>CAJHZI010000646.1:0-475000 GCA_905160935.1 Enchytraeus crypticus | reverse complement strand
AAGGCTAGGATCCCAAATTAAGTAGCCCCGAATCAATCAGATTGCAAAAACTTTAACAGTATATATATGTAACCTTATATTATATTATATTTTAAAAATTTCTTTAAAATTCTAAGATCCCTATACATAGGCCACTCTCTTATAGATACATTTCTATTTTTAGCTTATTCATTGCTGCCACTGCATTACTTATATATAAATCCTCTATTTTACATTGTTTTAGCGTAGAGTTAGGATTACTTTCGATTAAGAGCTGTATGATATTAAAAATATTCGTTTTTACTATTATTATTTTCACCACTTTCTACCAAAATTTTTTTCTTTCATGTTTTATATCTTTCATGTTTTAAATAAGTTTACATATGTTGAGAAGCAAAATGATGCGTATGCAAATTATACAATGTGGATGAATCTATATTCGTGTAAGCTGCAGTAGAAGCGGCGGTTCTTTCCCAGTCCCCATGCAATCTAGCAATGCGTGGCACGCCATGTGAGATGCAATCAGCCGCTTTCAAAGTAAAACCTTATCAGGCAGAAACGAAATTATTTCAAATCCCTCCATGAACCGCCCCTACCCCTTCCGTCCCTCAATCTTTCATCCTCTTCGCTTCTGATTCACATGTGGGATCAGCTCTAATGGGGAAGGGATTCAGGAAAACAGGAAGTGGGCTCAGGATATCTGTAAGGATTCATGGTTGGATTTCTAACAGGGACCGGATTCCCTTCTCCTTGGAGCTTATAGTTCGGTTCTCTAGGGGGAAAGGGTATTAGTGAATAATCTAGAATGACAGGACTGAAATCTTTTAAAAGTCACTGGCATTATTGCGTTTTCTTGGAAAATGGGCCTATATATTCTATCTCTGTTTTATATTGGAAGAACTTAAGATTCTTAAGTCACAGGAAAACGTTACTTTTATTTTTTGTCCCTTTTTAGCATCTAATGTCAGGCAATAGTAGATTTTATAAGATTTTTAAAAATTCTTATAGGATCCGTAAAATTTACGTTCATAATATATTGGTATCCAAGAACGGTTTACTTTGTAGGACAATCTTTCCCTGATCTAATTTGCCCAAGGCCAATTTAGGGGCCTACTAAGTTTAATTTAATCTCTTTCTATTTATAGTTTTAAACTTAAATTCCAATGTTATATTCGTGGCAATACAGGCTAGACCAACAGATACCAACGTAAGCCGAAAGAGTTGCAAAAAGCAATTAGGCAGGAAACTAATAATACAATGGGAAACAATCTTACAAGTTAAACTTTCCCAAACACGTCTTTAATAATGTTTTGCAGAGGCTTATACATAGGGTACTATATATATATATATATATATATATATATATATATATATATATATATATATATCCTGTATATATATATATATATATATATATATATATACATGTATATATATATATATACATGTATATATATATATATGTGTGTATTGGTCTATATTTATAGGCCTATACAGTATATACATTATATATACAGGATATATATATATATATATATATATATATATATATATATATATATATATATATATATATATATATATATATATATATATATATATATATATCTACTCTACTATACAATACAGAATATTTAAACTATATGTACAATATAGTATAGGCCTAAATTTATGTAGGCCTATATATGCAATGCTAACTGGGGCAAAAAGAAAATCGAAATCTAGCGAAATCTCAATAACTTTAAGACAACTCAAAATATTTCTAGGAAATTTACGGAGCTTCTAGGGAAGGAATTTCTGCTTATATCCTGCAAATGTGATGAGAATATTTTCATTAGTTACGAAATTACAGCATTTCTACGAGAAAAGTGCTAAAATCAATTTTAACAAGGCTTTTCGAAATGTCAGTCGTTCCATTTAAAGATAATAACGACCCTGAAAAGGGCCGCTTACTAAAGTGGTGGAGTTTAAGCCTGCACTACCTTGTTAGCTACTCCAATAAAAGATGCTTAAAATTTGTTATTCTGTTAAAATTATTCCTAAATTTTGAAGAAAATGTCTGGCACTTTTGTTTAAAAAAGCCTTGTTAAAATTGATTTTAACATTTTTTTCGAAGAAACGCTGCATTTTTGTTCCTTCTGGATATATTTTTTACCAAATTTGCAGGATATGTGTAGAAAGTCATCCTCTGGAAACTCAAAAGATTTTGTAAAATTATTTTGAGTTTTGTCCAAGTTATTAAGACTTTTGGTAAAAAAGGCCTTGTTAAAACTGATTTTGCTTTTTCTTCGTAGAAAGGCTGTAATATTTTTCCTGCTCATTAGATTTTCATCAAATTTGCAGAATATACGCAGACATTCCTCCCCTAGGAGCTCCGTAAATTTCGTAGGAATATTTGGAGTTTTCTTAAAGTTATTGAGATTTCGCTAAGGGATTTTTTTTGCCCCAGTCTGTATATATATATATATATATATATATATATATATATATTTATTTATTTATATACAATGTGCTCAATGTTGTCATGGACAACAGTTGTACTCTAATTCTGTTGTTGTCGTTATATATATAGGCATATACAGTATGTATATATATAAACGAAAAATATATATATCTGCGCAATCACTGAATGGCTTTCTTAAGATTAATTAAGAAGAAATGCCTATAACTTGCCGTATCTGTAAATTGGTTACACCTGTGCAATTGATCACACCAATGCATTACAGCTGTGTTTCAATTATACACAAAGACAAAAATTGTCAAATGGTATTTATTAAACGTCAATGAAATGTTTGGTGGGACAAGGAATGCTGTTGTTCCTTTTCGCACAGAGAGACCAGGATTCTCTCCAGGACTGTCTCGGACTGTCTCTCGGACTGTCGACCCGGGGTTCAACCTTGCACGACATCCGTCCATTTATTACCAGTCCGACATGTCCAGATCGATAAGCATTCGCTGTTTAAAGAAAGCTAACTCTCCGCAGAACTTTCTCAAACTTTTAGCATACAATGCTTTAATGTTGTGCCTACAAACTGTATGAGAAATATAGTGACGTCGTATTCATATGCTTATTTGCAAAAAGTAATATTTTTAATTGTCACTTATTTAATATCCAATCAGATATCGCATATATGTAGTCTATATATATATATATATATATATATATATATATATATATATACATATATATATATATATATATATATATATATATATATATGTATATATATATATTCGGCTATATGTAGTCTATATGAAGTTTATAATAACCAGAGTAAAAACTATAAGACAAATCATAGTACACAGTCACATCATGCAAACATCATATCAATGACCAAATAAATAAATGCATTAGACATTTAAATCTCAAGTCAAAGTCAAACATCGCATTCAATGAATCCTGTGGCCATCAGAGAGGGTACAAGGTGCTCTATCTAGCTGACCAACCACCAGAAAGAAATAAGTCCGAGTAATGATAGTTAAAAACTTTGTCTGATAGTTGGTAGTTAAAAACTAAATGTCTGCAGACTAGCAAAAATATCAAGTATATATACATATATACATATATTAAATATATACATATATTCATGTATATATATATATATATATATGTATATATATATATATATATATGTGGCTACTGTCACTCTGATATATATATATATATATATATATATATATATATATATATGT
Source organism: Enchytraeus crypticus (assembly GCA_905160935.1). Classification (NCBI taxonomy): domain Eukaryota; kingdom Metazoa; phylum Annelida; class Clitellata; order Enchytraeida; family Enchytraeidae; genus Enchytraeus; species Enchytraeus crypticus. The sequence continues at coordinate 471,328 of CAJHZI010000646.1, read as the reverse complement.
ATATATAATATATATATATATATATATATATATATGTGTGTAAATAATTATATAAATATACATATATATATATATATATATAGATTTATATTTAGGCATATTTATAGGCCCATCTCTATATATTCTTTGGATTCTATATACATGCGTACAGAGCATGTAGTGTAAAATATATAGGCCTATACATATTAATATATATTATATTAGATATACAGTATATATATATACAGGTATATATATAGGCCTATATATGTACATACAAATACGTATAGATACATGTATAAGTCTAACCATATGCATATATATATATATATATATGTATATATATATATATATATATATATATATATACTCTAGATATATAATATATGTAGGCCCTATATATATATATATAGGCCAACCTATACATATTATGTAAATAAGCCTATAGGCCTATATATAGGCTTATAAATATATGCTTATATGTATACAAATGTATATAATTTACATGTATATATATATATATATATATATATACATATATATATATATATATATATATATATGTATATATATATGTGTGTGTGTATGTGTGTGTGTGTATTTAGAAAATCTGAAAAATTATCGAAGTAGGCTAAGTTCATTAAGTTTATTACGTTAAACTGGAAGTACTGGAAGTGTAAGCTGTGTGCATATTGGATTTGACTTTCAGTCCAATTGTAACAGCCTACGTAATAAAATCTATATGCAACATCGCAATGACTTGTCATGGCAGGAACACAAACCTTATTTAGACATTTCTGTACTTTTTACCTTTTATTAAACACATTTAGACAAAGTACGAGAGTTGACATAAAATTCTAAAATTAATAGGCCTTCTTCAGAACAAGATAAATTTTTAATGACAAAATTAGCGTGTGTTGCTTTTGGCTTCTTAACCTCTACACGAACTAAGATCTCATAATAAACTATCCACCAATTATTGTGATATTAATTTAATTTATCATTAATTATATATGTGAAAGAATAATCTGGCATTTCTAGTAAATCTTTTACTATAATGGAATTATGTAAATTAATGGAATTATTTTATCTTTAATCCACTAAAAACTTACCGTATCATGTGGGTCTGTATTTGAAAAAATAGCCTGCAGACAAATCTTTAAGAATTTTATAAATATTTTATTTGCATTTCATTTATTTTCTTCTTTGCGCTAATAGCGCAGCGCTGGGTATCTTAAACAGATTACAGTGACATCTGTAGCGGCTAACTCTTTAATTTCCTTCTGGTGGCGTTCAGTCGGATAAGCTTCAGCGAAGGTTTCTCAGAGTGTCTTTCTCGTCTTATTATTTTCCTTAATTTCTTTCTTCCGCGCGTTAGACACGCCGCGTAATAGAGCGGGAGATATTATGCGACCGGAGTGGACTTCATTTGTTTGAGTTGACGTTGCCGATGAGAAAAGAAATTCTGCAAAATAAACTGACCGAGACTTAAAGAGATTTGAGAGAAAAATTCTATTTTCTCGCTAAGTGATCGAGCTGTATTTAGCGAGATTTGTCAGATGGCATTACCTGAGTTTTAAGCATCACTTCATTCCATTTTATTGTCAAAAAAGCGAGTCATTAAAAATTCTTCTGCTCATTTAAAGTAAATGTCTGATCTCTAGTTGGGATGCAAGTGCTCATAAAATACATTTTGAAGCATAGGCCCTATATATAATATCCACAATATTGGCCTAGTCAACCTTTCATGATTCTCTATTTTAAAATGTACTAAAGCTGTGAGCCTATATGGGGGGGGGGGCTTACAAACATTAAATATGCTTATACTACAATACTTAGGTTTGTGCAGGCCTAGTAGTAGCCTTATTAGGTTTATATTTTTAATGTCTATATTTAATTTTACATATTTATTTATCCATTTATGGAGAGTGAAATAATATTACCCTCTTATCTTGCTTGAAATATATTGTAGATAAATTGGCGCTATTTAATTATGAAAACTTATAAAACTCTCCTGGTACTGAAAGGTTTATTAAAGGTGGCTTTATCTCTAGTCACTCTCAATTTCTGATATTATTTTACTGCAACATTAAGCCTACTATTTTTTATTTATGAGGTCTTCATTTTTTTTAATAAAACTTTTTCTTCCTTGAAAGGCGATGCTTATTTAAAGTACATCGATTGGCTATTTTGAGTTTATAGGCCTAGTTTGAATAGTTTTTATTTGAATTGAATTATTTATCATAACACTGTTATTTGCACAATAAAATAAAAATTTATAAATGATCTTCACAGTTAGGTTTATTGCTCTAAGTGCTTAAGAGATTCAGCTGTGGTTCATCATCATCATCACCGTCATCGTTACCATCATCATCATCATTAGGGTCGGTATTAGAAATTCTTGTGCAATTTAGGTCCTATAGAGCCTGGGCGCTCACCGATCGAATGCTATTTGGCGTTCACTTAGATCATAGTGTTTGTCGCCTTTTATAACACATGCAGAACACGGTTTGTCTATTCTTCAGCAACCCAGAAACAGCAAAGTTCAATTGTGGATAAAAATTATAAATTTGGGTAATGTTATCCGTGCATTGTCTGCTCATGTGTATATAGCATGTAAGCCTAACAGACATGATCATGGAATTGACGGCGTGTGTCGGATGACTCTTCTCCAATTTGATGGAAAGATTCATTGCAAAACTTAGAAGAATATATAAACAGAGATATTTCTCCTATGCAAGGGACAGTTAGCAGCCAGTCCGTGACTGGATGTCGATTATTTCGGACGTCAGTATAGGTCCCATCAAAGGTTTGTTAGATCCCGTGGGATGGGGGAGACTGATAGCGAGGAAGCGAAGGGTCCCTGGAAACTCCCGGACGTGTGATGTCGGGGCGCTGTTCGCAAAGAAGGAAAACAAGAAAGTAAAAGGAATGAAACTCCCAGAAAAAATCGATTCTCTTCAGACTCGTGCCAGTAAGATTATTTCCTGGTTGTGAGAGATAGGAAACCAAATTACTGAATGATTTATGCCCCAAGTTAACTCTGTATGTACTCGATGAACCTAACACGCAGGGAAGTTCATGAACTTTGCTCATTGATTTCATACATTATTTTAATCCACTTTTGAAGGACATTAAGCACAATTTAACGACGAGTACAACATATTATGTTGGCCTATTTATATCTACAAATGCATAAATAATTATCGGTATGATATCGATAGATGTCGGTAACATATTCGACTGCGGATCAGTATGAACGAGGTTCAAATCCTGGGTTTCGCCCGTTACTGATATCGCTTTCGAGTGATGAAACTTATGTTAACATCAGTTTTACGGCTTTTAAAAATAACTTTTTAAAGCACTTAGCATATGTCTATAATTAGGGCCTATATGTGTACTGAATGTCGCAATTACAATGAAACTGTTAACGAGAGCATTTTGAAATATCTAACTGATTTCGGATTAATCATAGGTTGGAATAAAACTGGGCAGTAATACACAAAATATAAAGTGAACAATGAAATTATAGCTGAAAGGGCGAAGTAGTCCTATGCTAGAATATATCATCTATGAATTTATGATTTATTGCTATGGAATGCTTGACATAAAGCCTATCGATAGGCCTATATATATTCTTTTGGAGTTATTTTTTAATGAAATTGCCTATTTAAATGTCTAAAACCCTATTCATGAAAACGAGAAGAGTTTAGAAAGTATATACTTTGTTTAGTTAATTAATCAATTTCACCATCAAATAGTAAATAATGCACAATACATATTAAGTTTAGGAGTCTTGCCTAAGAAAGTACAGAATTCTACTATTTTATTGAAAATTCATTGTTCTTTTCTGAAAAACGAATAGAACAATGAATTATAGGCCATTTTTGACAGATTTTTAATGATGTAGGCCTCTTAGAACTTTGTTACGTAAATATATGGGCCTACTTTTAGCCATATTGCTATACAAAATTGCCTTATGTAAATGACCGTATCTAATTGTAAACGTCTTACTTGTAGATATTCATAATTGTAATGAAATCTTATAGCCTTTTTTTATCTTTAGTCTAGAAATAATTTTTACTAATTGGATAAAGTGCTTTTGTATCTGTGGTATTAATCCCATAGAAGTTAACCAATAATATTTGATAATTGATATTTTAAAACCGTTTTTATTCTTGTCACGTATACTGTTTAAGGTAACAATTGAAATGCATCAGTGTATTATCAAAACTGTTGAACATAGCCAATAGAATAATTTTATTTATTCACCAAAATCCATGGCATCAAGAATAGAACATGACATGAGAAACAAAAACCAAAAGAGCACAGAAAATACGGGTTAAAATTGAATAAACTAAATTTAAGTAAAAACAGATATACACGGATAACCAATAGTAATAATAAGAAATTTACGGCAATATTCCCCCAACATAAGTCAAACATTTGTATCGTATTTTACCAATGGAGTCATCACTCTGAATAGAATATTTATTTGTAATTTTAACATAATCCATGTAATCAGCATTATCTAAATCTAACTTACTATCCAAGCATTCAGAAACAATAAGCTTATGTAAAAAGATATATCTGTAATAATTCTATTGTAATTTAAATGTCCAAAAGCCACAATACCATTGGCAAAACAATACGGTATCTTTCTCAACAGTTCGAAATATTTTATAATAAATATTATTGTAAGCATTACAGAAGTCATGAAGTTCAGCAAAGGATAGAAATAAGGCATCAACACCATAAAGTAACAAGGGAACCACTTGACAGTGTAGTTGGCTGGAGCCAGTGGTGATGTCGGTAAGATATTCGACCGCGGATCAGTATGTGCAGGGTTCAAATCCTGTGCTCGCCGTCACTGACATCGCTTTCGAGTGAGGAAACATTAGCTTTCTTTGTATTAGTTTCAACAGTACATCAATTGCTGCATTCGAATCTATTCTTTCTAGGATCATATTGCCAGAAGCGTATAATTTTCTTCTGCTATTATTCCAGTGACATTTAAAGGACTTTGTTTGGTTAATAATTACACCTAGGTATCAGATACTGTCAACCCAAAAAGGTTTTAAAATAATAAGAAACCTAGGACCGATTCTCATACAATTACATTGTAATACATTTATAGGTAAATCTAATTCAGTAAAAACATCATTACATAACATTAAATAAATCTGCAGGTCATTAACAGAAATACTGAGCAGAATAACATCATCCACGTTCGTAAAACTATTGAAGCAGTTGTGGTTAATAAAACATTCATATTTCGATTGTTCGAGTTTATCTAAGACAGTATCAACGAAAAGGGCAAAAAAGTGGTGAGAGAATTCCACTCTGATTTTGATTTTGAGTATTTCTTTCCTAGCAAAAGATCTTTCAAAATTAAGAAAGAATCTATTCGCATACAGTACGACTATGAGCTTTATATTTCGCACATGGTGCCCAGATTGCTATTAATAAACCCGAATTCAGCTGACTTGTTATTTCTAATTCAGTCTAATATATAGGGTGAGTAAAGAATCGAAGTAAATCCTCAGAGGTTGTTATTGCAATTCTGTCCATATCGTTCCGAGTCAATCTAAAGTCGGTTCGGTCTTTCCTGGATTAACCAATCAACTGGAACCTTTTGCGATCCAATTTCCCAGTGAAATCTCTGGAGGAAAGCGTTGGTGAGGAGGCTGCAGGGGAAGGATTTGGTAGGTGATCGAGACAGGCAGGCGCTGGGGCAGGGGCTGGGGCAGGCGCTGGGGCAGAGGCAGGGGCAGGCGATGGGGCAGGGGCAGGGACAGGCGATGGGGGCAGAGGCCCCTCGGCGGTCCACTGTGACGTCTGCTAGACGGGCGAGGATTACGAGTTGATAACGATACGAAAGTGCTGAGAGACTTTGGGATTTCAATTCAACTCTGCATCACTCTGCACAGCTGCAATGTCAGCAGCAGCAATGTCAAAGCAGATGCGACAGCAGAAACAGCCAGGTTTGCAGCAAATGTAATGTTACAGCAGCAGCAGCAGTAATTCAAAGAAGACCCGACCGCGACAGCAGCGAAAGCAGCGACAGCAGCGACAGCCAAGTTGCAGCAGCTGTAACGTTACAGCAGCAGCAGCAGTAATTAACAGATGACGCGACAGCAGCGACAGCAGCGACAGCAGCGACAGCAGCGACAGCAGCGACAGCAGCGACAGCAGCGACAGCAGCGACAGCAGCGACAGCAGCGACAGCAGCGACAGCAGCGACAGCAGCGACAGCAGCGACAGCAGCGACAGCAGCGACAGCAGCGACAGCAGCGACAGCAGCGACAGCAGCGACAGCAGCGACAGCAGCGACAGCAGCGACAGCAGCGACAGCAGCGACAGCAGCGACAGCAGTTGCAGCAGCTGTATTGATAGAGACACTAAAGGCCTAGTAGCAGAATCCTTAGTACGAAAAATTAGCAGTGTAACTTCAGCAGCAGCTTTGTCACCATTTTAAAATAACAGCAGTTGTAATATCATAGTAGCAAAGTAGTATCTGTTTTGCAACAGTTATGCGTTTGGTAGCAGCAATGACTTGTGGCGTCACTGACAGATGAAACTTTAATAAATAACACGTGACAGAAACTAAAGCATCAGCTAAAAAATTAGCAGATTAAGTATTGTAGAGTCCTTGATTTTAACATTAGCAGCGCAAACACAAATAAAATTTATCAGATTAAGCAACAAACAAAAATTGTAATACGATTATTAGTAATGTAACAACAAACTATAGTTTCGCTATTAGTAACAGTAACTGAGTTTAAGCCCCATTTATCTGTTGCACTTATGAATATTTCAACAAACAAAGTTGTAACTTTCATGAGCGACATAGGCATGAAGAATAGATCTAAATTTATAATACAGAAAATTCTCTCTCTTAGTGCACTGCCTACTGGCATGTCCATGGATTATAACACCACTATTCTGCGTTCCGCACATTATGAGATTTTTAAAATACAAATGGATGCTGCAATTTTGTATAGTTTAAGCCTACATTTGAACAACCCTAAGAGCTATCTTATAAAATCAACATCTCTTGGGTTAAGTTTTGCCTCAGGCGACAATCTCTCGTCCAAATATTCAGCTAATAAAATAAACTTAACTAACACGTGAGGAATGATGAACTTCAGTCCTAAGGTGACATGTGAAATAGCGAAAACTGAAATCCGATGCTGTGGAAATCTCAGTGATAATATTTTAAATATATTAAATAGATTGCATTTATTTTTATGTTCAGGGTGCACTGGGTCGCAGAATTAGGCCTATATTAATCGAATTTTTACTTTAACGAATTTCTATTTAATTTTGTCTTAGTTGATATTAATAATAAGCAACATCTCTTTTATATTTTATTTAAAATTGGTTCATAATAATTACATTGGCCTAATAATTACATGTACAGAGATTATGAAATTATTTTGAAAAGCCTCTGATGGCGCCAGTATTAGGGTTGTACGTTATGATGCTAAGACAAGATGAAGGTTAATATTAACTAATACCGCCTACAACACATTTATTTCTTGCAAAAGTACTAGTTACACCTTCAAGAATGCCCACCGCGGTGTTTATGCAATTGACAGTTATTTACAAACGGTTAGTTGACTTTCGTAGACATTTGAAAATGGATCGTGACAAACCGATGATATATAGGCCTATAGACGCTGTGGTAGCCTCTCTATGTGGGTCGATTATGCGCATGACAATCACCAAGCTTTCACACAAGTATCCACGCATACACCGATCCCATGCAAATGTCAATCATTCTCATATGACAAATATTCTCCATCTCATTCTTCTCACTTCCACTTGTATTCTCTCTCTCTCTCTCTCTCTCTCGCTCTCTCTCTCTCTTCCTCTCTATCTCTCTCTGCGTACTATCTCTCGCTTTCTGTATCTAAATCTTTCAAAATTTATAGTTTAGCTCATATTCTACATTATATAATCAATCATTTATTTTAGAATGCAATGATTTTGAAAATTCATCTAAGATTTTATGAAAATTATACAAGGAGACAAAGGAATTACTTCAAAGAAAGATAGACTTAGGCCTAATATTTGGCGTGTCCGAAAAAAATCAGTAGGATTAGTTCAGTCTGTTGGTAGCCTCGATATAATGACAAATTACGCATTTCAGTGAAATATATAGTATCGTCCGTTTTGAAGCCCTCGACAGACTTGAGATCATTCCGATAAAAATTGTAATAGTTTCGCTCAGAAGACAATGCGGGTTATGGAAACTGTATGCTCTGCCGTGAAATGATCTTTCGCTATGCACTGAGAACAGTCTCCATGCATAGACGTAGACAAACATTACTATATCCCGAAAGCACCGTTCTTTTAACATTTCATTCATTTGTCTTGTAGTCCTTTTACAAACATTTTAGCACATACATGTACGTATTTTACTTATAATTTTAGCAGTGATGACGAATATAAAGCGCTGTTCAACGTCGGTATCGACTCTCAATAAGATATCAATATCGGGAGAGCTTTTAAATTTCACTACTTAGCCTACTGATCCGCCGACGATACTTTAACCAAGTCACACGCTCTATAAGTGTTTAAAGGTTTACAATTAGTAAAAAATATATACAAAGTGAATTTTTATATATTTTGTACTTGATATTACTGAAAAATTGCTTAAATATTGAATTAAAATGTTTCTTATCCGTAATGCAACTTTTAATTATATTTGCTATCAGTGATTATGTGTTTTAATATACGTACGTCTGTGTTGCAATACTTATATTTACGTAGGCAGATTAAAGCTGATATGTTCTTTGTGTTCAGAGTATGTAATGAAATTTTTCATCACGTCAAGTTTATTGCTGTGTTTGAAAATGCTTGGATCGAGTATCCGGAAGAGTCCCACAAGTCCCCCCTCCAGGCCTCGGCCCTGAAATCATCTGGGGGTGCGCGAGTAATTAAAAAATATTTTAAAAAACGTCATCCAATTTTCGCTTCAATACTCAAACACTAAACTCCACCGACGCCGAAAGAATCCCTGACCGGACTATCAACTTTCTTCTCTATAAGCATCTATAAGCTTAAGTTGTGAGATGAGAAGAAATATTATTTATTAAGTATATGTACCGGCAAATTCGCTAATTATAGCTATGGTTATTTTTAGAATACATAGCACACACACACTGGACCGTCAAAGGAGCACTATTAGCTTACTAACTATCTTACTAGCTAGCCAAATATTACTTATAAACTGATAAAAAATTATATCAAGCCAATTGTTGGTATCTCGAACCGTAATATAGTATAATAATTACAATATTTTGCTTGTTTCCACTGGAGCTAAAACATTAGCCAAAGCGACTCAGATTGACTCTCTCCTTAATAAAATGGCAGATCATTTAAAGAATTCTAAAGGAGAGCAATCCCTCATCTCTCCATGAGGCTATGGAAGGTTGGAGGAAGGAAGTGAGTGAAGGACAGGCGGTATGCGCATGCGCACAGGATTATTGTCGGAGACTCATCGATCAATCTACAGCGGAGGGTCTGACGTCTGAAATTATGAACCACAATACACGTCATTATAGCTACAGACAACTGCGCCAAACTTGCGCTAACAGCTGCAGCGCCATGTGTCAGCTGCGCAGTGTAAGTATTGCGCGATTACGATTTTAAACGCATCTAGTTTATATAAAATTCATTCATATAAAATTTTGTTTTTTGCGTTAAATTACACTCTCAAAACATGTATATGGTAACGACAACTCCGTATACTTTCTCGTAGAACTGCGATATAAAGTAACACTCAGCCTTGCATTGTAGCCATTTTGTAGTCCCGCATGCTTTGTTAGTGCGAATGCAATACATGCTGAAGAAACTAAAATTTATTTCAAGAATAAGTTTTTATTCAATTATCTACATTGTTAGTTTAACCACTGCTTGTCGCTTTACCACAGACTAAGCGAAAACATTTTCGCTAACAGCTACCTCGTCATTAAGGGCTTATGCATCGCAATAATCTATATATTAATAATTTTGAACTTATTTTCAAAATTTAATTATATCTTTTGAGCTACTAAGTAACTTTGTTAGATTTAATAATTAATTTAGCATACAATTCAGCAAACTAGTTGTACTGACGCATTGAAATATGCCTAAAGTTACTTTAGCCATGCAGTAATCACTAACCCTTTCTGAATTACGGCACGCATTCTTTTGAAATTGTCCGCACTAATGAAACAGTAAGTTACATTTCTTGCCAATGTAATTTTATTAAGCTGCTAATTGAAGAATATTTGACGTACTCGTAAAATAAAGCCATACAGAATATCAACTAAAATAGGCCGATACCTTAACGCGATGATTGCAGCCTCTGACTGTCCTATTTATCAGAGTATTATAAGAATATGACGCCATTATTTTGAATATTTGACACAAGCGCAATCGGCAGCTCAGATCAATCTTTAGAAAATTAGGGTCAATCCTAATCAATAAATCCTTACAATTTCTGACCAGTGTAATTAATTAAATTGAAATATACATGTATAATTTATGTATAGCTATGGTCGAGTAGAGCTTGCGTGACTGGCTGCATTTTTGAAAGTTCTAGATAATGTTGAACAAACACCAGAACATTATCAAACATATTGCGTTCTATTCCACAAAAACCAACGAATCGCTACGCGATATGTTTTAATGAAGCCGATTAGCTGCATTGTTCCATATATGTTATTCAATTATAAGGACTGTATGTAGAGATCGTATGGTATCGAGATTATGCGCAAAAGTATAGAGATTGCATAGAGATTATACTGTGTAGAGTATGTACAGTATAAAGAATGTACACATATAGTATGGAGATTATGTACAAAAGTATCGAGATTATATAGGGATTATTTTGTATAGAGATCGTATAGAAATTATATTGTATAGAGATTGTACTATACGGAGTTTGTATTGGAATTATTTTGTATAGAGATTGTACAGAGGTTATATTGTATATACACTATATATTTCAAAAACTTCTCTAGCAGTTATCAGATCATTTGTCTATGGATGCATATTTTACAGTAAATAACAGAAATCTAAACACCTGTCTGGCAGCATTCTCTAACCATCCATTCAGAGCAATCGTACCGCAGTTATCGAAGCAGCAGATGAGAAATAATCTAAATATCAGGTCGACAGTTCTCATTGTGATTGAAATCTATTTTTGAGCTTCTTCGTACAACACTCTTGTTCGTGTGCTATAAGCGATTCTTAGGAAAAGTGCAAGATGTGACCCCGTCAGTATATTATGGAATATGGTAAAACAATATGCAAATCTTTCGTTGTAGGCCTATATATTTGAGAATCCATCATTTATACAATTGCATCAAATTATTGCATAACTATTTGCCTATTATTGCTTCCAATGCTTATATTTGAAGTCCTGTTTTGTTTTATACGCTTAGACCATTTCTGACGCAAATTTTTCTTTTTGTTAAGAATATTTTTGTTCAAAGATGAGCAGCAAACCAATCCTCTCAGTCTGTCACTTCTCATTCACTCTTACCTCTTCCTCACTCTGTCTTCTTTCTTTCTTTCTTTCTTTCTCTCTCTCTCTCTCTCTCTATTTATCTATCTTCACCTCTCTCTTTCTCTCTTTCCTTTCTCTCTCTCTCTCTCTCCCCCCCCCCCTCTCTCTCTCTCTCTTTCTCTCTCTCTCTCTTCCCCTCGCACTCTCTTTCTCTTTTTTTTCTCTCTCTCACTCTCTCTATTTCTCTCTCTCTCTCTCTTTCTCTCTCTCACTCTGCAGTAGGTCATCATTTGTCGATTGCCAGACTCCTCATCACGTGACCAGTTATCATGGCGGATTGTAAATTGGCAGAAAATGTAACTTTGATGCGAAACAAGATTGACGCGTAATATTCGTCTCTAGCTCAAGCCTACTTACATAGAATCCCCTATGGACCCCCCACAGACCCCCCACGGACGTCCCCACTCACTTTTCTACTAAACAAGTTGATAGCAAGGCACTGGAAGCTAGATTGGTTTTAGACTAGACTGTGACATCTTCTTCGACTCTTGACCACAAATTCTACGATCTTAATAAGAAATACTGCATAGTGAAAGTTAATACATAGAATGTATCTCTATATAAATCTAATTTATTAAATACGAACACTTGAAACTTTGAATTCGTGAAATAATCTTATCAGATAAAATTCATTAATTTGATTTAGCTTAGTTAAATAAACTTAACAACTTGATTGCTTTATCTATCTTTCACTATCTTCAATAATGACTACGTCAGTACCGGTAAATGGCTTTAATGTCTTTTCTTTATAAAACCAACCTGGCCTGCATTAGCAGAATTTTAGTTAATCAGCACTGCCCACATCGGTGGGCAGTGCTGATTCCGATGGTGAGAACGCCATTCTTCACACAGATTCACAGCAGGTATACATCTATTTAATTGTCTTACAGCTGTCTAATTTCCATACAGCTGTTTAATTGTCTTACAGCTGTTTAATTGTCATACAGCTGTTTAATTGTCATACAGCTGTTTAATTGTTATACAGCTGTTTAGTTGTCATACAGCTCTTTAATTGTTTTATAGCTGTTTAATTGTCATACAGCTGTTTAATTGTCATACAGCTGTTTAGTTGTCATACAGCTGTTTAATTGTTTTATAGCTGTTTAATTGTCATGCAGCGGTTTAATTGTCTTACAGTTGTTTAATTGTTATACTGACGCTTAATCATCCAACTAATAATCGTTGTATTAACGTTGTCTTAAAACTTTTTAATTGTCCTGCAGCTGGTTAATTGGTAGTGTGATTTGGATAGGGAAAGGCCCTAATACTTATCGCTACACATGATCTACACCGTTATTTATCTCTCAACATTCTTTAAATGAATATCTAAAGAATGGTGATTGTCTAAAGAATTTTATTCACGTTTTATTTATAAACTATATTTTAGACAATTTTATAAGTACTGATCAAATCACTATAAATGAATTTACGAGCCCAGTCAATATGGCTTCATGGTTTTGTAGGAAGAGGAAGACGGAGAGGAGGGGTGAACCTGGAAGTTATTAGAGGTGTTAGAAACACGGAGACTGTAATCAGCGCCTTGTATTAGAGACATAGAGCATTAGTGACTCCACGTCCACAGCCTATTTCGTCTAATCATTAAGTTGTGTGCGTGTGAAAAATAGCGCAAGCTTTGACAAAGTCATTGAATTGTGTTTTGAGGCTTTTCGTTTATTCTTTCGCATTAAGTTATTTAAACGAATGGTGGCATTCATCTATATAACATCACCTGGATATCTTTATGTTCATTAAATTATAATTCATTATTTCAGTTCATATTAAAATTTTCTAGTGCTAATAAAGGAAAATCATAACGAAGTAAATATTTTCAAGAGAATCCATTTCTAGAAACAATTGACCTCTACCTTTGATAACTAACTAATGCTTATATTATAATATCAAATCATCAAGACACAGAATATTAAACTGCATATAAGATTAGATAGCATAGTCCATAGAAAATTAATACATAGATCAATAAACTCATGGAAGATAATTAGTATGATGCCTTTCTCGGCCCTCTGAAATTTATTTTTGCCGAAAGGCTTCTGAAAAATGTGTTTATACCACTGATATAATGTTACCAAAGCTTTACTAGAAAGTTTTAAGAATGTCATCATTTTCAGCTTACTTATATTCTTTTCTAGCTTTCAAGTAAAAGTAACTAAATTATCCAAGCTACATACATGTAGATGGCCTTAATTCATAGATAGCTTTTCAATGCTGAAGTTGGAAAGTTGCTAATTCGACCTCCTGTGAAATTCTCAGTTGGTTATCAGAAGTTCTTGCAGACTGATGAAGAAGCATTGTGGTTGCGAGGCTGACAAACTATTCCAGTAAGTGACAATTATCGGGTCTACCGGTATGCCAAAGAAAGCAACATTTCCAACTACATACGAATAGATGGTTCTGGTAGTAGCCTAAACTTGAAAATTAAAGGTCCATCAGTTACAGTTACGGGTTTACTGGGTAGGCTACTAAATATTAGTCAGCTGATAGTAATTATAAGAATCTTGCAGATTCAAGTCGATCAACATATATGTATATTCATATCATTGCGTTGAATTAAAAAAAATAAACTCGTCATGTTCCTTTTACAGTTAAGTATGCGCAACGTTGGCAGAGGAAATTTGTCAACAGTTGAAGTGAAATTTAAACTTGCTGCTAGTAAACATTCGGCGAATAATAATAATAGGAAGCCACAGGAGAAAGATGTTGATTAAAGCATTAAAGCACTTGCAACAGTCAGATGAATCATATAGGTCTATAATAAGTGTATCAATTCCTTAAGCAATCAATGATGAAGATCACCGCAAAAGTTCCTGTGGCTTAAAATTCTTTGAAATATTTTGTTGCGGTTATCTGCAACGACCTACCTGAAGGCAGTTCTTGCGCCCTATTTCAGCGGAATGATTAGTACCGTTTATGTTAAGATGTAGGTAGTGGAATTCTAAAAAAATAAAACTGGAATCTTGCAGCGAATTGTTTATGTGAACAAAAACGGTTAGAAAATTGATCAAATCTAACATTAAATTTCATAATTGATTGATGGATGAATCAGCAACTATTAAACATAGGTCTAAGTTAAATCTCTTACTAATGCGCTTTATGACTGGTAATTTAATATTTTGAAGATAATATAATAAATTCTTTAGATTCGCATCTAAATATGGCTGAACAAATAATTCGCTATAATTCCTATTGAATAGTTTGTCCTCGTGTTGTGTCCGGGACACTCAAGAGTAGACCAACCATAAACTGCACTTGTCGTAAGAGGCGAAGGAGCATGACCTAAGGAAGTTAACGGGAAACCACCACAGACACCATTTAATACCCAAGCTACAGGCTACATTAAGGGGTGGATAAGGCACAGCCTTTGTGAAGGAATTAATAAGCTAATCGATTGAGTGCTCTTAGTGGAGAGCGAAAGAATGATGTGAATATGAATATGTAAATTGGACGACCTGCCACTGCCACTTGGCAGATCTCTAGATATATATATATATATATATATATATATATACTATATATATATATATATATATATATATATAGAGAGAGAGAGAGGAGAGAGAGAGAGAGAGAGAGAGAGAGAGAGAGAGAGAGAGAGAGAGAGAGAGAGAGAGATAGTGACAGAGAGAAAACTCCCTGTAGAGTAGTTCCTGACTTTCGATGGTGGATAATTAGGCATAAAGTGTTTCGAGCCCTGAGCTCTTCCGGCACTGACATCCTTTCGAGAGAAGATAAAACTGACGTTAAACTCTACTTTTACTTTAAGCCTCGCTATAGTCTGCTACCTTAAAGAATTTGAAGTAACTAAAAAATAAATTAGAAACACTAAAAATGGCTCGAGATGGCTGCTGGATTCGATGAAGTAGAGTTAAAGAATTCTGATTGGAGGGGAAGTGCAATCGATTGACTTCGTTTAGAGAGTTTATTGATCCGCAGTCGAGCGGCCATTGTGAAGCGAGTTTCAGATATTTAGCTATTCCAGGCAGTTCCATGGATTCTCCAGGCGGTCACTCCTCCGCTTCCAGCATCCTGATTGCATTCCACCGCCGAGAATCAACTTATAAAAACTCTCAGAACAATTTATTCCAGCTCTATTAGTAAGCACTATATAACACTGCTACATTCTTTATTTTCTCATCATTTGTAGCATATTTCATGTTTGCTATGCCTGCCCAAGTTTCTCAAAATATTTAACCGAGTAAAAATTGTTTCTCTCCAGGACAAAAACTTCTAAATTTACCCTTGAATATCTGAGGCTAACAATAGGATATGGATACGAAATAGAAAACTTCTTCATTCGTTCTATAAAATATTGTAGCAATTTCTGCAACCTAGGCGCTCACCAACCGAATGCCCCTTCTGACGTGGGTGTGGATCTTAGTGCTTTGTCACCTTTTACGACACGTGCAGTCCACTATTGGTCTATTCTTCAGCAAACCCGGATACAACACGTGTTAAAAATAATCTAATAATATAATAAAAAAAACACTTGTAATAGAATTATAGTCTAAAAGTTCTCCAACTACTCAATAAGTAAAGTGCAGAATAGTACTAGCTTCATCCTACTGATTTACAAATACCGTATGTCATGTCATATAGCTTGCTAATAGCCTAAGCCAAAGGCACCTTTGTTGACAATTTATATCGCACCTGTTAGAATATTGTACAGCCGGAGTAATGCTACCAATGAAGCCCACAAAAAAGAGCTTCGAAAAATTTAATTGTTAATTTAACTGAATGCCAGGCGCTGATTGTATCTGTCTGTTTGACTGTAATGTATCATCACGGCTCGTATCTGACAGCTCTGCATGCAACAGATAGCGTTGCTGTGGATTTCTAATTATATTTCGCAAAGCAATTATGAAACTTCGTTTCCGAAAGTCAAATGCCAATATTCTGATGCGATTTCGACATCGCCATCCTCTTTAGAAATGTAAAAGTCTGACGGCCGCATGTATAGATAAAGCATCAGCTAGAAAGTCTTGTGGACATGGCCAAAATTGCTTAGATTACAAAAATGGCTATGAAAATGGATTAATGATAGAATAAGTGCCTGCTAAGTTAGAGTGCCTCTTAAAAATAAAATGTTCTACTGCTTTCAAGTGCTTATTTAGTAATTCCATGTCCTTTCATTGCAACTGATCTGGTGGCTGTTACACTTCGGATCCGTTGGTGCATGGTCAAAATTCAAAGATATCACTGTTATTGCTATATTTTAGAACGTGAATAGCGTTAAACTTGAATTTGGCTTTTTCGTATTGTAATTAAATGGGGAATATCCGAAAAGAAGATGCTTAATTCGTAGTCTTATGGTTTGAAGCCAATGCTAGTCTTTCAGTAAGCGAATTATTGAGCATCCAAAGATAACTAACGTTAACTACTTTAAATTAGGCTTAACTGGAGATTGACCTGTATAAAATGGGCTTAACAGGCTTAACACTTCTAACGAAGAATTGTTTCAGTTAAGCCCTCTACAAATATAATCTAATACGTAGCGTGAATATATGAGACACTATCGTGAATTTCCAATTCTCAGTAATGAATGTGTATATTTTAGCCTCACCATGAAATATTTTGAAAACACGACAAAATATATTGTATAATATCTTATTATTTCAAATGTTATTTTAAAAAGAAAAAAGGTGGTTAACAGAAATGTGAAGTTCCTATGTTCAAACCTTGTCTTGAAAATACTATATTTGTTTTTTGCAAATTACTGGCTAAGCATATTATAATAGTAATGCGTAATATTTAATATTTGTTACTATATTGTATTTTGTAATAATATTATCAATCAATCAATAAATAAGAATTTAACGTCCGGTTCCTCACTATTAGGCAATGCCAGGGACGTCAAATGTAAGGCAACTGTAATAACAAGCTTTACAATGCAATTAATATGCTCATTGCGCAGATATACATGTACATTTTTGCTTAAATGGTTAAGAAGTTTCTAGCGTAAATACCAAAGACGTGAATATTTCCTGTTTCTGCATAGAAATAAAAATTCAGAAATAACAATTAATCAGGTCATTCACCTATCATAGGCAGTGATGAGAATAATGTGTAGGCCGAATACACCGCAGCACATTCCGCAGTATTGCTTAATGCACTTACATGTACATGTATAACACGAGCTGTTCCATGAAGACACTCCACGTCATTAAATTGCAGAAAGAAGAAAACAAAAAGAGAGAAAGGACACACACTGCACTGATTTATCGACAAATCAAACAGGTATTAGAAAAGGTGACGAGGAGGTACACATGGATATTTTAATTTTACTTGTACGGCAATACAAAAAAATGCAAATAAATTAGCGACACAAACAATCTCACATTTATTAATCGCTAAAGAGGTCAGACATGTCATCATTAAAGATCTGTTTTAATATTATTTTTGTATATATAAATACTGAGGAAGGCAACGGGAAACCACCTCAGAAGCCATATTTTTCCCTAGCTATAGGCTACATAAGGTATGGATAAGGCTTAGACTTTGTGAAAGGATTAACTTGTTGATCTAAGGAGTGCTCATATGGAGCGAGAAAACAGACTTTGCGTAAGAATATGTACCTTGAACCTGCCACTTGGCAGTGCACTGTAGAGAGATATAAATACCAAAAAAATTCGTTCTTATGCAAATTTTCTCATTTTTCAATCCACACAATTTGACTCCATGTATTTTAAAATTAACTTTCAAAGTCAGTAGGTTCACCTGGAATTCAATATGTCTTTCCAAACAGCTTTCAGGTATACAGTCTAGTCTGCTTCGCTCTACAACCTCTCATTTACTCGCATCAATATATGATGCTCCCTTCATGAATTATTAATGACCGTTGATATCAGACTCAGAGTGAGGCGGCTTCCCTGTCCCAGGAACTCCCGATCATTCTGCAACCTTCCTCCCTCCTCGAGTAGCTGACGTCGCTAAAAGCTGCTCGTATTGATTGTCTATATTGACATTCCAATCCTACAAACAATCCTTGATGAAGAGCAATATGTAGGATATAACAGTTTTTACAGATTTGTAAAATTTTATTTTATTTTGAAATAACTGAAAGATAAGTTATGGTTTTAAAGAACGTGAAGTCATAAATCAAATTTTGCTGACTTTTAATACAAATTTCACTTAGTAAAGCATCTTTGGACGCCAGATTTATCATTAATTTCACTCGTCTAGATCTTACCAGGTAGGCCTATTCTCTGATAATAATAGCTCATTTTTACTACACGAAATCTGAAAATTCCTACATATGAATGCAAGTATATCGTTTCATGACCTTTCGTCAATATCCTAATCTATGAATCTATAAATCTTAAACTAAGTCTTAATATTAATAACTTTTACCAAATGTTAAGTAAGCAAAGTATAGCATAACAAATCAATAGCAATGCTTACATGTAAGTAGCACGAAGTCTACTTACATTTTATCAGCAGATTCCTCTGCACGTATCGGAGTCAAATGAATGGGTACAAACTGTAGGTTCCAACTCTCCACCATTTTTCTACCCTTCTGGTGTTGTGCTGCACGTGAGAGATATTATATGAAAATCTAGAAAACGTTTTCCTTTATCTAGATACAAAACCACTTACAAACAATTCATTCCATAAATAATAAACAATTCTGAGTAATTTTGGACGGAACATCTGCATTAGATTTGAAGCATCTTCCGCTTTTGACCTATTAGGCCTATATCTGAACTCTTGAAATCTTTCTACTGCAACGATTTAAAGAGTTTCTATTGAAATATTTTCTCCAATATATCGGCTGAGGAACTAATAGAACAAAACATCTCATGAAGCTGCGTGAAGAAGTCCAACTATAACAACACCGGCAGCATGAATTACAATAAACATAAAATTAGCTAAAAAAATCAATTTCATATTCATTTACACCTTTGAAAGTGTGTCTATAAAACAAGTCTCTGACAGGCCTTTTTAATTAAGGAAATTTTCAACACATGTAGGTTTAATTGGGAATAACCGAACTGCTTTTAGTGCGATATTTCAATATGAACTAATAAGCTTTTGAATGCGACGGTGCACATTGAACAATTTATATCGCAAATCTAAATCGATACAAGAGCTTTAATATCTTCTATTCAACGTGTGAAAGTTTAGTACAGAAATATACATGTAAGTGTAACCTTAAACTACGACCTATCTACTTCTCAATCGGTATCAGTATTTTTCCATTGCAATCAAACTCGCGATATTTACATTGGCTAACACAGCCTATTTATTAGTTTATAATTACTAATTATATTAGTTCATTAATTATTGTTACTATGACTAATTATTATGATATTAATTATTATTACACTAATTATAATTATTATCTTAATTATTAACTTATTTATTACACAAACTATTTACATAGCTGTGATATTAGCTATTAAAATGGCAAAAAATAGACGATAAAAAAGAGAAACTAGGGAAGAGAGTTGGAGATTTAAAAGCTGGAGGAAATTGTTCTCTAACGCTGCAGGTTCTGGTTTCAAAGGTCGCCCCGATGTCACACAGGTCCACTCTGTCATACGTCTTATCAATAGTTCAACCCACCACGACAGGGTCGGGCCCTTACAGGCTCAGGACCAATTTGTATGAAAATGAAAACCGTCATATCGAATCTAAGGACGGTATCATCTGTACACTGTTGTGCGGAGATTTTAAAGTTTTCCCTTTTTGCTCTAGTTTATCTTCTGCACGTGGGTATTTATGTTTGGCAAATTTAAGTAATCACTTCTGTATATGCTAGTTTCAGGTTTCTAAGTTATGGATAAGTCTCTCTCCCTCTTTCACTATATATATATCTCTCTCTGTATCTATCTATCTATCTATCTATATATATATATATATATATATATATATATATATATATATATATATATATATATATATATATATATATATCTTCTCTTCTCTGCTTCTCTTCTTAGACCAATAGGCTGAGCATTTGGCTTATTGTCAATGTGTTCGACAGCGGATCAGTACGCGCAGGTTTCAAATACAATGTTCTAGGCTTGCACTTGGCTTTTATTTTGGTTTTAACGTACTTTAAAGAATATATACGTGTAGGTTCAAGAACTATATTCTCTTTAAATGTTTAGGCTGTTACAATGTTCATTAGCGATACTATATACGTAGAGCAACATGTTCACATCGTTAAGATTATGCATTTATCGCAACCATAGTGTAAGATTACTATTTAACTCTAAATTATAGGATCATGTTTTTTACTGACAGTGCTAGAAATGATTAAAATTCGACGATCTAAGCCTTTTTCAAAATATTATAAACGAGAACAGACTGCACCTCTCGGCAATTGACTGCTACAATTTTCAAATAGTTGCAACAAGGTAGGCCCTATACATGTTTGTTATGATTTCCAAAAGAAGATTTCTTGGTCAGTGAATATAAAATGTAAATAGAGCTCCATCGTGTTTCGATCAGATTTTTCGCCAAGTCACTAACAATATAATGAAAGCTTTAGTATCGTATTTAGATTTAGTATACTGATAGGCTGATGAAGGCAAATTATTTCCAATTTATTTCTCTTAATTAAACCTAATTCCGATCAGAAATAATAATCAATAGTGAAAGTCAAATTTCGTTTAATGCAGTGTAGCGGATATGTACAGTCATTCAATGACAATAT
Organism: Enchytraeus crypticus; assembly: GCA_905160935.1. NCBI lineage: Eukaryota > Metazoa > Annelida > Clitellata > Enchytraeida > Enchytraeidae > Enchytraeus > Enchytraeus crypticus. The sequence continues at coordinate 450,113 of CAJHZI010000646.1, read as the reverse complement.
TAACATGCACAGGAAAAAATAAATAATTTGGCTTCATTATCTGTTCTGTGGAAATATAAAGAAATGCAATACATGCATTGCCCATGTGTGCTGTTATTTGGTAGAACTTTGTGAGCAATATGTTTGTGATCATTCAATAAGCTAATATGAAACCAATTAATAGAATATTGTCCTTTCATATTTTACATCAATGTAGAATGATTGATGATTTCCCACGTCAATTAGCACTTGCTTTTTCTAATTAACGTCAAACATGAACAGAGTGCATAAGAATCGTTGTAGCCAATCCATTCATTTAATCATTTCTAGAAATTATCATCTAATTAAATTAGTATTGTTTATTAATATTTAGGTTCGAAAAGCAAATAACTTCAAATTTAAAATTTATATTGATTTTGTAATGAGTAGGAGACATCAAGCATTTTAACGTAAAAATTGTCTATATATGAATAATACGACAGGATGAAATTTATCTTTTACAATTGTGTTGCTGAATGAAACTACAGCATTAATTACACCTCCTCCTAGGACTGATAGCGACTAGTGAGTTCTAGATTCTATACAGTATATATTTTTACACATAAGTAAAATATAAACATTAGATGTTAACAGTTTCGTTTGAAGTCCACGAAACGGCCTATCTTTGAGAAAATTTGATCTGTTTATTTCTTAAGGCAATCAAGCTTGTTGCTGATTAGACTGACCTAGTCAGTGATGCGGCAATACACGTAGATAAAAGCATTATACGAGTAGCCTACTTGTATGGAGCGGAACAAGCGATACATGGCTCTCGCTGTACGTCGGCTTACTGCGCAAGTAAAATTTATGAGCTTTTCATGCAAATACGGTTTGATTTATTCACCAGATGTCTGTCTGATAGACGAATGGATCTCTAAATCAACACGATCAGAACGTTTAGCTCACTTGGTGAAAGCTTATTGAAGATAACGTGAAGCGAAAAATGTGACCTATTATGGCTGTCGGTCTTTACGTATGAAGTTATGAAGTTAAACTAAGCCTATGCTGGTCTTAAAAGTATTTTTTTGAGACTGTAAAATTAGTTTGGAAATTTCGAACCTCCAAGGGCTATGCGTGAATTTGGCGTAGGTTTCTAAGCATTACAATGGCTTTAACGAAAGAAATCAGAATCTGAAATGAAAGTTTAATCCGTAACCAGGACGCTTAGGATACCTCAGCTGTTACTCACTAGCGCCAGTTATCGCAAATAAATAAACATAATGATGTTAATGAAATCTAAGCCCGAAGCTTTATCGGACTGTGTCTAATTTGTCGCTCGCTGTGAGTACCACCTAGCGGGGAAATACAGTGATATCGTTGTAGACTTACTAGAGTTGAAGATCGTTGATCGAAGATCGTTGATTGTTAAAGACTTAGAACTAGACTTAAAAAGACTTAGAGTAGTTTTGCATGAGAGTTAGTAGCGTCTAAGTAGCCTAAGCAGTTTCACTGTTATAGAACTGATTTTTCTTACGCTTGCGTATTTCATATAGTTAAATTTCTGCTTTATTTCGATTGTTTCTTCTCACTTGCTCGCAATTCGTACTCTTTGAGTCTGAGAGTACTCATTGCAGCTAGCGCAGATTTTGGCTAATCTTCAAACATTCTGGCTACTATTTATTAATTTATTCAAATTAATAAATACATGGTTCATAAGTTAGAATGTTTGTGGTGGAGTTCATCCACCACAAACATTCTGGTGGTGGGTGAACTGAACCATGGATTGACTTACCCAAGATAAGAATACAGATTTTGCTATTCCATAGGCGAGTTTCTGGTTTGAGATTCTTAAACTACTGTAAATTAGAAGTATTTTAACTCATAATTTCGCGGCTGATGAGATGCTAAGCGAAGGGAAGAATCATATTATAAATTTTGTTACTTTAGCGAGAAGACTAACTTAAATTAAAGTCTATTACATTAATTCACAACTTAAATATTCCAATAATTTAGGTCTACTATCTTTGATTCTAAAATCCAATTTATTGAAATAGTATTTTTTAATATAGACAATAATAGGCGTAAAAATAAATTATTAATTAAGTGCTTCATTCTCTCATTTCCGTAGTTGTAATTCGTTAATTCCAATAGTATTGTTACCCAATGATTAAATTATTTATTTGTTTAATCATTCATTAATTTAAATATTTTAATCTGTAAATAATTACATGGTTCATTAATTTGTTCATTCTTTCATTTATTCATTCATTTCTTAGCTAAATTACTCACTCATTCACTCATTCATTCACTCACTCACTCAATCACTCACTCACGCACTCAAGCACTCACTCACTCATTTTGTGGAAGAGATAGGCCTAGAGCGTAAAGGTTGGAGTGTCCGTTTCGGATAGAAGTGGTCTGGGTTCAAAGCCTAGATCAGTTAACAAATGATGGTTATCCCCTTGGGCCCATGGAAAGTTAGTCTTGCATTGGGGATTGGCGCTATCAATGGCAAATATATGATTAACTATGGAAAAGATTGACAATAACCTGCCAGCAGTTATTATTTGCATTAGTAAAGTATAAAACCAAGTCAAGTCATTTGACTTACTTAAGCAAAAGTAAAAGCAATAGTCAAATTATTCTTGCTAAGCAAAAATAAAAGTAAATCAAAATAATTTAATAAGAAAAGTAAAAGTAATCGTAAAATTATGTTGTTAAGTCGAATATTTTACTTTTAAGACTTCAAAACTAAGAAATCAATGACAGCACTGATTTTGTAAACAAGTTCTATGTTCCAAATGCAGATTAAGGAATAAGAGAATGGACATTGATATTTAAACAGATCGTTTGTTTTAATTAACGTTGAAGATCAATGAATATACTATAGATATAAGTTCTGCTCAGTCTTATTCATCCATAAATCCGTAACTTAATATAGCGAGTATGGCAGTGTTATGCAGAACAGTTATGTTCTGTGTCAGAAACCTGTAAAACCGTCTCGAAGACCGCTTACCGGTCATGACAGCGCTAAAGAAATTCTCGCAGGTTATTCTAAATTATTATCACTCACTCACTAACTCAACCTCTCACTAACTAGTTCACTCACTCACTAATTCACTCACTCACTCTTATTTCGCTCTTTCGTTCTTTCCCTAAGACTTTCAATCGTTCCTTTTGCGTTCACTCACTCAATGTAGGCAACGAGCTTTACGTCAGTTCAAGCTCATCATTACCCATATAGCATTCATTGATATTGTACATACATAGCCTACAGATATATACATAAATAAGTAAATAAATACATATATAGGCCTATAATATATATATATATATATATATATATATATATATATATATATATATATATATATATATATATATATATATATACACACACACACACACATGTATATACACTTATATATATAGCGGTATGTGCGTGTATGTATAGTCGCATATGTGTGTGAATTTGTGTGCGTGTGCGTGTGGTGTGTGTGATGGAGGGGTTAGATCATAGAACACATATAAATGAAGGTTAAGAGCCCAAAGTAGTCTGCGGGTATCGATGATTCAGCCAACTAATCTATTGCTGATGTCTCGGACTTGAGTTTAAGAGACTATCGCTTGCTTCCTTCTCGAGTCCAGAAACATTCAACACAACTTAATCTTAAGTCCGTACGAATTTTTAAAGACGACTAAAGAGGGCAAAAGGAAGGTCTAGATAGGCGGTTGGATCTACAGAACTTCTTCAATCTCAGATATCGAGATATACTTTCATACACTTTTCAAGTAAACACACCACGAAATCAAATATAGTCCAAATTGAGAATGTGGGGCATAGCCTGATAATCACTTACTGCGTGACACAAATGTCGCAAGACTTCATCAATGTATGTAGATCAAGGTCAACATTAAGAAATGAGAGGAAGACCAAGTCTAAAGAGTTAATTACATTAGTCTACCCTAAGCACGAGTAATGGAGACCATTTACATGCAATACATTTCAGGAAGCCATTCTGCTCCTAAAGGCATGGCTGTAATACAATTTTAACGTAGACAATTGCTTTGGGGAAAAGATTTGGTAAGAAATTTTTACTGTTGACTGTAACAAAGCAAAAATAGTATGATGCAAATCCACAATGAAGATCTACGCTATCTTAACCTGCCAATAATTATTTTCCAATACAGTTTAGCAGATAGACTGCTTTGCAAACTGATAATTATCTAGACGTTAAACTGCTCAAGTGTTCTAACTACTAGAGTTAAAGGATTCAAACTAAATTACTTTTAAATGATTTAAATTCTTCTAATACCTGTTGAGCACAACGAAATCTCTATTAATGTTTAGTATTTAGACTAACTAGCTATTGCACTATGGACATTTACCCAAATTGAATTTCTACTAAGCCTTAGGCCCTCAGCCTCAGCCAATTTCCTGAGTTCGGTTCGGTTCGGTTTGTCGTAAATGAAAGTTTGGCTCGGGTTCTGTTTGTCGTAAATGAAAGTTTGGTTCGGGTTCGGCTAGCATTTGACAATTTAGAAGTTCGTTTCGGTTCGGCTGCCTTATAACCAGAGTTTGGGCTCGGTTCGGCTGCCATCTAACCAGGGATTTGGTTCGGTTCTGCTGCCTTCTAAACAGGGTTTGGGTTCGATTCGGCAGTTTTTTAACCAGGGTTTGGGTTCGGTTCGCCTGCCTTCTAACCAGGACATGGATTCGGTTCGGCTGCCTTCTAACCGAGTTTGGGTTCAGATGACTTCTTGTCACAAGAGTTCGGTTCGGATTCGAAATAGTTCGGTTCGGTTAATGCTCTAATTCTTTAACATGTGACAGTATGACAAATGTGCCTCAGAAAATACATTTAATCAAATTAAACTGCCACATTTTTCACCTTAATAAACGCAGAGAATGAAGAAAGGAAAAGAGGTGACCTGTATTCTTGTATATTTCGTAGAACAACCCAAGTTGTAAAGGGCATTCGGTGTGTGAACGTCTATGTTCCAGAAATTGCCAAAAGCAAGTTTCTAATACAAATGGAAAAGTTTGACGAACGGAAATTGTCTATATTCGTATCCCGACATTAGTTACACTGGGATTCAGGGGAAGATAATGATGATGACTTTGATGAGATTTTTATTTAAGAAATTTCCATTCATGACCATTTTAAATCTAAATTCTAAAGGAAATTCCTCCCTTGCGTGAAATTGTGTTAATTATATAATTTATCAGTTGTTTATTAAGCTATTACCAATTTTGTAAACAATTTTCACAAAAAATTCTTACAGGAAGTGTTGAAATTAAAATAAGCAATTTAGAAGCAATAATTTGCAGCTTTGAAACCTCTTGACGTTCAATGTTAGTATATTAAGCGCTTGTAAACAGAAAGAATTATGCAAGTATAATTAAGATTTCCCGTAATATGCTCGGGTCACTTTATAATAGACTATCGTATTCTGCACGTGACGTGAAAGGAAACCCAGCATGAAATAACGAAGGCAAAATGAAACCATCTCAGAATCCAAATTTTCACAGGCAATGTGCCACTTGAAGGTGTGAAAAAGGCTTGCCCTCTTATGAGGTGATTAAGTTGTCGAGCAATGGACTGCCCCTAATAGAGCGTCCAAGCAGACTATTGTAAGAATATGACAAGCCACTTTGCAAAACATTGCATTAGAAAAACAAATTAGAAATGGCAGGCCTAAGAGTGTTGCATTTCTACGGATCAACAGGTACAGGCCCAGGGGACACTATCAAATCGTACACAAGGGGACAGTGGGCGAGGGAGATGCTAAGGAGAAACAATACACAAATATATTTTTTAATAATAATAATAATAATAATAATAATAATAATAATAATAATGATAATAATAATAGAGGTTTAACGTCCGTTTCCTCATACGGGGATAATGTCAGGGACGTCCCCACAGCACACATCACTACAGATCAATTCACCCAGACCAATCTGCAAAAGAAATGTGCTGAGGAGAATATAATATACCTACAATATGGGAGAATATAATGCACCTATAATTCAATTGAAACACAGTGGCTTATCCTAATCTACTGTGCATCTTTGACGCCATTACCAGTGTGTCGTTACAATATTCATAATTATTTACAACGTTGAATCTTGTGCTATTCCAATGACGAACTATAATTTATAAAAACAATATCCATAATGTGGCTAAGGCGTAACAACAAGTAAAAAGGTTCACTATATTGCAAGGCACTGTTAAATTATCAACGACTTTATATAACGATTGCAATAAATGGGACAAGATAGCAATTTGATAATGAATAGCTGAGATGACATCCTATAGAACTGATGCTATCATAATATTTTGGCGTTAAATGAGATTTTAAAATACACTGATATGCTCATAAAATACAAAAGAGATTTAACGCCCGGTTCCTCACACCAGGATTATGTAAGGGACCATACTTTATTAACCATACCTGCAATAGTGAGGTTGTCAGTAGTTTTATATTTACATAGTTCTACGAATACATTGGCTTAAAAAATGCCATAAACTAATAGAGTGTTTTGAAATATCCTGTAGTACTACAGTATACGAGTAGTATATTGTAACAAATTCACTAAGGAACACGTACTATTTTGAAAAAGTAGTACAATAGTACACCTTTTAAACAGTAACATTTCGTTCATTTTTCACGTGTCCGAAAGTTTAATTTAAACAGACTTTAGACGGAATTGTTAATGAAGCCTAAAATTCCAGCACAATAGGACCTAGCTTAATTAATTAACGTAAGAAATAGTATACCAATAGGCAGACTGATGGGGTTCAAACTTGCTGATCAGCAGTGGTGAAATTATCTATCACATTGCGACGGCCATGGTATGATCCATAGATTCGCAATAAAATGAAAAAATAATAAAAGTTTAACTTCCGTTTCCTCATCCAATGATGATGTAGTCTTCTTGAGTGCACTGCCAAGTGGCAGGTTCAAGGTACATATTCATACTCAAAGTCTGTTTTCTCGCTCCATAAGAGCACTCTTTCGATCTACAAGTGACTTTTGAGAAGGGATTAACTCGTTAATCGACGGAGTGCTCTCTATGGAGCACGAAAGCTGCATGTTAGTAGGAATATGTGCAATGGATCTGCCCTTTGGAAGGACACTAGAGAAAGAGATAGAGATAGAGAGAGAGAGAGATATCTAAATCCTCACTACAATATATTAGACTCTAGACACTTTACATTTAGTGAGATTAAATCAAAAATTACCATTCGCCGAATTCTGTTCTGAATAGCCTTCTGCATCACACCTAATTATTCGATCTAAGCTATCTAACAATTCATAAAGCATAACTGAAGGGATTATAGTCCAGTACCATCCATGAATACATGTGAACAAACACATAAAGTTTATTTATACTGAGGCATGCAAAGTTTAGAGAGGTTTTCAAAACTTTTATTGTTCAGAATTCATCAACATTTTGTCGTTATCACATAGAAATTCAAACTGAAAGCTTCTTCTTAACCGGAATATTAATTTTAAACCTTGCTGTAGCCATTCCATCTGTGATTTCGCTAAGCGTCGATGTGCATTGATCCTCTTCTGAAGTTTAATAGACGTTTTGAATTTAGCAGTTTTGAAGCAACCTGAAGCAATAGATGTTCGTGTAAGTCTTAGGCTAGCTACTGTCGTAGCATGCCTAAAAAAGAACCAGACTATAAGTGCATTGTGTAGTTGATCCTATTCTTAAGTTTAATTGGCGTCTTGAATTGAGCAGTTTTGAGGCAATAGATGTTCGTGTAAGTCTTAGCTACTGGTAGCATGCCTAAAAATGACCAGACTATAAGTGGCGTCTTGAATTGAGCATTTTTGAAGCAAGCTGAAGCAATAGAAGTTCGTGTATGTTTAGCTACTGTCGTAGCCAAAATATGACCAGTCCATAAGCACATTGTGTAGTGTTAGTCATCTAACATACCCGTAGAGCGGAGCTTCTGTGATATACAAACATGAACACATAAACTCTGATCTACTGAGTAAGCCAAATAACTTCAATTCTCAGATTCATTGGAGGAGTCGAGTACATACAAATTCTTCTGTTAGTATGGCAAAGCCTTTGTTGTATGTATGTATTTAACTGAGAAAGCTGCTAACTTTATCTCTCCCTGACTATAATGATAATGTGATTGAAAAGTCGATTAACGATCACGCTAATATGGCCCTTGTTGCGAGCTCCTAAGTCCTCTATATACATAGAGAGCTGAATTAAGAGCTGATTGCCGAGGTTCTAACTTCTGTATTAACTACATTCGGTAACACTTCTAGATTTCTAAATATTCAGATGAGTCCAGATAGCACATATAGACAACTGACCATTCTGTCTTCGCATAAGGAGTGTTTCTTCTAGAATCATTGAAGATAACTGTCGTAATCGTTCCTGTTGAATCGTTCTGATGGAAGAATGTCTCCCAGGAAGTACTAACAGCTGTGGAGTGGTCAGAATAGTACTTTAGTAACAGCTTCACTGGCTATATAGACTAAGTAGATGGGAAATTGAGAACTACGATCAATTTAGTCTTTCAATTCTGGTCGCAGAACAGCATTTAGAGATGCAATGCATTACATGCTGTTCTGAGTCAGATGACTGTTTATAATTTGACATTATTTTTTTTCCTGTTCAATTCGAAAATCACGACAAGGTCTATTGAAGTCAGAGGTATCTTGGAATTTTGAATCCAGTTAATATTCGTCGATTAAGATTCTAATCATATTTTTCAAGCTACCACATTTATTAAACAGTGAAAATTAGTTAGAAACTTTTAAGTTTTAGTTTAACGTTAACGTACGCCGTTTCTATTGCTAGGATCGACATTCCAGAAAGGTCCTGTTGTGATCATGATGAGATGAGATGGAGTTCCGGTGAGAGAGATCCGTTCATATTAGAATATACAGTATATCAGAACTGTTCAATTAGAATATATATATCAAAACGGTTAAATTAGAATTTATATCAAAACGGTTCAATTAGAATATATCAAAACGGTTCAATTTCAATATATCAAAACGGTTCAATTAGAATATATATCAAAACTGTTCAATTAGAATATATGTCAGAAGGGTTCAATTAGACTATAATAATAATAATAATAACAACAATTAGAGTGTTACAGTCATCAATGACAACATCGAGCACTACTGAGACAAAATCAAGCCGGCGAGCAAAAAAAGAAAGTCCAAAAACGGTGCAAATTCCAAAATCCAGAAATTCAGTCCAAAGTAAAGGGAGTTAAAGAAAAGATGGTTTAGGAGCAGGTCGCTGCTCATGGACACTGGATGGAAAAGAGAGATGGAAAAGATAGGTCTTCAACTGCTTATGGAACTGCTCATAGGAAAGCAAAGGCTGATGTGATTCGAATCATCAATATACATATAAAGCAAAACGGTTCATTAGAATACATACAGTATATAGGAACGTTTCAATTAGAATATACTGTGCATCAAAACGGTTCAAATATGATGTATCGAAGAGAAATGTGATCAAATTATGATCAAGAATAGATACAAACGGTCCAGCTTTGATCTTGGATATAGGCCTATAGCATATTGGTGGTTTTGCTCGACGATTCATGGCTGCTGAGATTGCTAAAAATTGGTTAAACGAGTGCGACATACGCTAAGAACAAGAAACCACTGTGATCTAGATTTTGATCTATAATATGATTTAGATTAAGTCCACTATATTTAGTGATTTATATGGACAGCTCTCGGTCCCATTGTAGTGTCCTAGAAAGGATTCCTACAGGGTTTTACATCTATATCGTCACTTACTGTAGACAGTACGACATGCCATACATGTAGGCTCATATTCACTTTAAAAATATAATCACCGATAAATAACAAAAGGTTTTCTGAGTCTGATTGACAGGTGATTATATAAATATTACCAATCGGATGAAATTAAATTAATAAGTAGATAATCGGGTAGATTATTTTAAACAACTTTTTCCATTTCTTGGCTTTATTTTGGTGCTTATCTAAAAGGCCTGACTCATCTTTCTACGTTGACAATAATGCCCTCACTTGAGCTACAGGAGCACTACATAATCACTTGAGCCACAGGAGCGCTACATAATCACTTGAGCCACAGGAGCGCTACATAATCACTGGAGCCACATGATCACTACATAATCACTGCAGCTTCAGGAGCACTGCATAATCACTGGAGCTACAGGAGCACTACATAATCTCTAGAGTCTAAGGAGCACTACATAATCACTGAAGCCACAGGAGCATTACATAATCACTGGAGCCACAGGAGCGCTACATAATCAATGGAGCCATAGGGGCTCTACATAATCACTGGAGCTAGAGGAGCGCTACATAATCAATTGAGCTACGGGAGCACTACATAATCACTGGAGCCAAAGGAAAGCTATATAAATCTGCATAATCACTGAGATTGCTTTATGACGAGGAACCGAACGTTAAATCCCTTTTGCTTGATTGGTTTATTTGATGAAACAAATCGAAGCATGTCTTGCACAGTACGTATTCATATAGCAGAAGTGACAACCAGAACAAGATCACTGTAAGTGTGTAGTTGTCGGATAGTGAGCTACAATATTAAATTGCCGATTGCGCAACAACATTGCATGAATTGAAATAATAAAATTTTAGATGGCAAGTTTTAAAAAGGCTGGTAAAGCTAATGTTAACTTCAGTTTCCTTACTCGAAAGCAATGTCAGTGACGGATCACTCCAGGACTAAAACAGTTTGAAGTCAGATTAATATCTCGAAAGCATAGCAGCTACAGATAAACTATCATGAACTATCATAGACTTACCTATCATGTCACTGACTCAGCCAAAGAACTAAAAAACTCAAGGGTTGATTTAAATGTAAGAGAATACTAAGACATGAAAACATACACACTACTCTGAAATGTAGAAAAAGACTTCGAATGGGCGTTAAACTGAAATGATTTGTATGCAGGTCAAGAAGTGCGAAATTTAGCAAAGGATAAATAACGCTTAGAACAAACCAAATTTATGTTAACGAAGCTCAAACTGTACGATGAATTTATAGTGAAGAAAAATTCTGCTAATAAATTAAAGAACTAGAACTTAATTCAATTCAAGATCAAAATTAAGTTACAAAATATCCAATGAACGACATAGAAATAAAAGGCATCAAAGTAAAAACGTGTAAACTGTTAAAAACATACATTTCAAAACGAACTTCTATCCTAAATAAAAATTCCCATATTTACAAACAGAAATACATGTAAAATCTTTATCCTAACTGCATAATCGACGGCGGCACCTAGCATTGAAATCTTGAATTTACTGCCTTGAAGTCGAAAACCTAATCGAATATGCCACTGGTTCAAACGTTGGCACTGTTCGGGAACAATTCACCTATAAACAAAGGTCGGGCTAATTTCTGCTTTTACCACCAGACGTGAACATGTATATATTAGCTAAAGGCTGCAACCGGACGACTGCCCCATATAAGATTAAATTGCATTTCTCTAGCATTTAGAATTATAAATCTAGTGTCATTCGTTAAACAAAACAGCCTGCTGTTGTAATTAATTGAGAAGTAAATTTAACATTATAATAATAGGCCTACATGAAAATAGCTAAATTTGTCCATTGCATTCTTAACATTTTAAAACAACACGTGGTAAAATAAAAAAGACTGAATATACCGTGAGCAGCAGCAGTCATAAGAGGCGACTAAACCGAAGCACACGACTTAATGCCAACAATCTTTAAAGCAAATTTTAATGTTATAAGAAATATAAAGCTTTTCAAAAAGTATAGCTATTTACCCGATCACAGAAAATAGACTAACCGAAAATTGCACTTGACGTAAGAGCAAGAACAAAGGATTGCAACGGGAAACTATCTCAGATGCTATTATTCCCAAGCTGCAGGCTTCATTCAGGTGTGTATAAGTCATAGCCTTCTGCGAAGGGATTAACTGATCGATGTAGTGCACTTTATAGAGCATGAGAATAGACTTGGAATAGGAATATGTGCATGAGATATTCCGATTAGCAGAACACTAGAGAGAGAGTGACAGAGCTTTCGTCCAGTAATTAACCTGTTGATCGGCGGAGTGCTCTGCATTTAACATGAAAGCAGACCGTTGCAACCTGTCTTGTACCTACCATTTGACGGAATTCTAGTTAGATACCAATGATTCATGAACATATGCAAATGATCGTTTTCAAATGCTAGGCATATTTCTTGTATTGCTAAAACTGGCGTTAAATTCAAAACTGAAAGATTTGTGATTCGGTTCCCGCAGATCGTGATAACACCTTCTAATATCATATACTCGATTCTGTCAGACATCCAATTAACATAATGACTTTCTAAGCATAGATCACGCATCTACAATTCCTTCTAAGAACCTTATTCAACAAAACGCTTAACGATAGTCTACCACTTATGTTGTACAATGGCACGAAAATCTCGGCATTTCCCTAAGCAACAATACAGACTCGATTTCGATATAATACTAATGATCAAGTGGTCATCTTCGACGAACATATCACGTCGTAAAAACGCCTCGGAGCATTGTTGACTCTCAACATGTTTCTATCTGATACCTTAACTTATCGTCGTTCCTCATAATAGAAGTAATCCAACGACCGTCTGATGTCGTAAAAACATTTATTTCTCATTAGCCCACTGAAGACTATTAGCATAATTGCCACCATTGTGCGTTCGACATTTCCAAATGCGTTGACTCTGCAAGTATAGTCGAGAGCAAACGTCTGCCAGCATAGAAACAACTTCTGACTCATATGTACTAGTTATATGATTAATAAGAAGAGTTAAACTCTTACCTCTTAGACTGTTATTTGTTGACCTATTTGTACTGTTGTTTGTCCTCTTCTTCTGCCTCTTTCTTGTCCTCTTCTATAGGTCTGGTTGTATTTCTCCTGTCAAACATGGCGACTGTATTAGAACGCTAGAGTTGTTTGTCTGAGTATTCCCCTTACAAGCCCGTCGATATGAAATTAACATAGAGAGAGACTGGCTCGCTTGGCCTTGTATCTCTTCGCTCGCTCGGCCTACCGCAGCTGACAAGGCAGCTGCGCCGCAGCTAAACGGCCTGCCCTCGCTGCTCTGAAATAATGGTTTATCAATACTGAAAATGCCCGCCCCACTTTGTCTGTCGGTTAGACCAAGTACTCTGCTGCCGCTTTATCCTTCTAACAGGAGTGGTGGGTGAAGGCAATCCCTCCGAATTCATTGGTCCCCCCACTTGTGAAGTATCACACTTAGCGCCAATTCACCGACGGCGGCCGAGGTAAATAGTAAATAAGATTAGTGAAGCAAGCACGTGTAAGGTACTGACACTATCGTGCAATTCTTGGCGATCGTTATAGCTTGGAATTATCGTGGCGTTAATATATCAAAGTGTATAGTAATTACATAAATCTGCGGAATGTCTAACACGGAGTATAGTTATTAAAATTTTAAGTCGCTAAATGCTTTCTGGATTTAGAATGTAGCAAAATATAAATATTCCCGAATCGAGCTTTCTTGTCGTGGATATGATATGGAACGATTAAAATAGATATAGACATACGATATGGATAATATATTGGATAATATATATACATATATATATATATATATATATAATTATATATATATATATATATATATATATATATATATATATATATATATATATATATATATATATATATATATATATATATATATATATATATATATATACTTAGAGATTCTAACTCATCCAGTGCTCAAAAGTTTATTGTCCTGCATTCGACAAAGGAAACATATCTTAAACTCTAGTACAAATTAGTTACATTATGATAAATATTAGGAGCATATTAGGAGCAGCCCGTGTTGTGTAGAGGTTTCTGAAGTATAGACCAATCATGGACTACAACTGTCGTAAAAGGAGAAAAAAACTGAGATTCTACTTATATTCGGTTGGTGAGAGCCTAGGCTCCAGAAGTTGCTACAAAATTAACTAATCCCGAACCTATCTATACTGGGATTCAACAGAAAATGATGATGATGGTGATGATAAATAATTAAAATGCATGCCAAATAGACTAAAGCCAGTTTTGATATTTCTAACCCGGCCTTACTTCTACTTAAATCATTGATTCTTCCTGATGGAGGCGTTCTATGCCTTAGTTTAGCTCATCGGATGTAGACGTACACCTCATTAGCGCTATACTAACTAGATCTGTACGTAGATCCTGATTTTAAGCGGAATGCCTTCCTTAGTTAAGTTATGTTGAAAACTCTATAAATTTCGGAGTGAATTTCTCCTCTATCGAGAGACACAGCCAGAGAGCTAAAAAGAGAAAAAGATGGTGACATAAAGTGAGAGTAAAAAAGAGAGAGAGGGATAGAGAGAGAGAGAAAGTGAGAGAGCGAGAGAGAAATGGAGGGAGAACGAGAAGATGTGATTCTGGCAAAAATCTTAACTTTAGCTTTCTCATGAAAGCATTAACTAATTGATTAAAATTTGCTAAAATAGTAGCACATAAATCAGATCTAAATACAAAATTTATGTGACACTGACTCGATACTTACCGGATTGGAATTTCATACTGAAAACAAATAAATTTAACGTCCGGATCCACTACCGAAGGCCATCAGATGCACAGTCCGTAGGCTGTAAACAGTAGATGAAGGGTTCGAATTCAGTGCTTGCCCATCACTAGAATGCTTTCAACACAGAAAAATGATGCTAAAATGGGCTTAAACTGCTTAATTTTGAAAGGCAATACTTCAACTAATTTCCTTGTATTGGCTTTGATAGATTTCGTCAATTTTTCTAAAATCTCTAGAAGTCAGATTTACATAATGAATTCTGACGCTAAAACTATTCGAAACTTCGAAGGATTCATGTAGTAGTACTGTCCCTGGCAAGCCAAAATCCCATCTCTTTTCGCCATAGGTCTAAAGTTCGACCCGCATGCCTTAAATATTCTACTGTTTTTATCTCGCTTTCTCTTGTGGTCTCTGTGCACTCAGACGTCATCGTGGGGTGCTTTGGCGCCTGTTTGTGCAGAGTCTGCAAGAGACATCTCTGACATTGCTTTATGACGAGGAACGTCCGTTAGAATCTTATTGACTATTGATTGATTCATTGAAATGAAATTCATTGTATTTAGCTCTCCCTAGGCTATTTAACATTCTACAGTTTCCCCTTTTGTGTCCGAGATCCAGAAAAATAGACCAACCTTTAACAATACTTTATAAGAGGCGACTAAGTAAGAATTGAAGAAGGCAACGAGAAATTACCTCAGAAGTCATATTTTCTCAGGCTATAGGCTACATAATATACGGAGAATACGTGGTCTTATCCTGACCTTATGTGTAGAGATTCACATGTTGATATTTGTTGTACTATTGATGATCGATGAGAGTATACTCAGAGTATGGATATGTATCTTGGATCTGCAACTTTTTGCAGACCACTAAAGAGAGCTTCAACGAGGTCGTACTAATATATTAGTCTTAATATAGACTAATATATTAGTCTTTTGTGTACTAACAATATTAGTCTTTTGAGAAATATGGTTGTATCGTTTTATGTTTAGGTTAATTTATTTATTGACGGCTAATGCGCCTGTAACTCTTAGATTAGAAGATAGCTAACAAACGGATATTTGCAAAACTCTCGATTGTTAGTCATAGGACCTATCGATAAATTAAAGAAATAAAATATCTGTAAAAATTACTGCAAGTCTGTCAGAAATTATGCGGTTTCATCTGAAAGGTAAGTTTATATTTTTATCAACTTACAAGTCACAATAAGTCTATAATGAGTGTTTGTTTTAAATATTATTGGCAGAATTAGAGGCTGATGG
The DNA here is from genome assembly GCA_905160935.1 of Enchytraeus crypticus. NCBI lineage: Eukaryota > Metazoa > Annelida > Clitellata > Enchytraeida > Enchytraeidae > Enchytraeus > Enchytraeus crypticus. The sequence continues at coordinate 434,295 of CAJHZI010000646.1, read as the reverse complement.
AATGTTTGGTTTGATTAGTTCTGATTGATTAATTGCTTCAGTCAATCAGTCATTCATATAGCCATTCTCTCATTCATTTATTAATTCATTCATTGCTCTCTTCGTAGCCTATATTTATTAATTAGTCCGTGTAGTCCTTATTTCAATCTTTCACTTATTCTTTCAATTTTCACTCAATTCTTATTTAATTAATTGCTATAAAGACAATAAAATTTAATCTTTTGTCAGTTCAAAGTAGTTGACGACGAATAGGCCTACTGTAGTTAATAAGAAATAAATGTGTTTAATTCAGCTAAATCTCCCCTTAGAGCCCTATCTTCCTTTTAATATTCCCATATAGCGTGGGCTATATGGTATTATTGTACCAAATGAATGCCTAGCACACTACAACAGTAAAAAGTTGAAAAAATAGGTCTGAAAGGCCTACTTAATGCATGCAAACCAAATACCATACAATTGGCCACTAATTAAAGCAGTTCCCTATCTAGCAAGCCACCGTAAAAGTATTGGAGAAGAATTAATAATACATATTAAGAATGATATTAAACCTAAAATTCCAAAAAGGGGCCTGATGGGAGAAATAATATTTAAAAATATCAAATGAATAAAATGCCTCAAAATAAATCATGGTATCAGTATTGAATGTCATAAAATTATTAAACTATATTCTAAAATAAAAAAATATAGTCAATTAAATAAGTCACTGCATGTTGCCTTTTGCAAAAGGCATAGGCCGATAGGCCTATACGTCTTCGAGTAGTCCACTACTTAGGCCTATATACTATTTTGTTTATTTTCTGAACAAATGCAATAAATAGGTAGGTAATACAAATAAATAGGTTGGTAATACAACATGAATATCAACAAACCTTTGCTTGTAAAACTTCAGAAAAGATGTATATAGGTCCCATTTGTATTAATTTTTCCCAAAGGCACTTGATTTTATAACTCACAGGCCTATATATACGTGTATATATATATACATAATTATATATATATATACAGGCCTATATATATATATATGTACATATAAGCCTACATATAAATGTATATAGAAGCTATATATAGGCTCACATGTATACATAGGCCTATACACATGTATATATATATATATATATATATACACATAAAAAACATGCATACATACATTTAAAATATATTATATATGAATGATATAAACCTACGTATATAGGTTCCAAAGTATAATCACATATACAATATAGGCATACGTGTAGGCTATATGTAGACCTACTGTTACATAGATAGGCCTAAATAGAGATTATAGGATACAAAGGTCTAAATTTATGTGTTGGCGTATACTATATATTTATGTAACATTTAGATATGCTTGATAATTTAAATTCCCACTGATATATGGGTATGAAGAGGAATGCGGAAGACAGAGAAGAGTGGAGACGTTATATACCATGTGCACTAAGAGAGAGATAATATATGTGAGCCTATAAATAATATAATATGTATATAGGCCTAGGCCTTTATATATATATATTTATATGTATTTTAGGCTTATATATCGTTATATACATGTATGTATGTATATCAGAATTTTTACCGATACACCTATATATTATAAATATATATATAATAGGCCTATAACCCTACGTAGGTCTATCTCATAGCAAGATATTATATGTATAGGCTTATATAATATATATATATATATATATATATATATATATATATATAACAATATATATAAATATATATATAGACCTTTATGTGTATATTGACTATATATATATATATATATATATATATATATATATATATATATATATATATATATACAGTATATATATATATAGCCTATATATATATATATTATATATAAAATATGAATATAAGTATAAATATATCACATACACGTTTATATAGGACAATATTCAGGAAGTTATGAAGTTATAAATTCAGGTAATAGCCTGTAGACAGCATATACAGTGTACACATATTTACAATTTTATGTATACACGTAGACCTATATACTGTATACATGTACTTGTATATAGGGCCTACATTATATAGGCCTACTGTGTATGTTTCATGTACTATACATGTACATCTAAGTACATTGATGTGTATAGATAAACCTGTATACATGTATGCGTGCACTGTACATATAGGGCCTAAGTTTATATAGTATAATATATTGCTTTTATATTATAATATTTATATATTATGTTACGTTAAGCTATATAATGTAATATAGTACTATATAATAACAAATAATATAATATAATATATTATATAATATAATATAATGTAATGTAATATAATGTAAAATAATATAATATAATATAATATAATATAATATAATATAATATAATATAATATAATATAATATAATATAATATAATATAATATAATATAATATAATATAATATAATATAATATAATATAATATAATATAATATAATACTTATAGATTATATTATATATATATATATTTATTTACCGCATATATATATATATATACTATATATATAGGGCCTATATAAATTTATAATATATATATATATATGTATATATATATATATATATATATATATATATATTTTAAGCACACAAATTCAAGGCCGTGTATAAACATGTATGGAAGCCTAAACAGTTATGCGCATTAGAACTTTTTCAATATGCATTAAATAAGACGTACAAATATTATTATGAGTGTATCACTGATAATAATTTTCTATTTTTATATTTACAAAACGGTACAAAACCATCTCACGTATCAGTGCAATTGAAGACATACTCTGTATTCTGTTTGTTTGTTTAACTTTCGGATTCGTTACTAAGTAGCCGATATGTAGACCGCAATGTTATTCATCTCAGCAGATTAAAATTGCGGCGAACCATGATCTACAGTGTACTAAGTGTTTAAACAGAGAATTTAAAGGAAACCGCACCAGTGCTAAAGTTCTTCAAAGGAGAAGATTAATTCATTTAATCTGTATCTGCAGTAAACCAAATATAAAGAAAAATCGTTAGATATTGGAAATTATAACTAAAACGAAATTTGTATTATATTTTGTTAACATATAGATGGCTGGTTTATGGTGCACAAGCTATGATCGATTCATTTTTGTTATCAAGATTTTATGATATTTCAGAGGCTATGATAACCTACACACGTAATTTATTTAGACCCTAGTCTTCGATATTACACGCATAGACTTACGTTATTTATATTTATGCTAGTCATCTAGCCATTCTCACGCAGTCACAAAGATATAATAGTTATGTAATTAGGACTAGCATATATATATATATATATATATATATATATATATATATATATATATATATAAGTATAAGTTATCTGAATAAGTATAAGTTAGAATATGTACCTTAGATTAACATTTTCTGTGTTTAAACAAATACTTAATACTCTGTGATCAGTAATTTTGTGCATTTTGCTTTTTGCGTTCTTTCGGATAGTTTATGTGTGAGTGTTTTAATGTGTTCTATGTTAAGATATAACAAACAGATCCTCCAGTATAAATAAGACATTTATGTCTCTATGATGGAATTTAATCATTATAAGTCTGTAATATATTCCTGAGAGTTTCCATTACATATGTCATACGTGAGTGCAAATTCATTTTTGATATATATTAGTTTTTTATATATTTCTATGCCAGTGCACAAGTGCATAATGCGATTAATTATTTTGTATATTAGTGTTGCTCTGCACTAAAAGGAAAACACAGGATATTATTTGAGGAGAAGTGCATGCGCATAAAAGTGAGCCATTACAACTAGCGGATAGGCTGCTATTGAAACTCTAGCTGTAGTGAAATGCTAGTCTTGCATAAAGCATTTAGTAGTATTAGATCTAAATTTAGTAACAAATATTTTTATATCGCAAAATATTATTTTCAACATATTGATCTAAAAATATGTAATTTGCATTTTATAGAATATTGGCTTATTGCAATATTTAAAATTTGGTGAATTATATATGAGATTTTATATATCGATTTGTAAATATGTAATTTATTTTCGTTGAAACCATTGCAATCGCGTATTTTTAAATGTAGGTCTACAAATAGGACCGAAGATATTCTAGACAAGTATACCTACATACACACACACACATATATATAGGCCTACATGTACATGGATAAATATACATATATTATATATATATATATATATATATATATGGATATATAAAGATATTATACATATATATATATATATATATAGGCTATATATTATATATAGACGAGGTATAGATAGGGGCCTGTATAGATACAGTATATATATATATATATATATATATATATATATATATATATATATATATATATGTATGGCCTACATATATATATATATATGTATATATATATATATATATATATATATATATATATATATATGGCCTACATATATATATATATGTATATATATATGGGCCTATATATATATATATATATACATATATAGGCCTGTAGGCCTATGAATCTCAATAAATAAATATGCTTACTTCTTTTATATATATATATATATATATATATACATGTATATGTATATATGTTATATTGATATATAAGTGTTTATATATACATGCAAGCATATACATGTGTGTACATGTAGGTCTATATATTGTATTTACATCGACTTACATGTATTTATGGCCATATAGTATATACACACATATACCCATATGTATGCAGACCTATACGTATGCAATATAGGCACATACAGGCCTACGTGTAGACCTGTATGTGCATACATATGTATTTAAAATACTTACATTTATATAGGCCCTATCTCTAATTAATATGAATTGTACATTTATAGAATATATAGCATTTTATATCTACGTATTTATTTATATATTTAGCGTGCGTAATTTTATCTAGGGGATATTTATGTATAGGACTGCATGAATAGGCTACATCGTGTATATATTGTGTGCATATAGCCTAAATTTAGATATAAAATACGATATCTTGTAGTTATAAATTTAATTGCTTTACATGAGTAGTCTATTTTGAGTCTTACAATAGATTTAATCATGCATCCTATAGCCTAAATCTATAGCATTAATATAAAAATATAGCCTCTAGGTCCTAAACAATAAAACATTTTGCGAAGCGCTTTATAAATTGGTCTAAATTATGGTTATACTACTAATACTGGTTATTGTTTAATATGTAGTATATATATATATATATATATATATATATATATATATATATATATATATATATATATATATATATATATATAACAAGTATAATTAGTAGGCCTATAATGTGTTATATAACTTTATAAGTAACACCCATAGGCCCAAATAAATTTTCTTGAATAATTGTACCGCTGTGCATATCATTTTCAAGTATTATATTTTAATATAGAGATAGTTTCATTGAATTAGATGTTATACTGATTATATTGTGAGGCCTGGCTCGTGGGATTTACTGAGTATAACTACTATACAGCTTATCATGATCGGTAAGGCTTTCTTTTAATGCGATCCTTCTGTATCAACCGCCGATGAACAAAGAACTGCCAGAGACTGAAGAGACTGAAGGGTGTATAGGACATATCTCTGTCTCGTTCTTTCTATTTATCTGGCAGAACTTCTGCGTCGATACGTTGTACGACTGTGGGATAAAGAAAAAACATCGAGGAACAATGAATGTGACGTACCCTTCGGCGGATTTCACCGGCCCCCGTCCCCCGATATTTCTCTGTCTCCGCGAGAAGAAAGCTCTCGGTTCCCAGATGTATCGACCAAACTTTTTGTTGGGTCGTCAACGCAGAATCGGAGTATCAGTAAATACTTGACTGGCTCATTGTTCAGCGATATTCTACACAAGAGACTGTAATAAAAGAAATTCATGCATTTGCCTGAATACCGGTATCCTGCGTATAAATGACTAGGGCATAATTATAGAGAATTAAGGCTCAGGGTGATGGCTGCTTTGAACAAGCTTCTTAAAAGTGTCCTGTACTTTTGTCGATGAAGACTCAATAACTAAACCCCGGCAACTGTGATATCATGAGCTGAAGATGATTGGCACTTTCTATTCTAATCACTTTTAAATGACATACAAAAAGCGAAGACTTGTTGACATGCAGTAATGCTTGTGCATTGTGTAATTGTTATGCATTCCAGAATAGATATGTAGGGCCTGCGTTAGGCCTGTATTATTTAAAACCATTATGGATTAGATACAGGCTATTGGTTCCAAAAATTTAATTATAATTTTAAAACAATATTGTACATGTATGTAATATATAGATCTATAAGCCTATATAAATCTCCACACACACACACACACACACACACACACACACACACACACACACACACACACACACACACACACACACACATATATATATATATATATATATATATATATATATACTATAGGCACATGTAGGCCTATATATCTATACTATAGGCACATATATATATATATATATATATATATATCGGGCCTACATATATAGGGCTATATATAGGCCTATTTATATATATATATATATGCGTGTGTATGTATATATATATATACTTTTATATAATATAGGCCAATAATTATATATAGGCCAATATAATATATATATATATATATATATATATATATATATATATATATATATGTATGTGTATTTAGGTCTATATATTAATATATAGGCCTATATATATATTATATATATACATATATATATATTATATATATATATATACAGTATATATACATGTATATATATAGGCTTCAGATAGGTTATATACATAGGCCTATATATCCTCTATAAAGCTTTCAAAACTAACTGCTAGCTTCTTATTTAAAACCTGCCATTTTTTTAAAGTCTAAAGATGGAGATACATTTTTTATCTCTAGCAGCCTATAATTTATGCTAGTAACCATTATACTAGGATGATTGTGTCTGTAAAATTTGAATAGCTCTAATAATAATAATATATATTTTATCTAATTGCGTCTTTTCTTAGTAGACCTATATAAAGATGCCGAGGCGAAGAATTGCCCTGGACTTGTAGCTTTTGGATGCTTCATCTATGTTATAGACGTTAAAATAGCTTGAAATTGATTCAATTACTTTCTTGTAACCCTGGAAGGTATAGTACAGATATCTGTAACAACATCCTTCATACACATAAAAATTTACTTGAATAGGCATAGGCGTATTTCCGTACATTTGATAAAAATAATATTTTATATTGTCAGTGGTATTGCGGTTTTTTGCCATTTGATTTATTATGTGAATATCATAGGTTTACATTCCTGCATAATTTAGTAATTAATAATAATTTAAGTGCTAAGCAGCATTTGGACTCTCCCGATTACAATGATTATAATTATTTAAACATTAAAAGTAAATTTGCCGTAGATAGCAATGACTCTTTGTCGAGTGTTCGTTACAAATTCTGGCGCTATTTTTAAAATGCTCTGTTTAACTGTTGTGCAGTTTGTGAAAAATATTGAAATTGTTAAACTTTTATATGCACTTTTTTATATATATTCTCTTGTGTCACGTTTTGCAATGTAATTATATCTGTGCGTGTTTTCTGCCAGGAATTGTTGAATAAAAGAATATATATTATACAAGTACATACTTGTATAACCGCATGCGTGTACATGTATGCATATCCACTTGCAAAAATAGAAGTCGGCGTTTTTCTATTAGAGATTGAAAGAAATTACACTTTGAAGAACATAAACAAAGAAGACACGTGCGTAATGACAGAGTGAATTAGAGACATCTGATAGACACGCAGAGGACAGGTATTATCCTGTCCAATTTTTTCTCGTCGGTAAAGGAAACGCTTGCTACGTGCTTGTATAGTCTTTCCCAGGAAATCATATTACCCTGAATGGACAATCCTCTTTGACGACTCCAAAACAATGTGAACCTGTAGTAATAGTTCTGTAGAGCATGTTTAGTTTGTCGTGTTATGTATACATTACAGAACTGCAACATAAGCACAAGTCAGTCTTTTGCTTGTTACAAAAATGACCTTTCTATCTATTAATGCAGTCATATCGGCGTACTGTTGAGTAATTAAAAGCTTCCAAATAAAAGTCAACAAGACTTTCGTAACTAAAACCACACCAGAAGCTATTGCTGTAAATCTTCTTCGTACTTACCAATACGGTGAGGCACATTATATAATAGGCCATATAACCGATGTGAAAAAACAAAGAAACGCTAAAATTGCTTCAATCCAGCATCAAAATTGGCTTAAATCACCATTTAAATAGCATTTCAAATCGTCACCACTGTTTCAAAATTTCGAACCACTTCTTTTGCGAAAAATAAAATAAAATCAACCTTATATCTCACTGGTTCGCTGGTTGAGTGCTGCGGATTTGCGCTCTATGGTCTATTCAGATCGATGAGACGGTTTTAGAGTAAGGCGACAGTTTGTCGTCTATGACGGCCGCGCTGATCGATGCGCGCTCGATACCGTATGACGCTTGAAATGCTGAACGTTTCAACCGATTGAAAAGCAATGCATCTCTCTTAATGCAGGATCAATTCCTGTTCATTATTTGAGGTGTTTCGTTCTGCATGCACACGTCCGTCGAAATTGAGTTATGCGCAAATTATTTTATTTCCCATCGTGTTAGCTTACTGTCGTAGAAATTTGTTCATGTGAACGGCTGAAATATTGTGAGGTTTTCTGCAGTGTAACGTTACGATACGAAAATTATTTCTTTAAAGTTAGATTTGTGTTAATATACTAATCTGTACATTTACAGTGTAACGTGTTTTAGATACGATATGGAGCATAAATATTGAACAATCTAACCTACTTAGTTCATTTCCTGAATGAGAATCTAATATTCCTATCAAAAACATCCAAAGAGTCTATTAACTAACTATAGGCATATAGTCATTAAATATAGAGATTTAAAATAACATTCCTTTTGGAGATCTTCTGAACTAAAATAGTATCGACATTTGATTACATTACTTGTATTTTGTGGATGAATGATATTCACCTTTGCTAGATATAGGCAAGCTTTATCTTTAAATAAGCCTACATTGTATGAATTGAACGATAGGCTCCTTTTCTAAAAATGTATAATACGAAGACAATATAATTTTACAGTGATAAAAATGTTGGCCTAATAGTTAATTTATCTTTAAATTGTCTGTAATATTAGCAATAATACATTTATTAGGCCTACTGATATTCTATTCTTGATTATTTTATAATTTCCTACCTATTCGCAGTTAACATAGAGCTTCCCAGCTACCCCCTGCCCCTATATGATGTTCTGTTGATTTATAGGCCTAATTAGTAAACTTTGTAGTTTTCATACGCTACGAGTATTTTTATAATGTGTAATAGGCTATGCTTAAATTTAAGTAGCTTAATGTAATTTTTTAGTTTCTCATTTCTAAGAATTACTATTGATAAGATTATTTTTGAATATTTATACGAATTGAATATTTGTCAGATTTTCTGAAGAAAGTTAGAAATGCCCTATTTTGAGTATGCAATTCTTTGTACAATGCAATGCGTGCATGGCTGCAAGTGCAATGAATGGTGCATGGTGAGAGAAGGTGCCTACATCTTACCCGTATCATGAACAATGGCGCATAATTATGTAGTTCCTGCATCTTTGTGAAACCTTTTTCTTTATAATTATTTCAACTGACACCTTCTAAGAAACCTAGCTGAATTTATAATGAAAATTCGGTTCAATTATTCTTAAAGTCAATTCTGCTGCCCTAGGGTATTTTCTACGTCGTACCAATACAAATTCTAACCGGTAAAATGTTCGACGTGCATAGCATAGTGAAAGTAAATATTTAATATTATCTAAGGACTTCAGGTTCCAGTTAAGAACGATAAAAATATAAAGTATACTTGTAGTTGAGTTGCGGATAGTTTTCAACGTTAAAGTTACAATATGCCAATCTTGCAACTATAAATATGCCTATAGGCCTATAGATGCTATATCTCCACCTGCTTGCTGAAAGTTTCTTGACGTTTCAATTTTCAGCCACCCAGCGAGTTAAATATTTTCTATTTTGTTCGAATTTTCTACTTTGTTTAACTGTTTCTTGAATTTAAATTTAGATTGGCCTAACTAATGCAGAAATGATCAGCTGCTGTGTCTTATTATTCCTTGTCGAACCAAGTTTAATAAAAAAAATAAATGTGAGCGATTGAAATCTTCATATTGAATCCTCTGACTGTGAGGCTTAAATAAGGTGTTAAGACTTCGTGAGTTAGAACGTGCCTAGGGGTCTGCAATTATTTTTTGATCAGAATGTTTGTTTCTTGAGTAGGCCTAAATGATGAAAACTTAGATAATATAAATTTTTAAACACAGTTTAAAAACTCGATTAAAATAAGGAGGAAGATGCTACTCCTCTTTTTTGTTAGGACCTTCTTTAGCGAGATTAACGCATGAAGAGCCTGGGTTTTGTATGTCGTAATTCCTAGCTTGACTAATCCTGATAGACCTAGTTTTTGTCTAATTAATTTAGTGTAATATAATTAATTTAGTTTACTATAATTTAATGTAATAGGTTTTTCTTAGCTTTTTCTAATATTTGAAGACATAATTTTCGTCTAATTAATTGATTATAGTAAAAAGCGCTATTTTGACCAATCTTAGTCAAATTTAATTGTTCATTAGGATTTTAATTCGTAGGTATCTACCAAAATAAGATAACCATTTTTAACAAATTCACTGCCGAGTTTCTTGAAAACATTTAAATAAATTCTGCAGAACCACTCTGAGGCTGAGATGGAGGATGATTATGGAAGATGGGGTGGGGATGTGGGTGGGAAGTGAGACCGGGGTATGGAGGGGACGGAGATGAAAGGTCGAGAGAGGATATGAGTCTGACATCTGTCTACAATAATCCTGCTGCGAGATGTCTCCACCGTACATCAACTTCATCTTACATCATTTCACATTATCCATGACTTTTATATGTAGTACAATACTAGTATTCCTCTACAAATAAATTTACTTCACGAAGTGTTTGGCGTATTTGGCATCCGAATGAATATGTGCGAAGAATTGAATGTATTTAGTGTATCCGGCTGGAGCCAGTAGCGATGTCGGTAAGATATTCGACCGCGGATCAGTATGTGCGGGGTTAAAATTTTGGGTTCTCCCGTCACTGACATCGCTTTCGAAAGAGGAAACTAACGATAACATTAGCTTTTTACCAGGTTTTTCTGTACAATACGAAGTCTGTGCGATATTCTTACGAAACAGCCGCTGACTGCATCCCTTTTGATACAGAAATGGGAGTTATTTTTTCTTATTTTGCCTCTTATTCGTTATCATTTTTAATTCAAACAAAGCCCACCCAGCCACCATGCCCATTTAATTCTAGCAGAAGGCTGACGTTTAGATTGACACAAGCGCAGCATCAGGTGACGAAATCGTTTATTCACATGCCGCCGTTTATCAGGATACAATTCCTACATGGCGTTTTGTAGCTATTTAACAAAATGTTGTCGATTCCAACACGAGCAAATGAATTTTACTATTGATCTGCCTGACTGGAGTCCTTTATGTAATAAATTTTAAAGACTTAAAGTACTTCTAATCATCATCATCATTATCATCGTCGTCATCATCGTCATTATCATCTTCTTCTTTTTCTTCTTCCCTTGAATCCAAATTTAAATATAGTCGGGATACGGTCATACGACTAGACTTTCTCCATTCGTTTTGGAATTTTTACGCAATTTCTGGAGCCTAAGACTAAAGTCTTAACTTCGGTTTTTACCCCGCCCCCCTGCCTAAGCCAGTGTGAACCCCCGGGTAAGCCTTGACCCCTAACGACCCCCTTGAAAGATTTAACAAATGCAATCCTCAGACCCTGCTGAAGACCAGAGTAACTGACTTATTGGTGTTTTAAGGAACATAGTTGATCCTACACTCATCGCTTATTCGCACACGTCCAATTAACAATTATAATTGCTCCCTCTCTCGAATTAACTCTTTCTTCAGTCCATCCCAGTCTCTGCCTTTGAATTTCTTTCGCCGTATTATTTACTGCTTGTCGCTTAATTATTTCAATTTAATTCCTCACCAGAAACTAAATTCATGGGCATTAAAACCAGAAATTATAAGTACTCATATTTTCATTGGAACATAAGGCTGGTGCTGGTGAGTTTCTCCATGAATGCAGCTAGTGAAAATGAGACAAATTGATTGCAGTTCCGAATAACAAAATCAATGGCACAAGAATAGACCTAAATATTTTAAACTGAGTCTGATACTAGAAGCACACTTATGATATTTTAGCATTCAATGTAGAATAGAGATTCAAATCAACATCAACAACTGCATTCGGTGGGTGAGCGCCAAGGCTCCAGAAATGGCTACAACATTTTTTGAAGCGAATGGAAGAATTTTCTAAAGCGATTGTAGAGCAGTGATATAGATGTATTTAAGAAAAAAATTCATTATTTTTGAGTAAAAATTCGATGAAGCGTCGTTTTTCTATGAAATATCAAACACTCCGGTATCTAGATGTGTAACAATTACTTGTAACGTAGTACCCCCTGCACGGCACATTTTGCTTAAGAGTTCAAATCTGAAACTTCTTTCAACATTTTTGAACTTGCAAAAGAATTGATTTGTCGAAGTGAAAACTACTATATTATACCAGTACACTTATTCAGCAGAGCCACGTTCTTTTCTTATAGAGCATATATTTTGAGCAATGCAGAATCGGTAATATTAGATAATTGAAAATAGTTATGATTTCAATTAAATTTTATATTATCAGAAACAATTACCTATGCTCTTGCGAAATGAGTCACTCAATTTGTATAGTCGTTATTCACTGGTAACGACTGCTAAATATTTGTTGACAATTGCCCTAAAAATTCTCAGAAACAATTGCTCGCAGTATAATGAATTTGTGCTGGAGATATTTTAATAATAGTGCTTAGCTGGTAGCACTTTAGTGTAGCCTAGTTGGAATAGATATTGTTTCACTATATAAATCTTTAGTGTACAGTATCTATGTTGAGTGAGCTCTGCTGCAATCCTAGTCACTGCACATGGTCAAACTTTGACGCGATAATTTCCCTGACCATTAGACTGACCAGCATCAATATCGACGCCTACTTCCGGCGGAAATGGATTCGTCTGCTTTTACTCTTCATGTGACTCCGTGATGTTGATTCGTAGCCAACGTATTGCAACGTATTAAACGTATTACAACGTATTACAACGTATTGCAACGTATTGCGGTATATAAGCATCGCATCTCTGAGATTTGGTGAATATTTTCAAGTTTAAGTTTTTGTGTACATTATTTTATATGTTATAGGTATTCCTAATTAGTTGATTGCTTAACTTGAAAATTGAAGCTTTCTCACTTTTACTCTGAAAAGTGCAGAAATTGTGTTTAAATTCACTTTCAATATTTTTTCCTGTGTCTTATTGCAAATTTTTGATAGTATTTAGTGTACCCTGCTTCCTTTGTAAATTTGGGACAACTGACAAAATTTAAACTTAATTAAAAATACTAATTCAATTTTTCAATAGCAGCAATCTGTAAGAGAAAACGAAATTCCTGAGGTCCCAGGATCAACTCCCGATAGAGCTAATAAGATAGTAAACTCTCATCCAGTACACCTGATGTCTTTAAGATAAGCCCTTCGGGCATCTAATCTTAACGTTAAGCCCACATTTAAAAAAGAGACAACGCAAATTTGTGAGTTATTTCTATTCATGTATTATGTCCTATCTATGAAGCGGCTGGTAGGGTGAACGCATAGCAAGCTTGCTTGATAAACAAGAGGCCATCGGTTCGAATCTTAGCCAGACCGACTCTGACAGTATCACTAAAGTTGCGAAAATAGGAGGAAAACTTGGCTTTCTATACTTTAGATTTCATTATTTACAGTGATGCACATTATTATCAAGAAAGTGATAGCAATTACCCTTGCTATCAAAGATAAATAAGCGCCTGTTTTGTACCAATACTATCTTTTTTTGCACATTTCTTTTGTAGATTGGTTTGTGTGAATTGATCTGTAGTGATGTGTGCTGTGGATACGTCCCTGATATCATCCCTGGATGAGGAAACGGACGTTAAACCTTAATTATTATTCTTACTATTATTATAAAATCTGTCGGGAGAGTTTTCAAATACATGACCTATTGCTTTTCAGACATGCTATCAACTCGGTCAACATCTGTCCAGTGAACTGCCAAGTGGCAGACCCATGGTACATATTCATACTCAGAGTATGTTTTGGATTATATTCACACTCCATATATAGCACTCCATATATAGCACTCCATATATAGAACTCCATATATAGCACTCCATAGATCAAAAGATTAATCTCTTCACACAAGGCTATGTCTTATCAACAGTTCCACATCTTCATGGGAACCACAATTTGGGAATAATATGGCTTCTGTGATGGTTTCTTGTTGCCTTCCTCAGAAATTGCTCAGCCGTGTATTGCGGCAAGTGCAGTTTATGATTGGTTTATTCTTTAGTGTCCCGGACACAACACCGTAAATAAGAAGCCTATGCTGCACAAAAGACGATTTAGGCACAAGATAGCTATGTTAGCTTTATTATGAATAAAACAATACACAATAGATGATGTTTCTGTCTGTCAATGGAAATCGGCAGGCAGAAAATTTGATTCAGTTACAAATAAATGATCATGGTTCTCTCTCTCTCTCTCTCTCTCTCTATCTATCTATCTATCTATCTATCTATTATTATCTTAAATGATTGAAGTTTTTCTGCATTTTAAACAGAATCCTTCTTAAATGTCATTGCGATGAAAATTTCTTAGCCTGCTAATTACACAAGCTTATTCCCAATATGAAAGAAACCAAAAGCCCATGTAATACGTTCTTCTGATCGCTTAGTGAGAGTCTTACGTTATTAGCGTTACTTTTGATATATGTTCTATGAATTTTTCATTCTAAAACGAATAAATTAGTCTAGAAATGTGTCAATAGATTACTCATATCTCAAAAACTTGATCAAGAAATAGCTACTATTTGAATTGAAACTCATTATGGTTAACTAACAGAGTGTCGCTAATTCATTTGACTAAAGATAAGTATAGGGAGTTCGAATTCTAGTACGCTGTCACTCTGTCGGTGGCATGCTTGTGAAACAAGAAACTGACGTTAAACTTGACTTTAGTTTGAACATGTGTCTTCGTGATCCCTCAAAACGATTTTTTGAAAATAAATGTCTAAAAACTTCCATTCACTGAAAACAATCCTCTTTTCATTTCTATTATCACCTTTCACGCTGTTCCTTCTCGTTCATTTGTCTTCATGCTTATATTTGTCTCTCTGACTCTCTCTGACTCTCTCTCTCTCTCTCTCTCTCTCTCTCTCTCTCTCTCTATCTCTCTCTCTCTCTCTCTCTCTCTCTCTATCTATCTATATATCTCTCTCTCTCTCTCTTTCATCTCACCGTTGATGCTGAAGCTGACAGCCGACAACGCCTACAAACTGCTGCAGATAATTATGACCATTCAGCAGTTATTACTGAAGCCACCAAGCGTCTAACGCGTTACAAATAATTTCTCGTTTTCGCTCAGTAAATTGCGCATTCGCTCGGGAACACATGATATCTCTTCCATTTTTGCTGTTATCATTATTCCCTTGAGCTCTTTACGGCTAACAGAAGCAAAGACCAAATGTGCCGTAGACGCTTCTAAATAATACCAGAGGAAGACAATGGAAAATTGTCAAACTTGTTAATTTTTTCCTAGCTAAAGTCTACACAATGGCTTGTTTAAATTAAGCCTTAGATGGGATCGACTTGTTGATTGGTTTACCAATTCCTCTCGTGAAAAACTGAAAGAAGACATTGAAGGGTTAATGACGACTTAACGTCGTTATCTTTCCTAGATAGTAAAAGCACTGGATTTGAATCCTGCGCCTACTGAGTCGTTCTCAATACATGCCAACCATGCTAAAAGCTCATTTCTGACTCCTGAGTATGAATATGTCCCCAGAACCGGAATTTTGCTGAATACTAATGATAGTTTGTTCGACTGTATGTTAACGTTGCCCACCTCCTTTCAAAGACCGACTTTGAGCAACTAGGATAATGTATTGTCATGAAGTTTTAAATGACGAATCCTGAGGTGAATTGAACTCTCGTGGGTTCGAATCCCAGTCGCGCTGATCTGAGAGTAAAATCTCGGACATTCACTGGACTGGTTATACGGAGAATAGTCTAAATTGCCTAACGGTTTAAACATGTGGTATTTAGAGTGATAGATATAAACATAGTTGATCATTTCACTATAATGCGTGTTAACTTTTATTGAGCCAGAAGAGGAATCCTAATGATTAGAGACCACTCGAGTTAAGACATTCATCTAAGTTCTACGTTTATAATGAAATGTCAAACAGAATAGTAGTAAAATCGTGGAAATTCATCTGCTAGCATTTATCTATTTTTCTTTATTAATCTCTTTTTTATTCAGTAATATAAAAGCACAGGTGCGCACTTTTCTCTATATCACTCTCCCCCCCCCCCTCTCTCCATTTCTCTCTCTGTCGTACTCATAATTTATTGGTCAAAAGAATACGTCTCTCTTCTAATCTACGTGCAAGCTCTTCACCAGGAAAGTTGTCACTCAAGAGAGGGCGCACCATATCTATCTTACTTTTCACATGTAGGTTTTCACCTGGGACGTGTACCATTTTCTTTTTCGTTTATTTAATCATGTTTATGATCTTTCAATTAAACGTTCTTGATCAATGAATTATTTTTCCTATAATCACATTACTGTAGTTTTAACTTTTTTCATAACTGCATTATAGTTAGCCCGTGATACGGGAATACTATTCATTAGTTGTATATATAATGCTATTTTATCTACTTTGTCTTTGAACGCTATTTGGTCACTTCATCAACTTCATTTACTTTTGTCGTGTGATATTCGTAATATCTAGTGAGCTATATTTAATTAATTTCTAATTTAGTATTTATGTTTCTTCTGGGAACGCTATTTGTTCATTTCTCTTGTGCACACTATTTACTTCTCCAGCAATCTCGAGTCTCTACAACTATTTAAATAAGTCTATTTGCTATTTATTTATTTCTCCAATGTTATTTCCATAATGTATTCCAATATCACAAACAAGCTTGGAACGTGTGAAGTTTGTTTGTGTTAAGACAGTTGATGACTGGCAACAGACGACTGCTTCTTGACGATCTCTGCCTCCTTTCATCTTCTTCTGCTTTCCTTTCATCCCCTATTCCTCGCAATCATTCACATAATTGAAATTTTAGCAATATATAGTATTTACGATGTACATGTAGTTATGTTCAATTGAAAACACATTTGGATGAATGTTAGAGTTTCATTTATTAAATATTTAAATAAATTTAATAAATAAAATTTATTTTATTTTTATTAATAATTATGATTATGGTATAGTAATATTAATAATATTTATGTTAAATTAATATTATTCTTAATATTATAACATTTTATTTACGAAGACAATACTTAATTTAATAAATAACATTATTTAATAGTTACATATCAATCAATAAGAATTTAACATCCGGTTCCTCACCATAAGGCAATGTCAGGGACGTCTCTTGCAGACTGTACACAAACAGGCTCCAAAACACCACATGATGACCACTGAGCACACAGAGAGCACAAGAGAAAGCGAGATTAAAATAGTGCAAGTCCATAATTCAGGGCAAACGGGTCAAAATTTAGACCTATGGCGAAAAGAGATGGGTTTATGAAATTACTTATTGATAAAACTGGTAATGCTAATGCTAATCATCAGTTTTCTCACTTGAAAGCGATGTCCGTGCAATAAATATAATAGAGAAATGTTTTAAATAAACACGCTGTAATGTAAATACTCGAACTTATTTCTGTATATTCTCTTCGAATATACATATAAACATTTATTCTTTACTCTTCTTCTTAGTTTATCCTTACGTTATACGATATTGTCACGGACGGCGGTATCAGTTTGTCTGCGTAATTGCGGTCGTTATGTTCGTTTCAGAGATATTGAACTGGTTTGCTGCTGCAGCAGCTAATAAGCGCTTCAAGTATGTTGAAGAATCCCCGGGGGATTGCGTTTAGGAGATGCGAAGCATTCTTTCCACTTCTCGATGGCAAATGATGAAATTGTGTGACTTAAGTGTTTGCGCGGCGGTTAATATTTAATGCGACACGAACTTTCTGGTGTCGAAACCATTGATCGGATGAGTCGATAAGTTTGCAGGTTGTTTAAAAACTCGACTGGATACGTCACACTCGCATCCATGAAGATTTAATAAGCCGATATGGGATGACGTTGTGGATATTGTAGTAGACGTGGTAGCACCGTACAGGCGCCGATATCGTCTCAAAGTGTCAGTTGATGTCGAGATGTGATGTCGATAATGTTGCTTCTGACCGTGTGCCGCATATTAAATGTTCTTTGTCCACGGCCCCCCCCCCCACTTCTGATTCTTTCCTCGTTCCTTCACAAATTTTTGTTTTTTTTATTGTTAATTAATTATTAATTATCTTATTAATTCAGTCCATTAATTATCTTATTAATTAATTATTAATTATCTTATTAATTCAGTTCATTAATTATCTTATTAATTAATTATTAATTATCTTATTAATAAAATTCTCATTCTGTTCCTTTGATTCTGTCGCTTTTAATAACTACTGTCTCACTTTTGTATCTCCGGTTTATGATTTTATATCTCTTTTATCTCTTTCACTATCTCTCTATTTCTCGCTATTTCTCTCCCTTTCTTATTCTGTCTGTCTGTCTATCTGTCTGTCTGTATCTCTGTCTCTGCCTCTCTGTCTTCTCTCTGTCTCTGGGGCTGTCTCTCTATTTCCCCCTCTCTCTCTCTATCTCTCTCTGTCTCTGGCTATATTTTTCTCTCTCTATCTTTCTCGCTCTCTCTCTCTCTCTCTCTCTCTCTTTGTCTCTCAGAGTATTTGTGCTTTTCATATTGGCCAGTCCTATGTTATTGTTTACTGTTTATCCCTATGATTCTATATTCTGAATCTTCCAATCAGTTTTGCATTTAATTCCAATACCCATGCTCTCTCAGTTCTCCATCAATCCAGCCTTTCCATCTCTCTCTCTCTCTCGCACTCTCTTTCTCTCTATTCTCACTCACTCACTCACTCTTTCTCTCTCTCTCTCTCTCTCTCTCTCTATTCTCTGAAATCAGTAGTTGCAGTTCTCTTTAAGCATGGCAGTGCTGTGGGTTGATTAATAATCATTCCGATCTATTAAAGTCAATCACCTTCTATTTTTAAAAAGAAAGAGAAAGAGAGTGATAATGATTTCATATACGAAGAGAAAGAGTATCATCGATGTATTGTTATATGCAGATCTATAGCTCAATACGAAGTGATAGAGTATCATCGATATATGGTCATGAGCATTTATAGCTCAGCACGAATGAAGGAGTCATAACGAGTGATTTGCGTTTTTAAACAAATAGCATGACCTATACAAAACTCACACTTTCTGTGACAGTTCTAAATTGTTATAATTTTTTTTAAAGTACTAGTAGTAAATTATAGTACTAATAGTACTGATTGTGTTAGTACCATACGTATACTGAGAGTACCTTAGTAAACTTATAGGATACTTATTCTAAGTGTAATTGAACTAATCGAATTTGTATTTAGCAAACTTATACTGGATGGATTAGTATTGTTTGTACAAGTAGTACATTTATAATTAGCTATGCTGAGAGTGCCAAAACTGCTTGTAATAGTACTTAGGATACTTATACTATGAGAAATATTAATAAGCCTTCATATACTTATGATACTTATGGCTGGAGCCAGTAGCGAAGTCGGTAAGGTACTCGACCGCGGATCAGTAGGTGTGGGTTCAAATCCTGGGCTCGCCCGTCACTGACATCGCTTTCGAGCGAGGAAACTGACGTTAACCTTAACTTTTTTAGCTTTAGCTTTTACCTATACTAAGCATACTAGTATTGAAAGTACTGGTATAGGCCTACTAGTATTAAGAGTAATTTGAGCAGTAATACAATACTGAGAGGTTCTATGAGCCGATGTCAGGGACGTCTCCATTAGATCTTCTCTAGTCTACGCAAACATCACGGGTCTTAAAGTAAAGGCTACAGAGGCTCATATTAACGTCCTTTTCTTCCCAATGAATGATATGGTTGACGGGCCAGACTAGGATGTGAACCTGGCACTTTTTGATCCGCCGTCGGAAAACTAACCGATAACGCCACAGGCTCAGCTAAGCTTTTAATAATGCTTTAAGTTATTATTATGGGCTCTCCCGTCACTGACATCGCTTTCGAGTTAGAAAACTGACGTTAACAATAGCTTTAGCAGCTGTTATGAATCTCCCGCTTCATCATTTGGATTATGCTTTTGCTTCAAGCTATTATTATAAATATTCCAGGATATTGCTTTTGATTGTGCTTTTGCTTTAAGCTATTGTTATGAATGTTCCATTGCACTGCGCGATAATTCGCTGTTTCAATGAAAAATTACCGTTATTATTGTGAACAATAACTGGACTGAAATAGAGAAATGAAAGTCGCAGTTTGTGTGGAGTAAATCGGAGAAAGTAGGTTGGGAGGAAAAGGAATGGAGAAGACAAATCTTATTATCTTTCATAGATATATTCTTCTGTCTTCTTCTTAATAATCTTCTTTTATTTAGATATTAATAAAATCAATCTACCAATTAATAAAGCTACTAATTAATAAATTTAAAATAAATTTAAAATAAATTTAAAATAAATTTAAAATAAATTTAAAATAAATTTAAATAGTTTTTTTTCTATTTAGAAATATGAACTTAGTTTACTTATTTAATTTGTAATAATTTAGAGATGTTTTTTAAATTTATTTTGAGTTTCACTTGCCAGTGTCTGGCCATTTCCTGATTTTAAAATGTTCAATTGTATGGATACCAACGGTTTTACTGTAATTAGTAATGTAATATAATTTTTTGTATTTCAGACTTAGTAGACTCTGTTTTAGCTGCTAATTATGGTATTACCGAACAGAGCTATGGCTCCTTTATGGTATCATCTTTCGTATTGTTATTTGTTTATCTAACTACATGCGCATTCCTATTGTTTGTATAATCTGCGCTGTGATGAACAAATAAACGATACTAAATACTAAATACTAAATAAATAAATTCATATATTTATTAATCTGCGACTTAAATGATCATTAGAGAAAATTCTCTCTAAGTTTGTACCGATGTACAATGAATATTTACAATTACAAACCTAAATTAGATATGTGTGCAACATTTCTACAATGGGTTTCGAATCAACCCACCCTTTTCCAGGAACCTTGACTGGAAAGAGGGGGTGGAGGTGAATCATTGTGATGCTTAAGAGATGATGCGTTGGCTCCATTCAATCAATGTCAGTTTAATCAGACAGGGTCCCGTCAGGCTCCCAGCCTAGCCATCGCTCTGCCCTAGTGCCTGGCCGCGGCCTAGCCCATCCCCTGCCCCGTGCCGCTAGGCTCATCTCTCGCTCAGCTCTCGTAGTTAGTTGCAGCCGTGTTGATGTACGTACGGCCGTAGACAGCGATTGTTGTGTTGATCGTATCAACGTGTAGTGGTTTAAAGTTGTAGGTAATGAGAGCCGATAGTTCTCTGTCGTGGCTCTTATAGATAAATCTGATCTTTACAATGATCGGAGTATGACGATTTAAATTAGAACTCTAGATGATTAGGCGATTGATGTAGTTGCGTACATTCATGTTGTTGTTGTTGCTTTGAAGTAGTAAACTGCAACATTTTCTTAATTGAGATTTTCAATAATTAATTATACTACTGTACATTCAATAGGATATCGTGTAAAGTTCGTAATTCATTGCTGATTTTCATATATCTCTGAGGTAGAATTTTATATCTCGTCTAAAATCGACTCTACTGAATCCTACAGTTTATGGAACTAACGTTTATTTTAACACTTCTTCTCAGCTCATGATATTTATTTTATTTCATTTATTATGTAATTTACAATTTGACGGTCCTTGTCTGGAGCCAGTGGCGATGCCGGTAAGATATTCGACCGCGGATCAGTATGTGCGGGGTTCAAACCCTGGGCTCTCTAGTCACTGACATCGCTTTCGAGTGAGGAAACTGACGTTAACACAAGCTTTACCAGCTTTTTTACATGTTTTGGTTTTTCCGTGTGGAGTCTTGACCTCTACAAACTATACGAACCTTTTCAGTTCTAGGGTTCAGATAGAGATAAGTAGGCTTGTTATTTATCCATAAGGCTTAGACTTTGTAGCGAGTGCTCATGATAGAGCGTGAATAAAGTAATGAGTAGAAATATGAAATATGGGTCAGCTCTTTCCAAACGCTAATACAGAGAAAGAGAAGTTATGTCTTATAAGCCTTCATGTTGTGTAACAATTTATTAATTGAGTTCAGCTATATGTGAGTTACCTCGGACAGTGTTTAGTTTCTCTTTCTCTATCTCCCTCTCTCTCTCTCTCTCTCTCTCTCTCTCTCTTAGTGCACTGCATAATGGTAGGTCCATGGTATATAACGCCTCCATTCTTCTCTGTCTTCCGCTTTCCTCTTCATTCCCCATATGAGTGGGTGTAGTAACCATAGTTTGTATTTAGTCCTCATGTTTTAGATGCTATGCCACTTGAATGGGTATCTCGTTTCCAGCCAGGGTTGTTTCTCTGTTTGGGTTATCCTTGAGTAAAATTGCGAATGACTACGATAAATAACCGTTAATTCAGAAAAGTTAACTACTCAAATATAGCATGGTAATTAAAATTTTAGAATGGTAATTAATATTAATTTTATGATGGATTCCTTTACTGCTGTTCACTTTCTTCCAGAATGCAAATTACATTCGGTTTCTGGTTGCAGGAGTATGCTGCGGATTAATTCTGAAACAAATTCCAACGCCATTTTAATATTTTAATTCTTGCAGTTGATTATTCGGACGTATAAACTACTAACATCAGTTGTGCAACAAGAGTACATGCGGTGGAATATCCTCTGCGCCGGTAAGCTCTTTATATTTACTTAATACGAAGTATTAATAGTCTTAATGAGTCCTTCTTTTAGTTGTGTTGTTGTGTAGCTAAATTTATTTGAGCAGGATTTGAAGTTACAACTATATAAAGTTTACATTTAAATGGCACAGTAGAGATTAGCCTAGAAACAAATAATATCAATAAATGCATTGGTAAGATGTTAGCATGAATGTTACTCAAATCTGAAAATATACGACTGCCGCAACACCCCTTTGAATCTCAAAATGAGTACAATCATACTTGTACTTAATCATCATATGGATAAGATAATCCTTTTATTACATTTTACCTTAGAGCGGGTTTTACTGGTAGGCGAATAGTTGTAGTAATGAGATGAATTAGAGAACTGTGTTTGCTAATTCACAAAATAACGTAATGTCAGAAAAATAATGTATAAAATAACTAAAATGTCTAAAATCTAGTCTAACGTCAGTTTTCGGCAACGAAAACCCGTCAATGCAGAACCAGTACTACATTTGAAACCTGAACCTACTGATTCGCACCAGTGGCATCACCGATATGCTGCCGGCTCAACACAGAGGACCCTAAGATCCTTCTACCGCTTTGACCGACTGCTGGTGAATTATTTCGACGTTTTAAAATGATTCTATGACAGTTGTGTGTCATTAACTAATCAGCTATTGGTATTAGCTATTATTGACAGTGACGGCGTTCAATTAGTTCAGCTAACAATATGTGAAATACATGTAAAGTTGGTCCAAATAGTTGAACCCAGCAGATATGTTATGGTTTTACCAAATTTACATGCAACCTTTATCACACCATCTTCTGACCATGTGCAGAAACAGCAAGATAGTTATGATACAGTTATGACGATGGTAATGATGTTAGTTATGATGCTAGTGTTGCAAATAGCGATGCTAGTTGTGGTGCTAGTTGTGATGCTAGTTATGATGCTAGTTATGATGCTAGTTATGATGCTACTTATGATGCTACTTATGATGCTAGTTATGATGCTAGTTATGATGCTAGTTATGATGCTAGTTATGATGCTAGTTATGATGCTACTTATGATACTAGTTATGATGCTAGTTATGATGCTAGTTATGATGCTAGTTATGATGCTAGTTATGATGCTAGTTATGATGCTAGTTATGATGCTAGTTATGATGCTAGTTATGATACTAGTTATGATGCTAGTTATGATGCTAGTTATGATGCTAGTTATGATGCTAGTTATGATGCTACTTATGATACTAGTTATGATGCTAGTTATGATGCTACTTATGATACTAGTTATGATACTACCTATGATACTACTTATGATGCTACCTATGATACTACCTATGATACTATTTATGATGCTACCTATGATACTACTTATGATACTACCTATGATACTACTTATGATACTATTTATGATGCTACCTATGATACTACTTATGATACTATTTATGATGCTACCTATGATACTACTTATGATACTATTTATGATGCTACCTATGATACTACTTATGATACTATTTATGATGCTACCTATGATACTACTTATGATGCTACTTATGATACTAGTTACGATGCTACTTGTGATGGAGAGCAATCAAAGTCAGTAAAATAAGACAAATTGCGAAGAAAAATGCCTCTAAGTTTCTGGGGATCTTGGGTTGATACAGACCACCGTAGCTAAATGTAATGATTGAAATTTCAAAGTTTATTTCTGAAAATATGAATAAAAAGAATGTATGCCGCTTCAGGCTGTAGATTGATAAAGTTTTGGATCCGAAATTTACAGGTCAATGTTTTGCAACTCTTTATGGAAACCTCCAAGAACGAATGTAGCGATGTTCAGGAAGAAACTTCTACAACTTCAATGGTGTTCTTGTTGTGTTTCGACTTAATAAAAACAAGTATTTACAGGAATAACTAGATCAAAATTCTAATATTTCCTTGTTTTCATCAAATTTGGAAATAGTGCATCAACAAATTTCAAGCGTTTGACAAAGTCACCTTTGGAAGCTACCGAGGAAAGCAACGTAAAATATATTTTAGAGAGAAAAATTGATTCATGTTCTTCTTCTTTTATAAAGATATTTCAAATAAATCTATTTGCATGTATTTCCCAATTTTATCAAAATTAACGTTTAACCATACAATAGTTTCAATTCTTTTAATTAAAATCGCATTTACTGACTTTGTACGTGACTACAAGTTTTAGTTGTCTGTCTTGCACCAGGGCATAACACAAAAGATAGCAGACCTTCACTTTTGTAGTAATGATACCCGCATGCATATGATTACATTATGCTTGTAAAATATCAGATTTCTGAAACTTTATGGTTCCATGCGTATGTGTACGTGGTTGAATGAATGTGTAGTTGTGTACGTCTGCTAATGTAAGCACACTTGTATGTATGTGCATGAGTATTTGTGCATGTGTTTGTGTATGTGATTATGTATGCTTTTGTGTGAATATGAGAAGAGTACTTGTGTAAGCATTTACGTATGTGCTTGTGTATATGTGTGTGTGTGTTTGTATATGCGTGTGAGTGTTTGTGTATGAGTTTGTGCTAATGTGTGTGAACATTTATGTAATAATAATAATAATAATAATAAAGGTTTAACGTCCGTTTCCTCATCCAGGGATGATGTCAGGGACGTCCCCAACAGCACACATCACTACAGATCACCAAAGATGTAATGTAAATATTTTGTAATATGTAAATATTTATGTTTGTGCCCCTGTTTGAGTGTTTGTATATGTGTATGTGTATTAGCATAAGTGTGTTTGTGTGCATGTGTGTAAGTGTTTGTTTGGTTTGTATGTGTGCGAGTTTTTGTATGTAGCTGTGTGAGTGTTTGTCTGTGTGTGTGTTTGCGCGTTGGAAGCACGTGTGATTATAATGTCGCAGATGTTTATGTAATTAAGCCACTGCCGCTGAATCAGGATCAGCCAGTCATCCACATCCCACTCTATCCCAGGTCTTCCCTCAAGTGTCAATATTCCACAAGCTCGCCTCCAGTTGAATGCTAATTTCGCTCTCTCTGTCCACGCACCATGTGGCAGCCATTCTCCACCCAGTCTGTCTCTATCCCTGTTTATAATACACAAGCTCGTCACACAGGGGCATAAATTAATCCTACTGCAGTTTTCTAAAATGTCATCTGATAACCTAAAATTCGAGTGAAGTATTTTTAATTATGCAATCTGCACATGCTCGATGTTGTCATTGGCGACTATAGCTCTTAAATTATGTTATTTGTGGCGTTATGGTAGTCGGCTCAACAAATAAATCCATTAAATCTCCATAACGACACTGCCTCTGATTAGCTTACACATCTAAACTCTGAAATACAAAATGACGGCTAGCCTTTAGTAATATCATTTAATTCATGTAGGCTAAGAATGCAGTTCTATAAAGCTAAAAAGGTAAGATCTGTTTCAGTATCACAAGCGTTATTGTCAAAAGACAATTCAAATAGGATTCGAACCGATGGACTTCTGCTTATCATGCCAGCTTGCTATCCAGTTTCATTCAGTCATTAATTTAATTAATTTCCTAGAACAAAGTAATCGCAGATTAATCGAAAATAGCAAAGAATGATGTATATATTTACAATAATAACCTGTAGTAGAGGAATGCCAGAAAAAGTCTTCCCCTCGACTGTTCTGAATCATTTTACGAAAAATGCCTAAAAATAAAAGATATGAATTAAAGATTAAGTATAAGTAACAACTAATTTGGTTACGAATGCAAGTACTTGGGATATCTATTACTTTGAAAATGTAAGTACACTAAAATCCATGTAGCACGTAAAAGTACAGCATGAGTACAAAACAATGAAAAATATTAGAGAGCTAGTTTTAGTTATAAGAAAATGTAAAAGCATGCGAAGTAATAAAATTTGACTGATCTATCTCTTAGTGCACTGCCTACTGACATATCGATGTCATATAACGCCTCCTCTCTTCTCTGTCATCCGCTTTCCTCTTTAACTCTTCATATGAGTTGATCTTTACATCATAAAACATTCCTAATTCCTGTCTCTGCCTCTATTACTTTCCATTCTATCTTCTATGACCTCTTCTAGTATACTTTCACCCTTAGAATGTGTCTTGTCCAACTCTTCTTTATATTTCTTAATTATCAACTGTCTATCTTCTACCAACTCTCTCCAGAACTTCCTCATTTGGAACCTTTTCAGTCCAACTAATCCTCTCCATTCTTCTCCAAATCCAGAGTTCAAATTTAATTTCATGGTATCATCGCCTTTAATTTCATGGTATCATCTCCTTAGATCCATGTTTCACATTCATATAATATCGTCGCCCATACCAAGATTTTCACTATCTTTATCTTGGACTGATATGCTCATGTAAATCCTTTGATTACAAACTTAGCCCCTTCTTAAATGCAGTGAAATGTAGAGATTTTAAAATAACAGAAGTATTAACTTGAAGCTTTACTGGTATTATATTCTATACACCGGTTGATGTAGTGTGTACAAATGTAATCCTAATTGAAATAATAATAATAACATTTGTTTTCTTACTAAATATGGTTCAGCACTCAACATTGTATGAAAAATATTTTAGTCTTGTTAAATCCGCGTTGTACTCCAATTTAGTACTTGATCATTTAGTACTATCATCTATATATTAAAAATGATATAATTTTATAAATTATCTTGTAGTTGTGATACTTCTTCAGCAAAGTTGTCGGCTGCATTCCTCGGAGGAAATTATCCTGATTTTGAGGATAGTAGCAAAGATTAGATGTGTGTAGGATCCCAGAGGGTGGAGAGTTGCAGAATAGCGGAAGAGGGATGATTGATTAGAGAGGGGGTGATAGTCAATCAATAGTGCTGGTGTCTCATGCATATCGCAGTCCGCTCTCTGCTAATGAAGAAACACTATTAGACTCAAATACGCAGTTGTACAAAGATGGTTAGAACTGGAATGTGCAGAGATTTCTGCGATATGTAGAAATATCAAAGATTATTGCTCGTATGAAAAGAGCTGAACTATGGTTCATTTTAAATATGAACTTAGCTACAACGCATTTACTTCTTGTCTGTTGTAGGGGATTTATATTGGCATTGAAAAAACTAATTTATTTGCATGTAAAAAACAGCAATATGCCACTGTTTGAATTCTCGTGTGTATACAGTAGTAGGCCACTTACATAGTACATGTAGATCTACTGTAGGTAGGCCCTGCAAACAGTGGAACTTCACTGTGATATATAGGTCTACAATCAGTAATATCTCATTAACAAACAGAACTTTACTAACTGACATATTGGCCTACTTACACAGTGACCTACATACAGTATATGGACATTTACTTGTGTATGAGAAGGTTTACTTACATAGGCCTACAACTAGAATTTCTTTTATATGCATACATGCGAACACAACTTAACCTATATTTTAATCCTAGTATAGGCCCAGTTAATATGCCTACTAGAAATGTTGTCCAAATATATTTATAAATCTAAAGTAGTCCATAGACCCCTGTTTAAATTTATAAATAAGTGTATTTGTAATTTCAACATCATACATCTCTATCTATATATCTATCCGTAAATATGTAGGCCTAGTAGTTATCGTTGAAACGATACTGATTGCTTTAATACTATAAATAAAGGATAGATGAAATTATAATTCAAAACTAGCAGACAAAGCTGGGTGTGATGGACAGTTTGGCAGGAGGTGAACTTCCCGCAGATATTCTGATGGAATTTTTGATGTTTGCGTCAAAGGTTCAACAGCATGAAGTCCGCGCAAACACACGCCAATAGCAACCTCTCATCTATACTAGATGAAATATACTAGATGAAATTCTGTAGGGTCACAAATATGAGCATCTGAGATTACATGAAGATTTGGTTTTATGTGATTTTCGCTAACTGTTGGGGTGAAGAGTTTTCATTATTTTATTTCATAGACATATGCAGGTTTATAAACTAGATTAGAATTTTATGTATTTCAATTATGTGCTTGAATGCTAAACAATAAAAAGTTATGGAAAAGTGCATTATGAATGTCAAAATTTATACGCATAATAATATTTTCACAAATTCGAAGGGGAGAAAATTAGAAACTGATGATGAAACTAGTTAATGGAACTACCATCTGAATTGCTTTATAATAAATTATAAATGTTGTTAATTCTCGAGTTGCTTCATTCGATCTTACATCGCTGGCTCATAAACATCTCTTAGTTGCCCAACTTTTCCTATATTGCCTATTTAGGGATATGCATATACATGCAAATATGCAGAGGGGAAAACTTACTTAGCATCACTTACTATTATTTAATACTGAGTGATGCTAAGTAAGTTTTTATAGTGAGACATGAAGCTTTGCAATTCTCAATTCTAATTTAAATTAATCGAGATATAAAACTGATTTGAGTGTAATGAAGTAAGCCCTACTGCAAGGTGTATTGAAAGCCAAACATTTGACTCTGCAGCCCTTCCAGGCTTGGTCTGTTTACAATTATATCTGACACTGATAGCATGGCTCAAGTGTAACACCTCTACGCATGTATTGAATTCACTTCGACATATGAAATTCTAAGTTAGATACTGTAAGTACAAAATTAGGTATATCTCATTGAAGTACATCTCAAATGAATGCTTGGTAATATAGTTTACAACTATAGAGTTTCTCTGTAGGCCAACTTTATCAAATTGTTTTAGTGATTTAGATATAAAGAACACTTTCATTTTATTAGGCCTACAAATAATATATATAATCAATGCATTGTGTAGGTATATATATATATAGGCTATATATATATATATATATATATATATATATATATATATATATATATATATATATGTATATATATATATATATAGACAATTTCATAATGATATAATTATTTAGTAGAACAATATAAAAATATATAGGCGTATCATGTATATATATATATATCTATATATATATTATATATATATATATATATTATATATATATATATACATATAATTCAGAGGCCGATACAGTATATATGCGCCAGTATAAATAAATAAATAAATATATATACATATATATATATACACA
The DNA here is from genome assembly GCA_905160935.1 of Enchytraeus crypticus. Lineage (NCBI taxonomy): Eukaryota > Metazoa > Annelida > Clitellata > Enchytraeida > Enchytraeidae > Enchytraeus > Enchytraeus crypticus. The sequence continues at coordinate 404,193 of CAJHZI010000646.1, read as the reverse complement.
TATATACATACAGTACATAATTAGGCCTACACGTATCATATATTTCTAATATATAAAAATATATAATAGGCCTATATGATTATAAATACTCAACATTATATATATATATATACAGAATATATATATATATGTATATATATATATATATATATATATATATATATATGGCCTAGGGGCCAATGTATATGTTTACTTATTTCAACGACGATATCACACATATGAATACACAGAGAGTACGAATATATACGTATATATATAGGCCTATATATATATATATATATGTATATATATATTTATATGAGTATATTTATTCAAATATATATATACGGTGTATATATATACATATATATATATATATATATATATATATATATATATATATATATATATATATATATATATATATAGTCTACATACAGACATATATGCATATGTATTCCTAATATGCATATATATATACATATTACATATCTATATATCTATTTTCTATATATTTATTTAGATATATGTGTATTTTGTATATATATATACATTATAGAAAATTTCGCGTAACTATATATATATACATGTAGGCCTATATATAAGTATAGGCCTACCATGTATATTGTATATATAATATATATGTATATATATGTATATATATACTATATATATATATAATATATATATATATATATATATATACTGTACAGTATATATAGGCATATATATATATATATATATATATATATATATATATATATATATATATATATATGTATAATATGTATATATATAAACATAAAACTATTTGCATGTTTATTTATTTATATTTATATACTGCTATATTATGAAGTATAGGTCTACATGCATAGAGCCTATATTATGCGGTATATAGGTCTATATGGTATATATACAGTATACATGTATGCATATACACAGTATATATATACAGGGTGAGTATAAAAAAGATTACACCTGCAAAAAGTTTGAATATCTCAGGCTACTGATAATATTTTCAAATAAAATTTTTTCTAATTAATAAGCGACTACTTTTTATGAGGTGGCCAATGAGCTAGTTATACAAGTTTCAGCAGAGCAACCCCCATTTTTTACCTAAAAATGGGGTTTGCTGCAACAGTAAGGGCAAATTTTCACGTCATTGGCGAGAGGGAAAAGTTGAACGCTCACTATTACGTCAATACTTTACTCTGGATTACCATGTCTGGGGAACTATGCTGCATCTCTATCAGAAACACCAGTCGAAGAAAAAAACAAGACAGAACTGCAGGAAGTGCTACAGTCAATCTGGGAGAGAGTGCCCCAAGCTGGAATCAACAAGGCTGTCCTAGCGTTCCGAAAGCGACTGCAGTCCTGCGTAGCAGCGGGAGGAAAGCATATCGAATAGTCAGCAATGCTAGAAGATACAACTGGTTCTTTCTGAACCACTACAACGGCCTTTTCGGGGCCAAAATAAAAATAAAATTAAATATAATTTATATTTACAGTACATTAAAAAATGGGGGTTGCTCTGCTGAAACTTGCATAACTGGCCAATCTATGTACCAAAACAGATGAAAATTGACCACCCCATCATAAATTGGTCCTTTAGTAATTGCTAAAAGTGTTATTGGCAAATATTAACAGTGGCCTGAGATATTCAAACTTTTTGCAGGTGTAATCTTTTTTTACTCACCCTGTATATATACATGTATATATGTATATATATATATATATATATATATATATATATATATATATATACATGCATATATATATATATATATATATATATACATAGCTATATATATATATTACAGTATATAATATATATATGTATATAATACATATATATATAGTATATATATATATATATATATATATATATATATATATATATATATATATATATATATATATATACATATCTATATATGTATATATACATAGGCCTATATAGGCCGTTTTGTCACATTTATATTAGTGCTGTTACAAAAGTGTTAAATATTTGTGACCGTTTTGCGTAATCCATCTTCAATTCCAAAATTAACATTAGGCCTATATATTAAATGCAACAAAAAGTGAAGAAGTGAAGTCCTAAATAAACTTTCTCCAAGAATAATGATTGTTTGAAGTCATTCAGAAGTATGATGCAAAAATTTCGAGAATTTACCCCCAAAGGACGAAACAAAGATTACTTTAAAACAGTGATTCCGAAAATATGTAAGAATATATCCCATCTCTCAATGGAGATATTCACTCCTGCATTCAGAAAGAGGCTGTAGCTATGATTCACTGAAGTTGATGGACGTCACATTGACCTTTTCCTTTAATAGTGTCTTCGCTATCTCATAGTAGGCCTATTTTGCAATATATAATCATTTTCATGGTTCTATTAGAATAGTAACAACTCTTGTTCCCTGATTTTATTTGAAGTGCTGAATGATAGACGTTACTTCAACTGTAGGCTATATCGCCCGTCGTGCATTGTTTATATAATTTGATATAGGCATAGTGATGTAGAACTACCTTCTGCACAATTTCTTCAATTCCCTTTTTAAATAATAATCAAACAAAGTAAACAACTTATGTATTAAGGTCTATAGGGCCTATTCATTATATGTATACATAGCTTATATATATATATATATATATATATATATATATATATATATATATATATCTTAGTGCACTGCCTACTGCTGGCAGATCCATAATGTATAAAGCCTCCACTCTTCTCTGTCTTCCGCATTCCTCTTCATTCCCACATAGGAGTGGGTCTTTAAATCATCTAACATACTTAATCTCGACCTGCCCTTGCCTCTTTTTCCTTCCATTCTATCTTCTATGACCTCTATTAATAAACCTTCCCGCTTAGAATGTGTCCTATTCAACTCTTCTTCGTATTTCTTAATACATTTATCAACTGTCTATCTGTGCCAACTCTCTCCAGAACTTCCTCATTTGTAACCTTTTGAGCCTAGCTAATCCTCTCTATTCCTCTCCAAATCCACATTTCCAACACCTCCAGTTTCCTAATATCTTCCTTCCTTAAGGTCCATGTCTCACATCCATACATAGTTTATATATAGTATATATATATATATATATATATATATATATATATATATATATATATATATATATTATATAATTTTATTTATATTATACAAATATATTTTATATATATTATATATATATATATATATATATATATATATATACGTAGGCCCATATATATGTATGTATATACATGTATATTCACATACATGTATATTCACTTATATACATGTATGCATATATAATATTATGTGTTTATGTTAGTACATAGGCCTGATGCACATGTCTAACGCATTGGTAGGTCTATATTTGCATATTAAATATAATTTTATAATGAATATTTACATGTAGACTATGCTCGTATTGCATCAGAAGTTGGACTGCTGGTTTGCCAACGCCTCCTATCTCTGTGTTATGTTATAGTATGATGAGATGGAGGGACATTTGATATTCACTCATAGCAGGTGCTCCTTTCAACCGCATTCCTGTTTACTCTTCTCGGGAAGGAGAGAGGACTGGAAAGTGAGAGTGAGAGAGAGAGAGTTAGAGAGAGAGAGAGAGAAATTGAGAGAGAGAGAACGAGAGAGGGGGAGAGAGAAAACAAAAAGAGAGCGAGAGAGAAGGAAGGAGGGAGAGAAGGAACTACAGGGAGTGTTTTTGAGTGAGATCATGAGATGGGGGTAGAAAGTTTGAAATTTCAGGAAGAGATCGGATTGCAGTTTCAGTAACCGTGACGTCGTGGTCGAGTTGGTCTATCGCATGTCTGCTATCTGCAGATGCTATGCTACATGTGGTGGACAGTAGACAAACATAGAAAACGTAGATAAACATAGGACACGTAGACAAACATATTCACTTACTACTTCTTTTTTTCTTACTCGATAACTTAGAATTTTAGAGAGGTACCAGATGACAGGTCCAAGGGACACATTTCTATTTAGGCCTACAGCCTTCTGTCTCATTTCTGTAGGCATAGGCCTATTCATTACAAGTATGCCCCTTTATCTAGCCGACAAGTAGGCCTACCATAACTAGTATTTGGATTATATTAAGCCGTCCATCGATGAAACCGTTAAACGAAAAATTCATTTGAGAGACACAAAAATTTAATGTTGCCTCCAAAAAAATTTCTAGAGCTATTTCATTTCTATTTCTATCTGTAATCGCAATTTTTATTTCTTGCGCTATCAGCACTGTCATTGCTATGGCATACTTTCTAGCACTATCGTAATATCAAATCCAAGAGTATGACTACTACAATAGCCGTCAGTTTTATGCTTTGACGCAGAATGGCGTCATTGGTCGCCGATGTTTAGGTGCTGGTCGTCATTGGTCGACCAGCGCCTAAACATCGCCTAGACCGCCTTTTCTTTAATTCCCTTTACTTTGGACAGATTTTCTGGATTTTAGAATTTGCACCGTTTTTGGACCTTCTTTTTGTTCACCGGCTTGATTTTGTCGCAATAATGCCCGATGTTGTCATTGTTGACTGTAACACTCTAATTATTGTGTTACGTTATGTTATGCTATGTTATGTTATGTTATGTTATGTTATGTTGTGTTATGTTATGTTTCAACTCAGCTAATGCACTTATGCACCTGATGTACGCTACTTTGTTTCTGAGAGCTGCCATCTAGATTATTCAACGATTACAACTTCTGGATTACAACTTACAGGATTGCCAATTCCCGAGATACAATTCATTATACCGTATGAGTGGTTGGTCGCTTACATCACCCTTGCGTGCGAAAACAGACGTTAAACCTTTATCTATTATTAGGCCTATAGAGCAAGGTAATGTATAGGCTATAGAAGCTGCAGCTCATGCTGGCTAGAGCGCAGATGTTACCTTTACACTGAGGCCGTGAGATGGCGGCACTTGTGAAAGATAAACATTGGGTAACTCTAGTAAGTGGGATAAGTGGAAGGTTGGTAAATTGTATCAATACAAGTTGATAACTGATACATGCGCGTCAGCTGTGCCGCTGTTTCTATGAAGACTTCATGACGCTTTCCCATGTTTTGTTTAAGAATATTTAAAACCTGGAGGCAAGTTCTGGATTAACTGAATAGTGCTTTCATCGGTAAAAGACTACTAAAGAAGATACAACAACAATCACCGCACTATAAAGTAGATACTGACTCAGATTTGTTAATACTATGGCAGAATTTGCGAAATCTAGTTTGGAAATTTATGGAATGGAGTATTTTCTCTTCATAGCTTGCAAACCATTCTCGGATTTGTGTTTTTGAATTGTGCTGGAGTAAGTAGTCTAGCAAGTCAAATGCTATACAGCAAAGCCAAGATAGAATTGCAATTTGAGATAAAAACTGAATATGAAAAAAGGCAATAACGTATGTTATACATCCCTACCGCATTACTCTTAACTAACTAATTTATATATTTTCAGGAGTTTTCTTATTTGAAAGCGATAGCGATACAGTTTCGTTGTCATTTAATAAGAAAAAAGTCTTTAGTTATTTATTTGGAGAGGCTGAGGCAAAATGCGTGCAAATCCATTTGAAGGACCTTAAATTAAGTTAAGTTAAATTAAAGTTAAAAGTCATTCAAATATGCATAGGCCTATGGGTATTTCTTGCCGTTAACAAATTATTTCTTAAGTTTTTCAAAAAAGTAGCTTAATTTCCTTTTCTTTATGTAATGAAATGATGATCATCTATTGTACTCATGCAATTGTTCAACTGTGTAACTTGTAATATTTGGCCGTATATCATTTTGGGGGGGGGGGTGGGTAAATCTCATTGGCTGTTACCAAAAATATTACGAGCGTCTACAAAAATTCATATTGAGTGACTTATAAGAATTGAATGTATTAGTAATTAAGTTATTTAGTTTACAGTATAGAGCCTACTTACCGCGATAGAGTAGAAATTTGAATCGGTGAGATTTAATCCAATAATTTACTTTAATTATTATAAATGGTAAGCCGCGGCTTCAGGTAAAGCTTGTAAAGAAACTGGTTCACTAAATATAATCAGTGATATTATTTATAATATATTGTTTTAATTATTTGAAGCAAATACATGTATTTTATTAATAAATCTTCTGTTAAACTTAAATTAATTAAAGAATCAGAACCGGTTAATATTCATATTCTCATACCGGACAAATCCGTTAGTAAGGGTATATATAATTACTCTTCTATCTGTCTATGTGTCTATCTATCTATCTATCTATCTGTCTGTCTGTCTGTCTGTCTGTCTGTCTGTCTGTCTGTCTATCTGTCTATCTGTCTATCTGTCTACTGTCTATCTGTCTATCTGTCTATCTGTCTATCTGTCTATCTGTCTATCTGTCTATCTGTCTATCTGTCTATCTGTCGATCTGTCTATCTGTCTATCTGTCTATCTGTCTATCTGTCTATCTGTCTATCTGTCTATCTGTCTCTGTCTATCTGTCTATCTGTCTATCTGTCTATCTGTCTATCTCTATCTGTCTATCTGTCTATCTGTCTATGTCTATCTATCTGTCTATCTGTCTATCTGTCTATCTGTCTATCTGTCTATCTGTCTATCTGTCTATCTGTCTATCTGTCTATCTGTCTATCTGTCTATCTGTCTATCTGTCTATCTCTATCTGTCTATCTGTCTATCTGTCTATCTGTCTATCTGTCTATCTGTCTATCTGTCTATCTGTCTATCTGTCTATCTGTCTATCTGTCTATCTGTCTATCTGTCTATCTGTCTATCTGTCTATCTGTCTATCTGTCTATCTGTCTATCTGTCTATCTATCTTCATAAGGAAGCACTCCATCGATCAGTAAGTTCCTCTTCTCTGCTTCTTCACTGTCAAAGTTTACGACACTATTGATAAAGCATAGTATCCTTTATAAAGTATACTCAAATTGTCTCTTCTTATTCTAAATCGATCCGACATAGTACGGTAAATATAAATTATACTCTAATTAATAATAAAAAGTTCAGTATCTAAATAGCTAGTAAATCATTTGAAATAGAGATACGAGCTCTCCACGAATACTCGATGTTCAGTATTTACATGTTAAATGACGAGACTACCACGAGAGTTTGAGGTACCTAGATGTAACGTCAAGTATAGGTGGCCGTTGATGTCTTGGCGATTTAATTGAATTTTACGACTCATTGATTTACAATCGATATCGCTGGGGAATTGAAAGGAGGTCGGACGAACCTGTGGTTTGATCTCATATCTGTAGATAGCATACCACACCTACTGACCGCTGAGCTATTGTTGAATATCTGCCGGAACTCTGAATACACGACGCTGGTATTCCATTAGTTTAGAGAAACCATTTCTATAGGACATCTAGGAGCGCACCCTGAAATACTTCTCGTAAATCGCTAGTGGATTATATACATGTATGTTTTTCATTCACTTGATGGGTTAGTGCGATTTTGAATTTGTAAAAGAAATGTAATGAGCTTTACGGTTAAATGATGGTTAGATAGTTACGTTTTGACATTTTTTATGAAATATAAGCATGTATACAACACTCCCCAGGGTAAACAAGACTGTGAATAATTTTCATGTGCTATACTGCTACACATAGTCACTTTAAATAAATCTTGAAAGCTTAATTTAATTTTTGTTCCATAACATACATTTAGTATAGTATCTTAGTCGGTCCGACTGGGAGCCAAACTAATGACTTTCCTTTCTAGGCTAGCCATTTTCAGCTATTCTGTTCAATCTACATATTACTGTTTAGTTTTTAATATAGTGTCGAAAATAAAATCCGCAAAGGCATCTCGTGTGACAAATCCAACCCGGTCTTATGTGTGTTGAAAAAAGTGTGTTATTAAATGTATTGCTCGACCAATCAACGGAATCTTAAACTTAATAGTTTATTAAATATTTCCGTATGTCTTGTCTGAAATGAAATAGTAAAAAGCCGAACAATACTAAAATAATTCGCGCAAATACTTCCCCAATTTTAAATACGAAATGAAGCACCTCAGCTGTTGAATGAAAGTCGCTTCGTCAGGAGATTAATTTGCAAATGAATGAGACGCCGTGAAAGAAATGCCAGCCCCCCTTCAGTGTTGCACATGAAGTAAATTAGCATTGACTTTGAGTGAAACCATTGTGTAGCCTACTTAGAAAATCGTTTATTGCAATTCGTCATCCTATCAAATATACTATCGTATATTCTCTGATTGCCTGCCAACTGAAAGTTTTCTCTCATGGAATTATTAAGTAAATTATATTATAAAAACGATTTTTATAATAATAATAATTATTATTTTTATTTATATAATTAATGGCACAGGTAAATTTATTGCAAAGGAAACCGGCGATATGCGAGAGACATATTTTCTTTGGCAAAGGCTTTCCATGATTTTGCAAAGATTTAATGCAGTCTGTTTCAGCAATTCTTTTAAGTAGCTAGATGTCCTCGATTATGTGCTGAGCTATATGTGCTGAGTCACAGCCGGGCTGTGACTCAGCACATATTAATAATCGAATCAATTTTATCAACCCCGATTTTTATACCCTTGGTAAACATAATTTAAGTAAAATTTAAATAATATTAGTAATAAAAATGATGGTAATAATATGAATGATAATATTCATGAAAATAGACAAAGAATAAATAAAATAATAGCAACAAATAATAATAATGACATTATTGATTCAAAATCACATTCTTCTCCGTTGCCATAACCTTAACAGATATCGCAGATATTATATTCTTTGTGGTGTCCAAATGCTCTCCTGAGACTTAATTAGGTCTACGCTTTATTAAAGTTCGCTGATACATTTAATTGATTTAAGATTATTATTTACCCGTGCTGTATTCAGGTTGCTTAAGAATAGACCAACCGTGGACTGCACGCGCCGTAAAAGGCGACCAAGCCCTGTGATCAGAATCAACCACAGAAAGGGCATTCAGTTGGTGAACGTTTAGGCTCCAGAAATTGCTACTCCCGACCATAGTTAAACTGGGATTTAAGGGAAGATGAATATCATGATAGAATGAGAAATACAATTGAAAGCATTTAAGAAACGTTAAGTTGACGAAATGCCATACATGTGTACAAGCTTTTACCATTTACATTCTTATTTTCTGAATTAAACAATGGCTTCGGACACTGCTATATTTCTCTATGATATTTTTTTCAGTAAGATGAAAACGAATTTCTGATTTTATATAAGAATATTCATGTGATGAAGTGACAAATATATAAATGTGGGCTGATTATCTAGTTGAGCAATTTAAATGCATATCTCATTGAGTTGATTAGCCTAAATATATATCTCTTTGTACATCACATTGAGCTGTTTAAATGTAGCTCCGTATGTCTGGTTGATCGGGTTAAATGTATGTGTCTGTACATCTAATTGAGATGTTTAAATGTAGCTCTGTATGTCTTGTTGGTCTGATTAAATGTATGTGTATGTACTTCTCATTGGTCTGTTTGTAAATGTAACACTATTGCGATGTGGTCACGATTCAGGCAGACGACCACGGCGCGATTAAATCTGCTCATAGTTTTATAAAACAACGGACGACACATATCACTTGTTTGTTCGTCACCTATGACCCACCACTCTTCTGTGCGTCTCTCGCTCGCTTCTACTCGATATTCGCTTAGCGAAAACGACTCGTTAGTGTTTTTTTACAAATAATTCGGTCTAGTTTGGACAGCCATTTTTTGGAAACAGATTAATTACTAATTTGTAGTAAATGAAATACATGGATTAGTAAAAGATCCACACCTTTCATTTAATATTTTAAAAAGATTAAATTAGATTAAAGATTAATTAGATTTTAACGAGTGGTTTCCGCTAGTAGTAGTCTTGGTTAACGCTCTACTACTCTGTGTTGAATATCAAAACACTTTTAATATAATAAACCCACTTTTCACATCCAATATCTGCTTAACCTTTATTAATTTATCATACTGTATATGCTATATTTTTGCAGATTCTGGAGAAAGAAGTCTAAGAAATAAATTTTAACTTTAAATCGTGGAAAGAAATAAAGTAGAAATAGAATATAATCTCACAGGATTAACAAACACATGTCTTCGTACGGTGACGTCATGACAGACTGTCGGGACGTCATGTGTGCGCCGCGTGATGTGGATTTAGATTGCAAAAGGCTGCAACCTTCGGTCGAGCAGAGGTACGTAAATGCAAAAGTTGCATACATGGAATCTCTGCCCATATCACCGTATGACTTACAATCTTGCAACGACGTATATCGTGCTCAATTTTATCATGGACAAAGACAACAGTACTATAATCAAGAGCCATTTACCGGATCATACAACCCATACCCAGATTTCAGTTCATTTAGATCCTGTAGCGGGAGTCCATATGAGGCTGGATTGCATCCATATTCTCAGAACCAAATGGCTAGGCCGTCTAGCTATGCTCATTCAAGCGATAAGGTTTTATATGATTATCCTAAGCCACATTTGGAGAAATCCTGCGTGATTCCAGAGAGAAGGGACTACTATGTGGATTGCGGAAGCGATAGGAGTTATGCTTCCCCTACAGGATACTCTAGTACTGGATATACCGTCCGGCCGGACTGTCAGATTCGACAAATGGATAACACTGCCAGCAGTAACCCGTACGAAGGAAATTACGATCACGTCATTTCCAGAACTGGATCGAATGAAGGATTACTCGTGAGTAAAATGTTGCATCCAGTTTCTACTCCGGTGGTGGATACGTGCAAGCTTCCGGGAGAAATATATCCGTGGATGAAGGACTCTCGTCAGCAGCATAGTGGATCAAAGCTTCGACATCCCACAGGCGGCTCAGGTTAGATCACCTTCTAGATCTATGTTGTAATATTAATTATTATATTAAATAATAATTGTAATATTAATTAATGAGTATCGTTAGAGTTTGTGTCTTTTTGAAATCCGGATGAAAAATTAGTAGCTTTTGAGCCCAAAAGCAATAACAGAGATCTTGGACTTATTAGAGACCTAGTTTCACTTGTTGAATTGTCTAATGGTCAGCATCACAGACCTAGAAACTTTATGGCATTAGAGTTAATATCTGTCTCCTTATCAACAGTAGGCCAATGCTCTCTGGGATAGTTTTATTGAGATATAATTTTAAAATAAATATCTAACAATGAGCCCATAAAATTTTACATCCTAACATTGTCTTTATATTTCGCTACAAATATGATATCTTTTCATCAATAGCTCTCAATGTTACTGCATTGTTGTTAATGTATTAATAAATAGATCCAAATACTAATATATTGCATTTGTATTACAGTTACACGTGTTTCTTTTACATGTATTTTCGGTTACATGTATTGTAGGCCCTATGTATTTCTTCGCTTTTTCACAACAAGCTAACAATACATACTATGACGTAGCTATGCAAATATAATTATTATGTATTCTAACTTATCTAATCAACGCAAATTGAATAAAATTTCAATTTTATTAAATTTTCATAAAATTTCATTATGTGACATATCATTTTAATTTACAGAAATAGAGATGTCATTATTATTCATTATCTGCTTTGATTAACAGAGTTCGCAGATTGTAAACTTGAGAAAGCGGATAGTGAGCTGCAAGCTCTCTCTAAGCGGCCACGTACAGCCTACACCAGCTCCCAACTTGTCGAGTTAGAAAAGGAATTCCACTTCAATCGGTACCTTTGCCGACCTCGACGGATAGAAATGGCCGCTCAACTTCAGCTCAGTGAGCGCCAGATCAAGATCTGGTTCCAGAACCGACGAATGAAGCAAAAGAAAGATCATCGGCACAAGGGATTTGTCGACAAGGATGACGAGAAGAGTAGCACCGTCAAGTTTTCTGAGAGTCATTCCGGTGAGGATGAGGAATCAAACGAGTCCATGACGGTGGGTTCCAGCGATGAGGTGAAGCGGTTGAGTGGCGGAGTGGTGTTCGAAGGAGAAGGATACGAGGTAGATCAAGCGATACAAAAACCTCCCGATGGATGCTTCAAGGAATCTCTCTCCTCAAGCCTTAGTCAACAATCACCTGAGGCAGTCTGGACTCAGGCGCTTGATCAATCCCATCAGCTGTCCTATTCCCAGCAGCACACTCAGGCAAGCAATCCTCTGATTAATCATCCTTCGAATTCCACCGGAAGTCCATCGCAGACTTACTGCTTTCAGGAAAGATCCGCGTTTTATAGTAGAACTGGTGATGTGATCAGTAGGCCTTCGAATGTCCCACCATACGAGATTAGGGGGTCGTGCGGGGAGGTGATGGAGACTGATTGGACGAACCACAAACAGACAAACTTACAGAACTTACAAAAGTTATCCGACGGTACTGCGATATATCCAATGCAGCCCTTGACTGGAGCGCAGCTAGATAGCGCATATCGAGGCTCAATAAATTAAACCGTATTTCGATATACTCTAAATGCAAAAATTGATACTCAAATAAAGTAGCTGAGTAGTTATCATGGCAGACTTCAGGTTGAAGAGAATCCTCTTTATCATACGCATAAATTCTCATCATCCAAGCCTCTAAGTAGCAGGATTACAAGAACCCGCTAAAACGTGCAAATTAAACTCAGGAATGATTCCTGACTGGCTTAAATTAAATTATGAATTAAATATTCTACGAAATTATGAACTCTATCCAATATATCTGATTTAGTTCACATAAATATCTTCACTTCATATTATCTTTTCAATAACAATTCTTCAATTATTTTTATCAAATACGGTGTTTGTCGTAGTGATTGCGACGTTGCTAAGAAGTTGTTTTTGTTGTCGTTTATTCTGCGTATATATAACTATACTTTTGATTATCATGATGCGTAATTTCGTGTATTTCATTTCTACTTCTTGTCATGGTCAATATCTGAGCTTCTGCATGCATTTGTAGTTAGAGCTTCTTCACGACAATGGTTTAGAAATGCTGTGGTAGTCAATTTAGTCAATTTAGTCTTTGGTGAACTTTAGTATGGATTAATAGGCCACCCTTTGTGTAGTTTGAAAACAACCGTCCAGGTCTTTCAAGAACTTCATAATTATTTAGTTTTAAAACCCTTATTGATATTCAATATGTATGTACTTAATATACAAGTATACGAGTGAGCAGCCTTGTGATTTCTGCAAACTTCATATTAATAGTATAGCTTAAGCGTGCATCCCTCTTTCATAGTTTTACACACTGCTCTGCCTTTAGATTTTATAAACTTGTAAATTCTAAACATTCAGTTGTGAAAATTCTTTCTTGAGCATTCGGCTTTTAACTGGTTCTCACAAACATCTATGGAATCTATCAAATGCAGCCGGATGGAACTGTAATAAGTGCTGAAAATTGATTAATGAAATCATTAGCTCATTCAATTTAATGACGTATTTGATGCGTTAATCACAACTTGTAATGCTGTATTTATTCGCAGTTGTTAGTACTAATTATAAAAATGAAACAAATGCATGTATTTATATATTAAGTATAAACTAATTGTAGAATAGCCTTCTGCTGGTTATTTAGTTATCTGCTATGCACTATATGGCTATTTATGGGATAGATAATTATTTTGACATTTATTTATTCATTCTTTCATTTCAGAATCTCAATGATTTCTTAGAGCGCTGAATTTGTCGCACTAAACTGAGTGATTCTTTCGCACGTTTTCTCCTGCGTATGCTCTCTGTTTAAAGAATGATCTTGTCACAACTGTGATGGCCTATGGAAGTCTAGACTATCTATATCTTCTCTCTCTCTAGAAAGGCCACTATATGACACCTATAGTGGCGCTATTAAATGCAATTTGAAATGTATTATAGCCGATGATATGACTTTGTATGGTGACTGGATGGCGAAAAGATTCAGTCTTACTGTTAGCTTCATGATGTTTATTATTACTCTGTTGTTATTTTGCTGTCGATTTCGTAAACTCGTGTTAGAATTACTTCTCTGTGCTCTTATCGATTTCCAATTATATAAAAATCAAACCTTGATAAATAATTAAGAAAATTTAAATTATTTGCAAAAAACAATATAGTCTTAGCCTTAAATCCAAACAGTGAGAGTTGTGGAAAATTACATGTTTTATCAACAATTCGTGCCTTTTTGATTAAAGCAATCGATTAATTGTTAAAAGTAGTCTTTGTATTTTTAGCTTCTAGGCTCCAGTTTCTTTGACTTCATTGCTTGTGATACGAAACGGGCGTCCTTGCGTTAAGCTAGGCCTATAGGCCTATCGCTGATTAGAAATACAGATTAGAAACTGATTATCACTGATTGGAAATACTGTAGACCTACATTTAACGTGAAAAACTAATGGTATCTTGTGCTCATTTATGTAACCAGTACCGCTGAGGATTTTAAATTGAGGGATACTAAGTGCGCTAGACTCGGAAAGGCTTTTGCGATATTTTTAGGTGATCTTGCATTAACTTTGATAAATGCATCTTTCTACTAAACCGCGCCTTTTTGTAAATATCTATATTGCAGAATCTCACTTTTATATTCAGTGTGAATGTCTTGCCTTAACGCATTGCGTTTGTAGTGTTTATATTTTATTACCTATCTCGTAGGTTACTCCTGTGACTATTTCATATTTACAATGTTACTCCTTACATTAATTAACGGTTATATAAGATAAATTTAAAAATCAATAATTCATAAGTGGGCTTAAATTTTAGATTGTACGACCATTGTGCCTGCAATACTATTTTGAATAATATTGTTTTGACTCTATTTATGTATCATGCATTTGAATGTTGTTTATTGATTATGGAGATTTCTTGGCCAGTACTTATTGTAAGATCATGTCAGAAATGACTGACTACATGAAGAAATGAGTTTTGCACTTACACTAGAAAAATATTACACATTGACTACACATTGATTACACATTGATTACATATTGATTGCACATTGATTACACATTGATTACACATTGATTACACATTGATTACACATTGATTACATATTGATTACACATTGATTACTCATTGATTACATATTGTCACGATCAAAGAACTTGTAACTTGAAATTTATGGTCCTGAAACATACTTACTGATATTCTACTTCTTTTACAGAATTCCTACACAGATTTAGATAATAATTTTAATTTTATTATTTATTACTTTTATGCGTTTTTACTTGTCGTAAACTTTTACTTTTTACTTTACTCTTGTCGTAATAATATATCTAATAGCTAAAGCTGACTATATAATATACGATTTTGTCTTCGTCTCGTGTCTAAATATTATTTCTGTTATTTCATTACTATGGACACTATTTAATATTACTGTCTAATCTCACCCCCGGACCAGTCAATTGTTAGAAATGGCGGGGTGAGAGAGACAGGGGGAGGGGGGAGTGAGGGGACTTGAACTGATCGTGTGTCGACTCCTATAAAACATTTGTATTCAGCCCCAGAGCACAACCCTGAAGCACTGACCACGTGCACTGCTTTTTATAAACTAAAATATGATAGGACACCATGCGATATAACTGTTGCAGTCCTAACCACGATTAATTTAGCCATTCTTGCTCAAGGGGCTTCACGGCCATTGTCTGCTGGTCCTATCCAAATACTTGCCAATATTTGTACGTGACTGCATGCTGGACAATTTGTGGTCATCTATCAGCAGATATAGAAATTCAATCGATTTTACTGCTCGAATGAACCGTTGTCGACGGCTGAGCCAGGATGCCATCAATGCTTTCAATGATGGACTGGACAGCGGATATAGCGCTTGAACCGTTGAAACTTCATTTAAACACGAAACACAATGCAAATATAGCAAATTAAACCGTTCAACAGACTTTTGCCCTGAAGGGTTTTTATGTAATTTTAATGCTTCGGCTGTGAAACACTGTTATATAATGAAATACAAAAACATGAAGCAATTTAAATGAGCGCTTTAAATTAATTGACTGCAGATAGAATTAGTGTCAGAGATACATAATCAGAAAGATTTAGCGCTTGTTTCATCCTCTGATGATGTCGTGGAGGTCATTATATTTCGACACTTTGCACACATGTAATAATGAACAGCCTTATTGTATCTTCAGTCATAATTTTTGCGGTTCTCACATTTTCATTCGATCAGTTGTAAAAATGTTAATTATCTAATTGCCAGTTTCGTTTGTGAAATATGAGCTAGTGCATTGGCTATTTAAAGTGACAGTTACTTTGATTCATTGATTGCTACTGATTGAATTATATACATAATTTTGTATTGTACTGCCTATGCTTAATTTTAATGATCATATCTTTGTTAGGACTATAATATAACACACACGTACCTTGTACAGATGACTAATTTATTTTTTATTTGGTTAACAATGAATTCATTCAACTTGGCGGTTTTCATATTTAATTATTATTTAATAATTAAATTGAACTTAGCGGTTATCATAATATTTAATTATTACTTAGGCCTAATAATTAAAAACTTAGCGGTTATCGTAGTATTTAATTCTTCTTCTTCTTCTTCTTCAGTGTACTGCCAAGTGGCAGATTCAAAGTACATAGTCATACTCAAAGTCTGCTTTCTCGATCCATAAGAACACTCCTTAGATCAACAAGTCAATCCCTTCACAAAGTCTATGGATTATCCATACCTTATGTAACCTATAGCTTGGGAAAAATATGCTTCTGAGGTGGTTTCCCGTTGCCTTCCTCAGTTTGGTGGATTAATTTAATTAGTATTTAATTATAGTGTTATAATTAGGCCTATAATTTATTTATTATTTTAATAACATTTCTAAATATAATTTCCATTAAATGGCTCAATTCGGATTTCTCTCAACGAACGTCTATTTCCGCAGGTGATATAAACTTACAGTTAAAGAAAGCATTTCATGAACGCAATGCAATTAGTTTATCGTCCTCCTATGATCCAACAATGACGTCAAGATGTCTGAGATCGCACAGGCTGTAATATATGCTATATACATAACCTTCCTAAATTTAATCTTGCATCACTTTCTACAATTTTATGAACTGTGCAGTGCTAACTTAGGCTCAATTTGATTGGATTGCCTAATGAACCGTTGACAAGCATCTCATCATTCCCTGAGAGATCCCCTGTGGTAGGGTGACAGACGTTAAACTAGAGAGCTTTATTTAATATTTTACTGCAGTCAATAAATAGAGCCCGCAGGTTCGCTTCCATGCACGGTCCATGGCTGATATAGACTCAGAGCTACGTGAATTTTGCAGCAGTTATTTCGTATGGTCAGTACTTACGCTGAAGACATTTTCGGCGCTCTATTTAGAGAAATATGAAATTGCATGACAAAAATTCAGTTGAATTTTATAACCGATATTTATTTGATTTTACTAATGAAAGTTTACTGATTTTAGGCTATAAAGTTTTGTGATTAGTATAGTAAGCGACTATAACAAATACTTGTCTCGTTACTTTTTCTAATATTTCAATAGATGTACGTTTAGGTGATCTTAGCGATGCATAATATTTCTTAAATACTGTGTATATGTGTTGCAAAAGAATGTAACTATTCTATTAGTAGAATTTTATCAATAAAGCAAACATACAAATATGTGTGATTACTGTATTTTTGCTAATCTATTGTATTATGTTTAATGTGAATACTTAGGGAAGTATAAGAATCGCATAGTATTCAAGCTGCAGCGTAATATGCTGCGATACTTCTTGTTCAGTTGTTTTCTACTAGCTCTTTTGTTAAGAAAAGAAAAGCACATGTAATCTGGCGCCACCTTGCAATGATAGAGACACTGCTTGGGGTCACGGAAGTTTCAGGTTACTTGTAGATTCCGGTTACCTTTCATTGGAACAATACAATTTATAACTTGAATGTGTACATTTCAGTAAATTACTAAACGTTTGAACTTTAAACAAAAGCTCACTTTGCATCCTAGTCTCAGTATTCTCTAATAAATTTTGTGACAAAAGGTTTAAGTCCCGGATCATTAATGAAAAATACACTTATAAAGACTTGAAAGAGTATTATTAAATTAGTCACAATTTGTGAGTTATATGATGAAATGCCTTTGGTTAATCCTCGAGCGTGTAGAAACAAAAAATTAATATACTGCAAGTAGGACAATTGCGTAGAATTGTGCCATCTGGTCAGATTATAAGAAATAAGTTTAACAAAACAATTAAAATTTGATGTGAATCAGCAATTGGCATTTATTTAATTTTTATTCAACACCAGATGGCAGAAGCTTCCGATGATTGCTTTTCAAAGGTTTAACTCAATCCAAGTCCGAACTGCACGAACTCACCCCACACAGACAAACCTCGTTTTGCTATTGGTGGAAATCAAGCACGTGACCGTGGGCCGTTTGTCACGATTAAATATAGGGAAGTCGCTTCTATTTAAAATTTCTATAAACACGAACTCATTCATATTTGAAGTCCATCGACACAGAAAACATGGAAAAAATCTTCACGCCTTTATCAAATATCCAAATATTGCATAAAATGCTCTATAATTACTTTTCTGCTTCGGCAAGTCTTACGTCAGACTAAAAGGTGCACTCGTAAAGTACTAATGGGCTCATTAATATGAAGATTCTAGAGTCAAACATTTCTA
Organism: Enchytraeus crypticus; assembly: GCA_905160935.1. Classification (NCBI taxonomy): domain Eukaryota; kingdom Metazoa; phylum Annelida; class Clitellata; order Enchytraeida; family Enchytraeidae; genus Enchytraeus; species Enchytraeus crypticus. Next base: position 385,636 of record CAJHZI010000646.1, on the reverse strand, counting down.
CAGGCTAAGCCTTTACTGCAACTAGTTTTTGTCAATGTCTTCCTCGGTGACAGTTTTAAATTATATTCTATGCAAATAACAGAAAAAACTTAAATAGACCTATAATTGAAGCATTATCGGTAAGGCCCATTTTTACCAGGCTGATGCTAAATCTTTAGAACATAATCTTTATAATAATAAAAAATAAAATTTGATAATAATAATAATAAAAGTTTAACGTCTGTTTCCTTATACTGTACAAGGATAATATCAGGGATATGCCCCATCACATGTCACAAATCGATTCACTCCAAATGATCTTAAAAACATGTGCTGAAGAGAAAGCCTATCTCAAACCTAGTTTAAAGCTAGAGGTTAATAAAAGTTTAACGTCTGTTTCTATCTCGAATTCATATCGGTGACGTTAGAGTACTTGATTTGAACCATGATCCATGCACCTACTGATCCAAGGTTCAACAGATAACACATCGTGCTACTAGATCAAGCAAGCTTCACATAGGTTTCGTGATGTCAAGCTAAGTGTTCGAGATCTTAAATTTCGCTGTATTCCTGGTTGAGAAATCTTTGATCAGCGTGACAAATGTTTAGTCAGAAAGCGGCGCAAAAAAGAAATATTTGCACTTAATTCATATGGCATTTTTTAATTACATTGGTAATACTAAAAATCCGTGACAATAATCTCATAAGCAGTTTTTTTCCACTTTTCTTAGAGTATTTAAATAAAAAATGATCAGGGTGGCAAAGGTATGATTTGGGGTTTTTTAAAAGAACATTAAAAAGCTCAAAAGTAGGTTATTTATGGTTTATTTACAAAAAACCTAAATATAAATGCTTCAAATTAATAGTTCAGTAATTATTAGTCAATGACAAAATAGATATGACAAAAGTGCAATATTACATTTCTGGTTATGATTGCAGAGATTTCTAGCTTTTGAAGTAACTGTGGAAAACGTAATAGGCCTAATTGTAAAAGACCTAAAAACCCTAAAAACTTACTATTTGGAAAAGCATGGTTTTCCATCCCTCACACCAGATACTCTTTCTACATTAATTTATTTATTAGATTTTTAATTAATTAGATGTTTCCATTGTCAACGAATTACCAATCACAAAGTTTAATATTAAATCAAGATGTATGGGTTAAGAGTGGCCAGTAGTGCAGAACTGCAGATAAAACGGTGTTTAATAATTTAGGTACTAGAACTTAAATTAGAGCAGTTCTTAGGAACAACATTCTATCACACCCCTGGCCTTGTCTCACATTCAGGCGCTAGATAGCAAATATATGCGATAGATATCAAAACAGATAGCAAACGTAGAATTTAAAATAATAATAATAATAATAATAATAATAATAATAATAATAAAGGTTTAACGTCCGTTTCCTAGTACAAGGATGATGCCAGGGACGTCCCCCCATCACATGTCACTACAAATCGATTCATCCCAAACGATCTGAAAAAACACGTGCTGAAGAGAAATAAATGACTAACACACTCTCATAAGCAGATTTAAAATTTTTGTCTTATTAATTGTCCTTTATTACCGATCACACATAAGGTTTTAAGTTTCAGTCTGTTTGCACATGTTTGTCAGAATTGTATATTATGTGATGAACAAATAAAAAGCTAAAGAATTAGTACTTTTAGACAAAAAAGTTCATCTTCTTCATTTTCTTTAAGTTGATTTATGTTTGATATGCTGTGTGTTTCATAGTGCTATGTATTTCATACTGCCAAGAAATTGACGAGTAAATGGATAAATGGTATTTATATATTAAGCCTTATGGAGCGAGAAAGCAGACTTTGAGCATGAATATGTACCTTGAACCTGTCACTTGGCAGTGCACTGAAGAGAGAGAGAGAAAGAGATAGAGAAAAAGAGATGTTAAGCTACTAAATAAAGACGAGAAAAGCGGGGTATCTCTAGCACCGCACCCTCCTCTGCACGCGGATGATGAATAGCTGTGAGACGCAGAGGCTCTCATACAGACGATCGCAGCCTGGCATTGGCTCTGACCGGGTATTGGAGGCACGGACTAACTGAACGACTGACAGTGCATTGTAGACCCGCAGACTGATTTACGACCCATCTCGTTGACTACTCATTCAGCCGATCGACCATTTACCCGTTATCTTCGTCTGAGCCCTTAACGACCCGTCGATTGGGCCAGATTAAGTACCGATCTCGTGTCGATGGTTATGACAGTAAATAGTAGATCGTTATTTATTGCAGTTACAGAAATGAGTAGTTTTCTTATTTCGAAAAGAAGCGATAGATAAATGTAATTGCTTAAGTAATAAGTCTTTTAATATGACAGCATGAAAGATGAGTAGTTAATTTATAGACAAAAAATCAGATTTTACTGCAGAAATATATAATAATATATAGTAAATAAAGGTCAATGATGGCGTTTAATATACACGAGATTAAACATAATCATTAAAGTATTATCAACAATTTATATAGCTTGACGAATTGTGGCATAGAATTGAAGAAAATATTATAACCGTAAATTATGCTAAATTATTTCAAAATTACATGATATTATTTTAATAAAAGAACTAAACTAGAAAGTGTGCGGACATGTACGACACAGCCCCTACATTATACGTGCGTTATTAGTAAAAGCTACATTTCTACCAACAACGTGAATCATCTACGGTTATAGTATATTGTCAGAGGACCCTTGCATCCTACATCCTATTTACCTATTAGCACGGTGATCTGGATTGGAGTTACAATTGCTCTAATAGGTTGAGCAAGAGACAACCCGCAAGTATGATGATGAATCCGATTCCCGAATATACAATTTGTAACCTGGATAACCACACCTACAGCACTCATCCCTACTCCGACTATATAGTAGGGAGACACAGCAGCGGGAATGGTAATTCAGTTAATAACAACAACAACAGTAGCAGTAATAATAATAATAATAATGTTGATTACTGTCGTGCGGAGTGGAACTACGGACTCGATGCTCCGCCCAGATCAGTCCTGCAGGACATGTCCTCTCGATGTCTGGGACAGGCAGATCACCTCTCAGCTCCTCGAGGTCATGTCGAAGGCGTTCAGACGTCATCAACCACGTCAGAGACCTGTCGAAGGTTAGAGCCCTACCCTGATGCGCGCTCTGGAGGAACAAACCTCGGCGACGCTGGTCTTCATAATGGTGCAGCTTACGGAATGTCAGCATTACCCGACGGTTGCGGCGTTCAGCAACAACATCACATGCGACATTTGAACGAGTCTTATTCGACGAATCAGTATAGCGACCTGAATCAATCCCGTCACCCGTCTCATCCCAGCCAATACGGACATTTCTATCAGCAGGGTCATCACGATCTTAGCGGGCACATTAACGGAGGTCACGTCCAGGGATTTGGACCTCTCTGCCCTCCTGCAGCCAGTCCTGTGTCGCCGCTTCAATTCTACCCTTCCTGTTACCCATCAGACCAGATGGGCTGTCACGGCATGCCCGGCGGCGCCGGCGGAGCCATGGCCGGGCCCAACGTCTTCCTACCATTCCCGTCGTCTTGCCGGTCGGCGGCTGCAGCGGCGGCTGCCTTCTGCATGCAGACGTCGCACCCTTCTGGGGCATCGTTAGGCGGGTACTGTCTGAGCACTTCCCCCAGTATGAATGATCAAGGCGGTGCTCACGGGACGGGGGGAGCGAGTATGCAGGCCACGTACAAGTGGATGACCGTCAAACGAGGCACACCTAAATCTGGTGAGTTCTAGATATGCTGTTGAGAATTTTTTCAGTTGAATAGCATATTAATATAAGATTTAATATTAATAATAACAATATTATCATTATTTTTGATTTAATATTAATATTAATACCAGATTAACATTAGATTTTACCCAGTATTAATTTCATTGTCATAATTAAATAAATAAGAAATTAAGTTAAGTGTCTCCGTGATTGCTTAGTAATTTCCGTGCAAAAAGAAAAGAAAATTAGAGCCTATTTTCATATCCTATCGCCATTATCCATATCCTATCAACACTAACCATGAAGCACATACAACGAATAACCAAGACTACATTAATTAGAATAATGACGTTATTGAGAAACTTTAGCTTCCGTTTCTTCAACAAAAAACGATTTTTCGCCTCGTCTTGTGAGATAGTAAGCCTGGTTTTTGATCTTGTAAAATTTCCTCTACTTAAACCCGCTAGCCTGATGCTGTTAATAGAAGTTACTGGAGATATCTGAGCGTTTTAAATGATTTCATAGCATCGGATGAGCTGTTGTTTACTTACACAAACGAGTGTTTAACACCTGTTTGACTGTTGCTGTCAATCCTTCCCTTTTTCTGTTTTATCTACGACATCTGAGCTCACTGAAATATTTAATGGTATGTCCATTAAGTACTGTTAAATGCTTATTCATAATATTTTATCAAAGCAAAATTTTACAACTTTACTATTAATTTTAAAATGTACTTTCAATTTTGTAGTTTACAAAAGTTGCGATTTACAATTTTTTAGGTAGCAGTTTTATCCCTCTTCTTAGCTAACTGTTCATTTGTTAATTAAGTTAATCGTATTAATTAATCTATTTTCTTTAATTTATGATTGTTTATAGATCTATATCCGGAATATGTAGGTGCCTTCGTGGCCTGTATTTTCCGCTCACTTAATCCTTTCTTCATTTCTCACTTCTATTTAGGCTACTTTTAGATGTTTTTAATGATTAATGTGATAAATGAATAAACATATAAGACAAATAAATTCTTGGCTGCTATTGTTATCCAGTATTTCAGTTCTTTGTGATTACAAAGCTACTCTCTGTCGAACGATCAATTAATGAGGCCTTCCATTTCAAACACTGCTCTAATTGCTGACTATGAATGCTTAAATCTTTATCGAATTTCTGCCACCAAATAGGTTCACGTTACACAAGTTAGGAAGTTGCGCACTTCGACATTATCTACGCTATACCGGATATTTATGGGTCAGTCTTTGCAGTATCTCTTACGTCGATAGGGTGTTGAATATTTCATAACTAACCTGAATGGTGCGCCCTGCCAGCCTTGGCGAGATGTTCTTAAGTGACTGGGCGAGTCAAGAACATGCGCTCAGCAGTCGATTATGATTAATTTAATACCCGAACCGTCTGCTTGTGTGTTAATGTAAAGTGATGACCATCAGGCTGGCTCTGGAAATAACTGTTAGACGACCGTGTTTGCTTATCCTAGCCAATCTGAACTAATCTAATGTTCAACTTATTTATTTATTTATTTGCTTATTTATTTATTTATTATTTATTATTTATATAATTCAATATCATAACCAATATCATAGAAATATAGAAATGGCACGTAACTAAAAAAATCTGACCTAATCTAAAAATCAAATTTCTAGATTTCAATTTCTTTCTTTTTAGTTGTCAATTCTGGTTGCTGATGTTAAAAGATGTAAGAATAGGGCCTAACTGTTACTTTTCGGCTGGAGCCAGTGGCGAAGTCGGTAAGATACTCGACCGCGGATCAGTAGGTGCGGGGTTCAAATCCTATGCTCGCCCGTCACTGACATCTCTTTCGAGTGAAGAAACTAACGTTAACCTTAGCTTTTTTAGTTTTTTTTAAAAATATTTACATGCACAGTAGGCCAATATATTTAAAATATCTACTTAAACTAGGATTCAATGGAAGATGGTGATAATATATCTAAAATTCTTTTTGTTTAGAAATGTTTATCTTTTCTATGTCGGTGAAAGCCGAGGTACTAAGCAGCCTACATTCCAAGTTATACATATATAGTACTATTAATTAGATTTCTAAATGTTAAATAGTATTTTAATTCATTACACTGCGTAGTTTATTTTTTCACAGCTCAGTCTTCGTGAACTTCAGCTTTTTATAACGAGATGTCTGTGTTTTTGGCTGATATAACTTTACTAAATTGAAAGTCTAATAGCAAACCATAAATGGCTTCAGACAACTGTATCATGTTAGATGAAGTAATGAATTGTTTAAATACGATATTTATAGTTAAATTGTGAAATTATAAATTCTTTGTTCTTGTTAGAGCTAATCAGCATAATTCTTCTCAATTAATTTATTTTTACGAGAATTTAACTATACTCTTATGTTCATAAATTCTTCTATAGTTTCTACAAAATTTCTAGGTTAAAAATTAGAATTATTTTAATTAGAATTATTTTCTGCAACAATGAATTTCTGTATAGGCAATCGTTTTCTCTACTGGACAAGCATCGTTTTCTCTACTTTACGAGCCATCATTTTCTACTGGGCTTTGAGTGTCAATTACAATCACGAATATGTAAAATTAGCGTACTCCTCTTTTGTGTCTTTTAATGTCTTGGATAAGAAATATTTTTTTTATAGAAAACTATAGTTTTCTATAATAAAAAAAAGCCAGATAAGTAAGCCTATCAGTTCCCTTTTGCGCCATTTTATATTTTAGATTATAAACTCAATAGCTATGAGTTATTCCGTTAATAACCGGAATATGTAGTGTCTTCTCCAAATTTTTAGTTAACTAGTAACAATTGAAATATACTGGTGACGTTGAAACATTTCAAAGATCCGAACACAGGTCTAGTACAAACCTGGCAAAGCTAATGTTAACATCAGTTTCCTCACTCGAAAGCGATATCAGTGACGGGCGAGCCCAGGATTTGGACACGCACATACTGATCCGCGGTCGAATATCTTACCGACATCGCCACTGTCTCTAGCCTGTAGTAGGCCTATATGATCTCATCGATTTTCAACTGATGCCTCTTTATTCGGAGTATAAAGTTTAAAATACGTAATCTCTTAACATTTAGAAATAGGATCTTCTTCGATTATTTATACACTGTTTGTCAAATGATCTACTTCTAATTTCTCTTCTTCTTCTTCTTATCTGAAATGCAACACTGAATGTCACACTAATACCAATATAGTTACTCTTGAATGCTAAGATCGGCTTTAACTTCGTATTTATTTTACTTCATTATTGTAGTTAAATTAACACTATCTAGAGATAACGTCAAGATTATTACATCTCATAATATCAGGCTATCAGTCATCGTCAACCGTCTAGGTTTGCCTTCACCTGAAGCAGTCGAGTGCATTTCGGTAAATCATTTCATCGTATGTACATCTGTACGCATATCCCCGCAATCGCGATGTTATCAACAGAAAAAATAGTTCTGAAGAACTGACGGCCGCATCTAATGACTGCATATTGTGAATATTTCTGTTAGTACATTCTTGCCAACAAGGTTAAAAATTTAGTCATAGAATGAATTATTTTGAATGAATGACAACTGCTCTTACACCTGAGTGTCTGTGACAGGCTGTTGAAGAAATGCTTTTCTCTTCCTTTGTTGGGCTAAGTTAACACGCAATATAGTGATATGATCCACTATGTTGATATCTATTACTTTAATACCACATGTTTAAACCGTTTGGCAATTTAGACCATTTTCCGTGTAACCAGTCCTTTGAATTTCCGAGAATTTACTCTCAGACCAGCGCATCTGGGATTCGAACCCACAGTGTTCAATTCACCTGAGAGTCTGTCATTTAAAACTTCATGACGTTATCCCTACGCTACTACGATATTCTAAATGAGCCAGTAAAAGCTGGTAAAGCTAAGGTTAACGCCAGTTTCCTCACTCGAAAGCGATTTCAAAGAAGGCGAGCCCAGTATTTGAACCCCGCACATACTGATCCGCCGTCGAGTGTCTTACCGACTTAGCCACTGGCTTCAGCCAGTACAGTTAGTACTTTGCAAAATTTTCATTGACCAGGTTAAACTTATTTATAAATGAAGATATCGAAATGATACGCCAACTCTGGTTGCTAAAATATACATTTAAGTCGTTTGGGAAATTTTTAATTATGAAAACTCAGATGTTAAACATTTTTGTTATTTAGGTAGCATTAAGTACCATGTATTATGTATTTTAAGCTGCATTACAATTTTGCCAATTTGTTCGTAAACCCATTAGTGAGCATGAAAACGCGACAATTATTTTAATGATTTATTTTGATTGCAGATAGGATTTAAACTACTTTTATACACATTTTTCCATTTGACTTTGCTGATAGTGCTTTGTGTCCTCTGAGGGGTTGGTTTCATGAATAGCTGCAGATTTTGGAAATCTGGTGATCTACGAAAACTTTCAGATGAAGTCTAAATATTTTATTGATATTATTATTGCAGTAGTAGAACGACCTCTTACCTAAATGGAAAACTTTAGTCGATTTAAGAGTCTGCTGCTATAGTGAGATGAGTTAGATATATAATTACTATTTCTTTCTTCAGCGAAATAATATTAATAAATTAGTTGAGAAATTTGACTCATCAGTCATCACATCTAGTTCTCAAGCCTTCTTTCGTTACATTTTAGTGTAATTTTTTCAGAGTCTAAATTAATTCAATATTGAACAAGAAGTTTTCAAGATTATTATGATTTCTAGTACACAACTGAAACAGACTAAAACTACGCAATCGCGTATAAGCTTTGAATGAGTTTTGTAAGAAGATATTTAGAATATAACGTATTAGATATATTACTAAATGTACGCTTGAAGGTCGTTGTCGTAAAATTGTAAGTTGTTGGTATCTGAAGCGAGCTGGTGACATCTTGCGAAAATCTACATGTATATACTCCAGACTCTAACGTTTGTAAAGCTACGTTCATAGCAACGTTTGAGCAGTCATGAACTGTAACTTTTTAACTCATAAATCAACTCCATTTTCACTCGTTGTATTAAAGTAAAATTAGTAAAATAAAAAATATAAATAAATTGAAAAACATTTAAGTAATTGTGGGTGAAACCTTTAATGAAATACTGGTTCTGCATTAGCGCATTAAATTAGGCCTAGGTTGCTAACTTAATTAAAGAGATGCCGATTGTAAAAACTGAGTGTATTTTTGAATTAGAGAAAGACTGAGAGATCACCAATGACGGTGCAGCAACAATAACAGTTATAGTGTTACCGTCATAAGATATTGCATCATTGTCAAGCCAATGAATAAAATAAATGTCCAGTATAGGTTGAAAATTCAAAATCTAGAAAACCAGTCTATATGATGTAACAAGCCTATTATGCTATTTGCATTGTACTAACGACAAATGTTAGAAGTTACAATGTATAAAATTATTTAAATGAGACCATTGCGTTAAGTGTCTACTGAAATGTATACATTTCTCACACTGGTTTGATAAGGTCTTACCTGCTAGTCTAGTTTGTGCCAGCATTAAAGTATTGAAGTTACTTCATCATTTTATATCTATTTAAGCAGTTATTTTGCTCAAGTGAACTTTATCCATCAGTTAAGAAATACTTGACTTATATCGTGGATGAAATTTGTGAATTATTTGTTTTATAATTGCACCAGTGTTCCTAGTGAATTTGGATCTCTTTGGTTATAAGGTCTAGGAGTAAATGGATTGTGTTGATTCAGGAGATATGGGCCTATGTCAGATATAAGGCGTACAATTCGAATAAACAATGTAATGATGGCTGTATGTTACTAAAATAATATTTGATTGTTTATGTTATACTATCGTTACTCTTACACAAATGTTAGAAACAGATGTGTTCTATTAAACGATCTACTTATAATTTATACTTGTGTAGGTTTATACTTTACTCGACCGCGGATCAGTATGTGCGGGATTAAAATCCTGGGCTCGCCCGTCACTGACATCGCTTTTGAGTGAGGAAACGGACGTTAACCTTAGCTTAACCAGTTGTTTACCTAGTATTTGAGTGTAACGCAGACATGTAAAAAGTTTACATCAGTAGTTCATAACATGGTGAGAGATAAGTAGCGATCAGTAGATGTATAAAACTCTACGCTGCAGCGTTTAACGTTCGTATCTATATTGGAATTCATCATCACCATCATCTTCCCTTAAATTCTAGTTTAACCAATGTCGGGATGCGAATAGACTTTCTCCAGTCCTATATCCATATTGAAATTAAATACACTAAAGTTTCACACGTTCGTAATGCTTGCTTATTTCTGTGTTTCAACAGTCAAACTGCACACGGACTACGGAGGCTACATGAGCCACCATCAGTCCAACCTTGGCAGAACAAACTTCACGAACAAGCAGCTGACAGAACTGGAGAAGGAATTCCACTTCAACAAGTACCTCACACGGGCTCGACGCATAGAGATAGCGGCGGCTCTCAGTCTGAACGAGACCCAGGTCAAGATCTGGTTCCAGAACAGACGCATGAAGCAGAAGAAGCGGGTACGCGAGAACCAGTCGGTGGTAGACGGGGCGGTGACGCACAGCACGGAGATCACGTCACAGGGTACCAACGAGAACTCTGCCGATGAGTCCTTACATGCCGATGATTGATGTATTCGAATTTATTTTATTATTTCAAAATTGTAAATTACTAAAGAAATAATTTGTAAATTACAGATAATTCTTTCAGATATTATTTGTTTTACGGTAGAGTAGTATTTTATTATTTTTATTGTATTTCTTCTGCACAGGGTAGGCTATATAAAGAAGAAAGTACGGGTTTTTTCGAAATTTTTTACGAAATAATTTGTAAATTATTTATAATAATTCTTTCAAATATTATTTATATTATTATAGATTAGTACTATATTGTTCCTTATTGTACCTGTACACAGGGTGAGTTTTATAAAGATGAAAATATCGCTGCTTATGTGCTTATGATTGATATAAATCATATAATCAATTTAGTATAATTTATCAAGCAAATCAATTCCGAAAAGACTGTTTTACTAATTATGTTAATAAATAATTTTATTAGTTATTAATTGATTCAATAATTATACTATATTGTTAGTTTGAGAATCGGACTACGAATCTCTATCAATTAGTCTATTAATAATTAACTTTTATTAAAAGACTAGTTAGAGATTAAATACTTTCAGTCGAAACACCAAGTATCTTAAAGTACTAAAGATACTACAATAAAACGTCCTAATAATACAGGATAAGCTTTTAAGCTGATATAGTATTTGACAATATAGCATTCAAATACAGTAATAGTAATTGATTGTATTGTAGATTGATTAGATTGTATTGAACAGAATCATTTAGACTAGAATCAATCAGATATACATCGCATCACTTGATCTCGTATCGGTCAACAGGGTCTTTGTTACTGTCGTGTTAAACTGTGTATTTAGCGAAAGCTTCCGACTATTTAACGAATTTTGCAGGATCGTAAAAATATTTAGCCTATGTACTAATGGGCGGAGACTAGTTTTGGTTAAAGTAGAGCCTAATCATCTTTTCCTCAGCTGAATTTAGCTGCCTCTCATTTCAGAACAATATGTTTAATTTATACACACTATCTCAAAGGAGATCAGATGTTAGGCTGAACCTCCATTAAAAAAATCTTCTATAAATGGACGTCCGTCCCCAAGTCTTCGTCCATTTCTCTATGTTGCTGTTGGTTAAAAATTAACAGTAATATCTTCATAAGAGCGCAGGTCAAAGTTGGATGTTTTATTTTGAAATTGAGAGTAATGTAAGGTTGTAAAAACAATGTAAATGTTTCAGTAATTATAGAACTACTTGAAAAATTCTAAGAGATCAATTTCGGAAAAGTTCAACCGACAATTTCGAGAGAAATAATAGAGATCAGCGTTAATTCTATGGACCTATTTACAAAAATTTGTACTTAGTTCAGGAAAGTAACCTGAGCCGATGGCTTGTTGGCATGTTGTTCGACAGCGGATCAGTGGATGCAGTACTAAAATCTCGTGCTCTATCCGTCACTAACATGCTATCGAGCTGGAAACTGATGTTAAACTAGCATTTGATTTAGAATCAAGTATTAAACAATGAAGGCTTAGACCGATATTCATCACGTGACTAAGATACGAGCACTAGACTGAGGCAAACTCCGTACAGTCACAGCTTAATTATATTTATTAGTTAATCTACTACTGAAATTCCTTTATTATAGAACATTGAAGCAGCTCGTTGGCTTATTGACCGATATATCTGATTTAAGGCGGCCCAGTCGTATTTATTTACTGTCCGATGCGCAATGGATTAACCTTCCACGTGTCTAGTCAAATTGAGCTTGATCGGAGAAAGGGTATATATGCTGTGAGTTATTATCAATCATGTATTGTATTGTTTATATCATTTGTATTATATTAATATGTTGTCAAACTGAAAGTCGCACCGCTCTCTTAACAATAATTACATTTAATATTAAATAATTAGTTTATACTTGTAATACAGTGACATCTCGTGAATGTGTATATTAAATTTTATACCATGTAAAAAAGTACTTTTGAACATCACTTATAACATGGCACAATGTGATTATCATATACCTAGGCGGCGCTTCGCAAACTACAACGCAGGATTACTTTCTGCCTAATTTAAAATGCCAGCCTGTGTTAGTAAAACTGAGTTAATGCAGTGCAAGTTAAATTGATTTAAAAACTCTACTGCTGTCGTTGATTTTGAATTCACTTATACTTTCGAAACTAGAGTGCGAAATTATAAAAATTACACCCGTTCAGTTCAATTTTTTTACCCGATGGTGGAAAAGAAATTGTGCATAAAATTATGAAATGATATTAATTTCAGTAGTATATTCAATGAAGTCATTGAAGGTAAAACATAATTGGTGCAAAATACATACAGACGAGTGAAACTGTTAACTGGTAGCTAAACGCTAGCGTTGCGAAACAGAACTCTGAATATGTGACTAGATAAAGATCTTATCAAATCTTATCTTATAAAGATATGTCTTTGTAGATAAAGATCTACAATTTGACAGAACACTACAGGATTACTCTTTCGTATTTCTGTTTATTAAAAAATACATAGTAAATTAAACTTTATTGTACATAAAATACTATTAAATTGTTTTCATATTTGAATGTTGGTCTTTGGCTCCTTTATTTCATCACTAGGTTTGAAGTCAATTTCGTACGATACAGTTTAATAGAGCAGCAAGACTTCAGCGTCTGTTTTATTGTTACTAGTAAACTGTCAGAGACGTTCCCGTAGAGATCAGAACTGGTCTCTCCTTGTTTCAGGCAAATATGTAACTGATCGTGCTAATCAAATACTACTAGACTCTGGATCAAAATAAAGTCTAGTTAATACTAGAGAGATGTAAACAGGCAAATCCACTAAAACACTCAAAACTACTAGAGTGACTCGCAGACAGACATTCACAGGCACTCACGAGTACTTATAGTGACTGGCAGACAGACATTCACAGGCACTCACGAGTACTTATAGTGACTGGCAGACAGACATTCACAGGCACTCACGAGTACTTATAGTGACTCGCAGACTGACATTCAGAGACACTCACAAGAACTTCTAGTGACTGGCAGACAGACATTCACAGCTAATACCAACCTTCAATCTGACAGTAACGTGATAATATAGAACACATTAAAACACATCAGCAGATTACTAAACTGCAAATTTTCTATATATACCCTGACAAATATCAGGATCAATGCAAGGGTGTTCTATTAATAATCAGCTAACACTCTCATTGGTCCGGTACATATACAATTGCATGGCATATCGTTAACTAACCCTGCCACATAAAAACAGCGTATATTTTGTATTAAACAGCTTCAACACGAACTAACTTTCAATGAAATAGAGGCTAGCTAGTTCATCTACGCCTATTTAGCGTATGCCGTGGTTCTATTCACAAGCCTTTTTGACCCTTGCCGTAGCATTGCACGGAAGAACAAACTTCAGTTAATATCTAGTAAGTCGTTTCTAAATTGTTCTGCCATCCGTTACCTTAGAGCAGCAAACGAGAAAACATAGACATTACCAAAATTATACGATTCAATGACAGACAAAGCATCACACTTTTTGCGTTTTAGGAAACTTTAATGAATTAATATTTACTTAAAATCACTAATGACAACAATAATAAATAGCAGTATTGTCACTGTGACAATAGGGAATTATTACTGGCAGAAAAACGAATGAAATAAGTAAACACTAACTTTGGTATCGTAAGTCGTCATCTGGTGAACAAACGGATATAATCCAACCGTTGTATAACAATAGTAGATTCTGAAGCATAACTGCATTATGAAAATTAAAGGAGTTTTAATTCAAAAGTGCTACAGGACAAAGCACGAAAAGAAACTTAGACAAAGAAATTAAAAGTTTCTCACTGAATCAGCTTACTGCTTTGAATAGTTTAATTATACGACAATAAGAAAAAAACCTTGACATAATGTTTACTAATTTAAAGGGACTAGGAAAGAACAGGTCACGTTAGTGTCAGAGACACTGAGGAGGTAGGATCTAGCAGGAGAGATGCAGTTGGAGGATATAAAGTTGGTCACAGCATGAGTAGTAAAAGCTAATGTTAACGTCAGTTTCCTCACTCATGAGTAGCAAAAGCTGGTAAAGCTAATGTTAACATCGTTTTCCTTACTCGGATGTTTTCCTTACTCGAAAGCGAGGTCACTGAAGAGCGAGCCCAGGATTTGAACCCCGCACATACTGATCTGCGGTCCAATAGCTTACTGATAACGCCACTGGCTCCAGTCATATGAGTATGAACCACAGCATGAGTCACACCATGTGTAGTAGCAAAAGTCACTGCATGAGTCACTGATGAGTCACTGCACGTATCATTGTACGACTCACAGTATGAGTAACTGCATGAGTCACAGCACGAGTCACTGATGAGTCACTGCATGAGTCACTGATGAGTCACTGCATGAGTCGCTGATGAGTCACTGCACGTATCATTGTACGAGTCACAGTATGAGTAACTGCATGAGTCACAGCACGAGTCACTGATGAGTCACTGCATGAGTCACTGATGAGTCACTGCATGAGTCGCTGATGAGTCACTGCACGTATCATTGTATGAGTCACAGTATGAGTAACTGCATGAGTCACAGCATGAGTCACTGATGAGCCACTGCATGAGTCATTGCATGAGTCACTAATCAGTCACTGCATGAGTCACTGCATGAGTCACTGATGAGTCACAGTATAAGTTGGCTAAGTATCTTCATCGCTTTCCATCACGTGACATCTCTTACGAGCCGGTTTACTCAGCACTGGCTCATCATTGTCTGATTCATCCAGTGTCAGTTTAAGAGTTTCTGTAATTCAATCAATCAAATAGTGAATTAGTCGTTCATCCAGTCGCTAAATTTTATCAAATTATTTTCTAATGTATATATTTCTAGTGCTATTCTCGAAGTCCGCCACGGGTTTACTTTTGGGAATCGCATGTCCCAGTAAAACACCAGGCTGCTTTAGCCAAAGTGACTTTAGCTGCTTTAGTCAGAGCGACATTAGCTGCTTTAGCCACAGTGACTTTAGCTGCTTTAGCCAGGGTGACTTTAGCTGCTTAAGCCATGGTTGGTAACTGAGATTTCCTGCCATATATCAACTATGTTTTATTTCGATGCACCCAAAATATACAGTGACATACAAAAACAAGGCCGTCAAAGAGGTCACAAGTACCCTATCTAGTTGACCACCCCTCAATCATACAAATTGCAAAATGACTAGGCAATCGAAATAAACCTGAAGTACAAGTGAAATAAATTCTAGTTATTACAGTTTGAAATAATAACAACAGGAATTTAAAAAGAAAATATTGCTTCTGCCGATAAATCTAAGCAACAGAGAATCACAACAGAGAAGCACACAGAGTATAACTAAACAGAAACACAGCGTAGCACTTAATTAGTTCAAAATTGAAACTTAAGAAAAATTCTATAAATAATTAAACAAGATAGCCCAGTATACGATTTCAACGAACGAACTAATCAAAATAATCAATGTTAAAACGCACTCAACGAATCCCATGATATTGTATTATTACAGATTAATTAAATGCTTACGACAATGAAACTTATTATAACAATGAACTAAAGTAGCTCTTTAATTTGGATACAAGCGATTTAACCGAGTGAGAATTACGTATCACTGTATGGATTTTTTTCCATTCAAAAATATAATCAAAAATATAGGATTTAAAAAAGGTAGGATTAGTATTTGAATATATATAATTAGTGTTAGATAGCCTGGTATCATAAGGATGACTTAACTGTAGAGTGCTGAAAATATCTCTAACGGCTATCGACATTACACTATTATAATTGAGACTCTTATAGATAATTTTACAGACAGACAATTTATAAAGTTGATAAAGTGGTAAAGTGCCATAGTTAATGTATAATTGATTAACATGGTAGAATTTATGCTGATTTTGCAAGGTTCTTAGAACTCTATTGCAAGAGATTTGGAGTGGACGTAACAGATTTAAAGACGTTTTACCATAAATTTCAATTCCATATTGAATTCTTGAATGAATGAGGGAAAAATAAATATACCTGCGACAGTTCATGGGAATTAAGTTTCTTCGTCTGTAAAGCATACCATTTAGACTATTCACCTTTGAGACTAGAAAATTAATGTGATCTTTAAACGAGAGTTTATTATCAAGTAGTATTCCAAGAAATTTCGTAACATGAACCCTATTAATTAGGCTGTTATTTAGTTTGATGCAGAGATCATTAGATTTAATAAAACTGTCGTCGTCAATTTTAGGCTGGAATAGTATATACGCCGATTTGGCGCAATTTACTGTTGATCGATTGTATTTGAACCAGAGGCTTATTTGAGAGCAGGCCAAATTGGCTGATTGGTACAATTCAATAAGATTTTTACCTACTACAAATAGATTTGAATCATCTGCAAAAAGTTTTAAAGACGCATTAGAACAAGCATACTGCATAACATTCACATAGATTAGAAATAAAAGAGGACCTAAGATTGAGCCTTGAGGAACGCCAATAGATAGCTTCTTTGTGTGGGAAGTATAGTCACCAATAACCGTGAATTTCTGCCTATCAGAAAGGTACGGTTTATATAAGTCATAGGCTCTACCTCATATACCATAATTATTTAATTTATATAGCAGAATATCGTGATCTACCGTATCAAAGGCTTTAGTGAGGTCTAGAAAGATACCCAGTACACGATTGTTTTTAACATTTTCAGTTTTTATCATATTCATACCACTAAATAATGCATCAATTGTAGAGTGACCTGTCCTAAAACCAAATTGGTGTTCATATAGAGTATTGACATGGTTTAAGAAGTCAATGATACGTTTAAAAATTATCTTTCAAATATTTTGCTCAAAATATTGAGCAAAGATATAGGTCTGTAATTTTCAATATCATCAGTATTACCTTTTTTATGAATCGGAATAACTTTTGCAATTTTTAAAGAGGAAGGAAAGTACCCTTGCTCGAAACAATTATTAATGAAGGCGACAGTGGTAGAGACATGATGGGCTGATAATTGTAAAATTTTTGTGGATATTGAATCACGGCCAGTGGATGAGCTTCTATTGAGGCTTTGAATCACATTGAAAACTTCGTTAGGTGAAGAAGGAGCTAAAAAATAGAATGGGGAAAACTTTCACCGAGAAAATGTTTAAACTCCATATCACTTTTAGCGAAAGTATTAGTTAGATTCTTGCCGATATTGGCAAAATAGTTATTAAATTCATTGGCGATTTCTTGTTTGTTTGCAATTGTTCTACTATTTGAGCATATACGCTCAATAGTGGTATTTTTTGTTTTATTATTGTGGCTAGTTATATTATTTAAAGTCTTCCAAATACTTCCAATAGAATTTGTTCTTTTATTGAGTAGATTTTTAAAGTAAATTTGCCGAAAACACTCAATGTCTTTCTCTAGCAACTTTCGATAAGATTTATATTTCAGTTCTATATCTTTGTTATTCGTTTTCCTGAAGTTAAAGTACAAATCGTTTTTTATTTTAATTCGTTTCCTTAATTCATTAGTCAACCATGGCTTATCTTTAAATCTCTTACGCGAACACTGAACTAGTGGAAAGTTTTTCTCGGTTGAATTGATCAAGGTTGACGTTAAAAATTCAATAGAGTTATCAATGCTAGACGAGTTGTAAATTTGAGCCCAATCTAATAACGAGAGGTGATATTTAAAGTTGCTGATATTTTTATTAGAGAATATTCGTATCATTGGCCGTGTAGAGTAGTCGACTCATTTTTTATTTGACACCATAAGGACAATGTTAGAAAAATGGTCGCTTAGATCGCTTGTAACTGTTAATATTTTAATACTATGTGAGTAAACATTAGATAATTCTGAACCAAAATTGCAGAATATGTGATCGATAATACTTTGAGAATTATTAACATAGTGTGTAGGAAGGATAGAGAAAGGTGTAAAGTTCATGTTACTCAAGACATTAACGTATCTTTCAATGACGCTGATCGAATTAATTTTAAGCAGGTAAATGTTCATGTCACCACATATCGCACTGCGCTTAGTAGGTTTATATACAGTAAGAAAATTAGACAATGTATCAATAAATTCAGGTATTGACTTACTCGGGTGTCGATAAAAAAGATAAATAAGGAGATTACTGTTTTAAGTGATGGCATCAATTATAATGAATTCAGCAGCATCATTGAAAACATTTATATCCGTAGAAGTGGTAACTATTTTAAAGGCAATGGAGCTATGAACTAATATACCAACACCACCAGCACATTGAGTACCTGGTGGGCAGGAGATAAAAGTATAATTCTTGAAGACGTTGTCGAAGTAATTAAGATTAGTGGACCAAATCTCAGACAGTAAAATTAAATAAAAATAATGATCATACAAACTTAAAAAAACTAAGTAGTTTTAAGTAATTAGCATTGATGCTTCTAATGTTAATGTGAATAAATGATAGATTACAATGAGAATGAAATTGTTTAATAACATTATTAGATGATTCCGGGGTATATAAACCGATATTAGAGCTAGCAATGAGATCCTTATCAATTAAACCGCTGAAAGTTAAATCGTCATTCATGATGACTCAGAAGATGACTTGAAAACCCACTCACGTATTAAACAGTCAGTAGGCCAAATGTTCGCATCGAAAAGAATGTTATCGTAGCTTGAATCGCATGTTACCATAAAGGCTGCAGAGTTGAATTCCCGACCATTTTCGCAATACCAGAGAGTTTTTTACATGAGATAACTGTAGCCTCAGCTGATGACAGAAATTCTTTAACAGTTTCCACAGTGGTTTCTTTGTCCAAACGTCCCACGAAGACAGTTGTTTTTTTTGGGACCACTTTGAGAGATGAGTCCCCGGATACAACACGCCTAACTTTATGAAGATTCACCAGTGATTCTTTAGAAGCATTGATGGCATGATTTAATGGGGGAGCGAAGCTTTGGGTGGCCAAAATGGAATTAGCCCAATATTGCGATGGTTGAATTGGTGGGACCGCTACGGATGCATATGATCTAGGGGTGTTAAGTGGATCACAGCTAGGAGTTGTAGGTAGGCGCTTCCTTAAGTCAGCAATGACCTCTTCTGCCAGTTAAAGCCTAGCTTTAATGGCTTTATTTTCTTCCTGAAGAGAAGGGATCATTTCCGTGAACACGTTTTTAAGGGAGAGGGCAATTATGGGACCCAAACTCAAGACGATCTACTGCACAATGCACGACGAAAGATAGCACAAGTTTTGTTTCAACTGCGTCCAGCTACCACCAGATCATCGAATCATTATCTTAAAATCAAACACTACGAAATACTCTAATTATAAATAATACACGTAATATAAATGATAAAGCTTATTCAATTACTACTTAGTTATAGAGTATATAACCGTAATACAGTGCAATACATATTGCATTTTCCTCGCCAGCAGTAAATACATTTTGCAACTGATATAAAATATTAAAAGATATAGATAGTGATAAAATATAATTATTATACATTAATATAAATACTTGACAAGAAATGTTGACAAATTTTTATGCATTAAGTCATGCAACACTTAATATACTGTAATATTAATCATAATAACTATAATTAAAACGATAGCACACCACGCAGTTCTTATTACACAGCAACTGTAACAATAATGACGTAATAACAACATCATCATCATCATCTTCCCTGAAATCCCAGATTAACTAGGGTTGGGATACCCTATAATAGACCTTCACCAATTCTCTCTGTCCCACACCATATCATCAGTCAATCCCCTATTTTTCATGTCCTTATTAATTACCGCATCCCACGTCAATTGTGGTTTACCTCTCTCTACCTTAACATTCAGCTCTTCCCTCCAAACTCTCTTTACTACATCCTCATCTGCCTTTCTCACAATATGCTCATACCATCTCAATCTTAACTGAACCAACCTATCCCCGATCCCCTCAGCATTCAAATTCATCTTCACATATTCATTTCCCATTCTGTTCTTCCTAGTATATAATAAATATATAACATTATTAGACAAAGCACAAAAACATTGTATATACAATTATATTAAAGCTAAGTACTGGTTCTGATTAAAAGCTACGATTTCATAGCACACGACATTAGATCTCAGAGTGAAATAGAGAAAATAACAATAAACATCTGTGAGCTTTCAGTAACCTGTTTCGTCAGAATTTCCTGCATCAACTCTTTCCATCTCTCCATCGCCATTCCCCTCCAGTTCATCTCCATCACTTTCATCATCCGATGCAACAGTGACTCTTTTTCTTCCAGGCACAGCTCGCCTCTTGAATGAGCTGATCACAGGTTGCTCTTCATCGGATGACTTCTCTGTTTCTGATCCAGACACGTGATCACTGCTGGAATGCAATTAACACACATCTACATTTATTTATTCCATAATAGAGTGGTAGCCAAAAGTTGTATTTGTCAAAGCATTGATATCACTACAACGTAATTTATAAAACATTGATACTATATTCTCTCTCTTAGTGCACTGCCTAGTGGCAGGTCCATGGTATATAACGCCTCTACCCATCTCTATCTACCGTCTTTCTCTTCACGTCCAAATAGGAGTGCATCTTTAAATTATTTGTGACATTCCTATTATTCTTGGGGGAATCTGCTTATGGCGAGGTGAGCCCCTTATGCCTTCCTCAGCTTCGACAAACATTTACTAGGCAGGGGCGTCATTCCCTGAGAAAACAATCCTGTTTACCCATGATACTATATTGATACTATATTAATATAATAAGTAGGATTGAATATAATTATTAAGTTTTATCACAAATGTTACCAAGTCAAATTTACAATTATACACTGCTTGACTACAATTATAGTTTCGTTATTTTCAATCGCTGACAGTAAGAGAGACATGTAATCATTGTTAACTTTTCCTAACAATGTTGAGCTGAGAAGAGGAAGGAGCTTCTAAAATTACCCAATTTAAAGAGAAACTATAATTAAATATAAGATAAACAGACATTTAGATCAAAACATCACAGTATAAAAATGTTCAAAATGAAGTACACTACGAAATTAACATTTTATGTCTCTACTAGTTATATTATAAAATGCTATAGATCCCTATTTAATTTTACCTAGTCGAAAGTGAAACTTTTCTTTTCTCGAAGCATATCAGTGATGCAGAAAGCACTAGATTTGAGCTTTGCACCTAATAATAAGCAGTCAGACAACTAACCAATCAAGAAAAAGCTCAGTAATAAGATAGTTACTTATAATAAAAGACTAACTGCTATATGACAACGAGTTAACCAACCTTGAAAAGGGTTTACCCTTCAACGGTTTATCAGTGGCAGTAGATCCTGCAGTTTTCTGTATATCAGACTCACCACGCTTCAGCATCGCTTTACGTTTATTCAGCAGCTCTTCTAAAGCTTTGAACTTACGACTCCTCCTATCATCATCATCATCATCATCTGAGCCATTGCCTCGTTTGTTATCATGATCACTGGAATTCTCAGAGTTTTTATTTTCGTGAGATTTTCTGCCAGCAGAGAGATCATCATCGTCATCGTCCTCAGAGCGCAAACCTCTGGACTCATCGTTATTATGATCACGATCAGAATCTGCACCTCGGAAGTTGGAATCAATCCCGAGAGATGTTTGATCCTGAGACTCTGGGTTAGAAGCGGAGGATTGAACACTTGAGTCAAAGATCAGATCAGCGGCGATTGATCGTAGTTGACTGGGCGACAGACGATCCGGTATTCTCCAATATCTCTCCTGTTGCAAAATTGAAAAATATTAATCAATAAAGTTAATTCTCTTAATCACCTGGCAGTGTCAATACAAATGTAAAATACAATATAACACAATCATCATCGTTTTCATCATCATCATCATCATCATCATCATCATCATCATCATCATCATCATCATCATCATCATCATCATCATCGTCATAATCGTATCATCATCATCATCATCATCATCATAAAATAATTCTCTTCTTAAAGTTCTTTTGAATGTTCCTAAAGAAAAAGTCAATTCGAAAAAAATAATGAATACAGTTAGTAGTCTCTATCGTCATTTCAGTGACCAAAGACAAAAATAGATGTAATAAATTAAATTTTTGTTGAAAATAATTATAGATGCAAATAATATATGACTATGAAGTCAATCTAATACTTAATAATAAAAAAATATACTTTATCAATTACATGAAAACGTAAACTTTGTCAGGTACATTAAAACGTACAGTTATAACTTATCAGTAGCAACAAGATCTAAGACGCAAAGTAAAGTTTTATAATAGTTACACATAAATGGCACAGAAATGAGACGCTTTGTTTTCATATTGAAAATAAGTATCTAATACTACAATACTTAGAATACTAGAGTACTTAGAATACTAGAGTATTTGGAATACTAGAGTACTTAAATACTAGAGTACTTAGAATACTAGTATATTTAGAATAAGTGTACTTAGAATACTAGAGTACTTAGACTAGAGTATTTAGAACAATAGAGTACTTAGAGTACGTCTACCTTTAAATACTTAGTACTGAGAATGCTAGTGTATTCAGAATAAGTGTACTTTGACTACTAGAGTATTTAGACTACTAGACTACTTAGAGTACTTAGAGGTAGAACCTGATCAGATGGAGGTTTTATGGAGCAGGCTTTGAGTAGAGCTTTGAACGTTGATTTCTCCAGGGCTTCATCCTGCTCCTCTGTCAGAGGTACCAGTGGCACTGACTCATCATCACCTGGCAGTGTCAATACAAATGTAAAATACAATATAACACAATCATCATCGTCATCATCATCATCGTCATAATCGTCGTCATCATCATCATCATGGTCATAATCGTCGTCATCATCATCATCATCATCATAATCATTATCATCATCATTATCATCTTCCCTTGAATCCCAAAGGCACCGACTTATCACCTGGCAAACAGTGTCGATACAAATGTAAATACAATACAATAAAAACAACGACCTATATAATAAAATGTAATCAAATATACAGTACAACACAATAAAATACAATAAAAACAATGAACAAAATTACAATATTATTGAATTAAATATACAATACAACACAATAATATACAATACAGTACAGTAAAGATTTAATGTCTGGCTCCTCACACAAAGATGTTGTCTGGGACGTCATAAGTGGAACATACAACTGGAAGCAGATTAACCATTAACAACACCCGAGTGCGCACTTGTAAATGCATTCACTACTTACTAATGCAAGACATTCGCTACTTCAAAGCAGAGCAGTAACCAAATACCTTGTCATCACCATGAAAGTAAGAGTTGGATTAGATTCAAATCTTTACTACAGACATATTTGCAAACAGCCAGCACTTAAGAAAAAATAAAGTTTACAGCACTCAGCACAAAACGTAAGCAATAAACTTCTACAATTTCATAATATGTAAGATTTCACATATAAGATATTATATTTCTAATATACTTATATTATATTTCATATAGGCCTATGAGATTGAAGATACAGATCTACATGTGTGTATATATATCTATATATATATACATATATATATATATATATATATATATATATATATATATATATATATATACATTATACACACACATATATATATATATTACAAATATATATATATATATATATATATATATGTATATATATTTACATATTGTATATACAATATGTAAGTATACACTAAAGCTATATATATATATATATATATATATATATATATGTATAAAATATTATATATATATACAATTTTCAAATACATAATGAATCTCATTCAAACCATCTTCCTCTCTCTCATCGGCTGTTCTCACGAGACGACTCCTCAACCATTCTACTGCCGCAGACAAACCTGTCGAATATGTAACAACAGATAGAAATCTTACACAAACTAGATAATACATAAATCATATGTAAGTATACAGCATTTATGTGAGACGTTGACATAGTTTTTATCAATTGTAGTTTATCATACATTAGTTCTCATAACGGTTTGGATAATATAATTATTTCAAACACTAGATAATTTTCATAGATTTTACACAACGTACAATGATTATAGATTATATTTTATATTACATGCAGTGATTAATACAGTACAGTAGAAAACAGATAATAATTTTCTTCCTAAATATAATAATTAACAACAAGAAAAGTTACCTTTACAAGAAATAGCTATAAAGAAAAGCAACAGTAATTATGAAGTACCTTTCTGATATGTTGCAATTACCAACTGCCTAACATTATTCTTCCCAGATGATTTAACATTTGCCGCAGATTTCTTAACCGAGGTTTTAACTTTTTTCTGCGGCACCTCTGACTCATCATTTGATGACTCATTGCCTCTCAGAGTGTTGTGGGTTCTGAATCTAAGTATGGCCGCATCGTCATCTGAGGACGTCTCCATATCTATAATAACATAAATAATCTCAATAAAACACCCATATCTGCATATTGCTCTTAAATATAATATATGCTAGCCGAAATTTATCGCAATATCTATAACCATTTTGATACTATGAACAATCACTGAAAGAGACAAAATTGTAAAAGTACATAAAAGAAACGACATTGGAAAACTCTATAATCAAGTGCACTCTATCACAATGCAGTTAGATTTACATAAAATTCCTCTTATAGCTAAACAAAGTGAACAGAAAAGTTCTCTTACTTAAACTTTGCACTTAAAACATTGCACGAAGAGATTTCTATAAAAAATTCCATTTAAAACTAACTTTAAAAATGTTCTACTGAAACCTGACAGAGTATTTTCTTTAAACATTTACTCAAATAGCATTTCAAGAATATACTTCTGTTATTTTATAACAGTACATTGTTGAAATGTTGCTGGCAAACTAATGAAAGATATAAGATAGATTTGCTGATGATAACGGTATGATTGCAAGTAGCTTAGTGACGCTTGCAGAAAATTGTGGATGGCCAGAACATTAATTCATTAAAGTATGGAATGAAAATTAATATAAATAAAAACGAAGTGATGAGATTGTTTAGAAATGAAGGAAGAGTTAAATACAGAAATAGACTGTACGAAATTAGAACAGGTAAAGAGTTTCATATATTTAGGACACACGAGAACAAAAGATGGGAGATGAGAAACAGAAATAAAATGTAGAACTGTGCAAGCAAAAGAGACCTTCAGTAAGAGAAAAGTACTACTAACAAAAAGTTTTAAAAATCCATGAAGATAAAAATTGTAAAGACTTTAGTAGTGTGGATCAGGCTCCTGTACGGCTGATAATCGTTAAGAAAGGAGGATATTAGGAAATTCAAAGCGTTCCTAATGTGGCTACGGAGACGAATGAAGATAAAATGGACTGACAAAATTACCAATGAAGACTTTTAATTGTTAAGATCTGTTACGTTCTACAAGCTCTAAATCATATTAAATGTACATAAATTGTCAAATTTGTATGACCTAACAGTAGTTTAGAAGTAGTGCCTTTTCAGCAGTGTATTCAGAAATAAATGTTAGAGATCCAAGGAAAATATATGTAATGATCTGTGAAAGCCATTTTATAGAAGATCTATGTTACAGCAACGGCCTTTCCATAACTCTATTTATTTTAGAGTAAAAAGTTTCTATTAGACCAGAGTACTTACAGTTTAATGCATTAACAATTAATTCGTCATAATCATCATCTTCCCTTAAATCCCAGTTTAACCAGGGTCGGGATACGAATAGACCTTCTCCAGTCCTCCCTGTCTCACACCATATCATCAGTCAATTCCCTATTTTTCATGTCCTTCTTAATTACTGCACCCCAAGCCAATTGTGGTCCACCTCTCTCAAGCTTAATATCCAGTTCTTCCCTCCAAACTCTTTACTACATCCTCATCTGCCTTTCTCACAATATGCCCATACCATCTCAATATCGACTGAGCCAACCAATCCCCGACCCCCTCAACATTCAAAATCATCCTCATATATTCATTTTCAATTCTGTCCTTCCTAGTTCTTCCATACATCAGACGCAACATTCTCATTTCTGCCACATACAAACTCTGCAAATGTTCCCATTTTAGTGCCCAACATTCCGAACCATACATCATTACTGGCTTTACCACAGAACTATAAAATTTGCCTTTCAGTCTTAGTGGGATTCTCCTATCACACAACACTCCATTAGCAGCCCTCCACTTTGCCCATCCAGCCTGAATCCTACTAGTAACCTCCTTTTCCAACTCATTAACAATTAATTAAGAAATTTAAAATAAATTAAATATTATTATTTATATTATATATTATGAAAACTTTCTACAACGCTGAGCACTTCGCTGTGCAATTTAAAACTTGGATAAAACAAAGTCTGAGTAAATTTTGATTATAAAACATGTCAGTAGACTGCTCAAACAGAAACTTCAAAGATTTGTTTTCATTGTAGAATTAACTGAAATATTTTCCCCTTTCATATTTCATGAATGTCTAACTAAATAGCAACAAAATTGTTCACTAAATTATTAAATCACAACTAACTGATCAAAGAATTGACAATTGGATCAAATTCTACAGTGAGAGATTTCTATAAAATTATACGCAGGAATTACGAATGCACGGGTTGAGTCGGTAGCACGTTAATTGCATTGTCTGCTGCAGATAAGTAGGTAACATGGAAACAAATCAATTGCTCAGCATGGCACTGATATGCTTTTGAGAAACGGACGTCAAATGTGGCTCTTTAAACAGTTCAACACACCTGACTGACGTCCTCTTTGCGAGGTATTAATGTTCTCAGCATCACTGTCAGATAAATCTGAATTTTCGTCACTTGACTGTCCGCCCGACTTCTTTGACTTCCTCGATCGCTTCTTGTACAGTTGAGCTTTCGAAGACACAATTCCAAGATCCAGCATCTTCTGAACGACAGTGCGCTTAGATCGAGGCACGATCATGTTTGAAACAATGTTGCTGATTGGATCTAAAGAAATTTTAGATATCCAGACACAACATTGCAGCCACAAGGACTAAATTAAATAATCTGCTGTTTATTGAACAACAATCTCATCCAATAATTCAGAAAATTTTATTTCTTTTACAATGTCATATATTTCTCAAACTAAAGCTGAGGGAATTTCTATAGAGAATTTTGCATTTTCTCTCATAACTGACAGAAATTCAAATTTTACAAAAAAATGTTAGAGTAAAAGTTGAAACACACTAGCTTTGTGACATTAGTTTAAACTAGTTTTAATCGAAGAAATATCGAGTAAGATTAAGTAAAGTTACTCTCTAATAGATTACCACTATAAAATTAAATTGCTCTTCAGTGCGCTCAACAACTATCTATGCCTATAGTAACAATATTAATTGCTACGGGAACTTATTTAGTAACAAACATTTAAATTGTGAATTCCTTGCACATATTATAACATCTTTAATAGAACAACACCATGAACAAACCATCATAAGTTTGAAACTGTAGAAATAATTCCCTCAATTGCAGTTCTTCCTCTTCTCTCCAATGTCTAGGACCTCTATTACCAGTGCTACCATAAACGTAGAAAACATGTTACCAGCGTTACCATACACATTAATTCTATTACCAGCGTTACCATACACATTAAATATATTACCAGCCTACCATACACATCAAATCTATTACAAGCGTTACCATACACATCAAATCTAGTACCAGCGTTACCATACACATTAAATCTATTACCAGCGTTACCATACACATCAAATCTAGTACCAGCGTTACCATACACATCAAATCTAGTACCAGCGTTACCATACACATCAAGTCTAGTACCAGCGCTACCATACACATCAATCTAGTACCAGCGCTACCATACACATCAATCTAGTACCAGCGCTACCATACACATCAATCTAGTACCAGCGTTACCATACACATCAAATCTAGTACCAGCGTTACCATACCCATCAAATCTAGTACCAGCCTTACCATACACATCAAGTCTAGTACCAGCGCTACCATACACATCAATCTAGTACCAGCGCTACCATACACATCAATCTAGTACCAGCGTTACCATACACATCAAATCTATTACCAGCGTTACCATACACATCAAGTCTAGTACCAGCGTTACCATAACCATATCAAATATGTATCAGCATGTATACCGAACACATAGACTTACATAGATTACAGTCTAGTAATCTATGTAAGTCTATGTGTACGGTATACATGTGTATAGAAACTCTAGAGTTTCTACACACATATCACATTTATTTCCAGCGTTACCATTAACATATAAAATCCATTACCAGTGCTACCATGCCTATATAGAATCAGTTTTCTGCGCTACAAAAATCTGCTAACAATGCTACCAAAAATATATTGAATCTCTTACTAGAGTACCGACGTAATTACAAGGTAATTAAAATGAATTATAGTTATTTATTTATTTAGATCACCAAAAAGGGTCATTCAACCCTGTACAGTTCACAAGCAATGCAAACAAACAAGTAAATGCAATAAGATATATATTATTATATGATATATATTTATTTAATAATAAATAAATATACATCTGTAGATATAAATACATTTTTGGATTAAATTGCAACCAAATTTAATGACGCAAAAAATATTATATATATATATATATATATATATATATATATATATATATATATATATATATATATTCATATATTTAAGAAAATAATCAAAATAACATTTTGTCATTAACCATGCATACAAAAATTATATTATCAGAGATGCAACATATAGAAAATTCTAACATTTCTTTCTATTCACAATTTCTAGAGATGCCTTGCGAACGAAAACATATAGACATAAATAATATATAGTATAGTATATAGTAATGTATAGTAAAATGTAAAAGTACACACGCATTATAGTGAAATGATCAACTATGTTGATAATCTATCACTTTATACCATATGTGTAAACCGTTAGGCAATTTAGACCATTTTCCATATAACTAGTTTAGTGCATGTCCGAGATTTTACTCTCAGATCAGCGCGGCTGGGATTCGAACCCACGAGGGTTCAATTCACCTCAGGATCTGTTATTTAGAACTTCATGACGTTATCCCTACGCAATTAAGACATTCTAAATATACCATAAACATAAAGCTATTAATCATTTCAATAAACAAATCCACATACATGTCTTACCATAACAGTAAACATCAAATTATTCATCTCTAAATTATTCATCCTTTGCTATTCACCCTTTTTGCCTTTTCTTTTTTCTTTTTTTCTTTTTTCTTTTTTTATCTTTTTTGCCTTTGAGTTTTAAGAGAAACAATCATTGACAAAACCTTAAGCATGGTTTAGAATGTGAAACACACATACCTCTTCATTCTCTTTTGTAAGTCTTTAGCGCTGCCGATGATATTTAACATAACAAGTTGTCGCAGAACTTGACGACGAGACTTTGACTGATCTGTGAGACGAGACATAATCTGATCCACAATATCTACGCAATACAAAACAGTATCACATTATCTGAGCGATAATTATCTACACAAAATATAACACACTATACGCAAAACAGCATCTGATCAATAGCATATGCATAAACAACGCACAAAATACTATCGGCTCAAAAGTATCTGCATATACAACGCACAGAATAATATTGGCTCAATAGTATTTGCATATACAACGCACAAAATACTATCGGCTCAATAGTATCTGCATATACAACGCACAAAACACTATCGGATCAATAGTACCTGCATATACATTGCACAAAACACTATAGGCTCAATAGTATCTGCATATACAGAGCACAAAACACTATCGGATCAATAGTATCTGCATATACAGTGCACAAAACACTGTCGGATCAATAGTATCTGCATATACAGTGCACAAAACACTATCGGCTCAATAGTATCTGCATATACAGTGCACAAAACACTATCGGCATATTAATACTACAACATTATATTGATAGTATCATATTAATACCACAACATTATATGGATAGTATCATACTGATACCACAACATTATATTGATAGTATCATACTGATACTACAACATTATATTGATAGTATCATACTGATACTACAACATTATATTGATAGTATCATACTGATACTACAACATTATAATGATAGTATCATACTGATACTACAACATTATATTGATAGTATCATACTGATACTACGACATTATATTGATAGTATCATACTGATACTACAACATTATATTAATAGTATCATATTAATGTATACAACACAGAAACTCACCGAGATGAATCGTAATCAAATTAATATTAAAATCAACATAGACAACATATGAAACAGTGAAACCAGTCATTAACTAATCAACAACATATAAACATATTTAAAATTTGTCAAGAAAAATCAAAGTGTCTGCAAACGTTAATGATCTTTGAAATCACTAATTACAAAATTACTAGATTGTAACGTAAGAACACTCTATAATACGTTGTGTACTATTGCAAAGCACACATAGTATTATGATTTGGCCTTAAAGACAAAATAGTCTCAAGATCTAAATCTGCAGTTAAGCTCTTCTATAGTCCCTCTCATCCGCAATTTAATAATAATAATAATAATAATAATAATAATAATAATAATAAGCTGCCAAATCCGCTGCCAATAGGAAGACACTTAAATATGCCGCAGTCTCTAGCAGCTACATCTTCCTGCCGATTGCTTTTGAGACATTGGGCCCTATCAACTCTGCGGCGTCGGACTTCACTAACGAATTAGGCAGGAGAACCAGTGCCATTTCAGGCGACCTAAGGGAAATAGCTTTTCTATGGCAGCGCCTATCTATAGCACTCCAGCGTTTTAATGCTGTATGCGTTCGCGGCACATTGGCGAATGCGGCCTCCCAGAGCGTAGAAGAACTATTTTAAATAATTTTTCATCTTCTTTTAATTAAATAAAGTCTCTCTTTTATCTTATATTTAGCCCAGGGCCTTATACAGCCCAGGGCAATAAAAAATAATAATAATAATAATAATAAAGGTTTAACGTCCGTTTCCTCATATAAGGATGATGTCAGGGACGTCATCATTTATTAAGCAAATACATCAAAGCAGTAGTACCAGTTATTTTCTAACAATCTTACCATGCTGAGGATCGTCTTTGAACTCATCATACAGCCTGCGTAGTTCATCATCCTGGTCTTCTGTCCAGATCTGCTTCACACTACTCTTTCTGCACACATAAAAAGACAAGTTTAACGTCAGTTTCCAGCTAAATGGAATGTCAATGATGGGGAGAGAGAACTGGATTTGAACCTACTAATACGCTGTCGAACAACAAGCCAACGAGTCAGCCCTAACAAAAAACAACCTATAAGATAGTTAACATTCAGCATCAAAAGCTACGCGTATGTTGTATTTAGCAATGAACTCCCCAAGCACTTTGTAATGAACTAGCCATGCTGAAGTCACATCAGAGATGAACAAGTAAGAGGAATTTACACTGCACTCTCGGATGGAGCTCAATTGAGTCATTTTATCAATGTGCCCCAGGAAAGGTCATTAAGTACAATCCTTGATTCTCTATCAAGGAGTTCTATTTTGGGATAGGCAATGGCAATCATAGACAGAAATATTGTTTGTGGTACACAATCGTGCCTAAAAATGCTCTGTATCTCCAATCATTTTTCATACCACATAATACGAACACATCTACATCTATATTTTTAGACAATCCTTTACCATCTTAACGTTTATTACAGTAACCACAACTCGCTAATTTTGAAAAATAATAACTAACTAAAATATGAACATAGTGCCAAGCATCATGTAGCAGTTCATCGTAGGCACTAAATTATTATTAAATTATTATTATTATTATATTATTACAAAGTAAACTCACAACAAATTAAGTTTAAATCATGACAGAACAATTAAGTACAAAGTATATATCAATTAAGAATTTTATGGTAAAATAAACTAAAATACCAACTTCTGTGCAGTTCCGTAACCCTCTGTAATTTCGTAGGCCTCTTTCTGAGACTTCCAGAAGAATAATTCTACAAACACTTTACTATTGCTCTGCGCTACAGAGAAAAATTTAGCCAGAATGTGTCGCGCGAATTCTCTCAGTTCCTGTAATTATATAATATAATCTGTCTTAAGTAAATTAAATTCTAAAAAGATAAACTAATACAATGCATCTCAAAAATTATAAGGCCAGGAAAAGTTATAAATTAACAGTATAAAGACAATTTAATATATCGACTTGAAGATAAATTAAATTATCTCATCTTATAAACACTTAGACTTTGGTAGAGGTCTAAATTTTGATCCACTTCCCTTGGATCATGGACTTGCACTGTTTTGATCTCGTTTTCTCTTGTGGTCTCTGAGTACTTAGTCTTCATCGTGTGGTGCTTTGGCGCTTGTTTGTGTAGAGTCTGCAAGAGACATCCCTGACATTGCCTTAAGGCGAGTAACCGGACGTTAAATCCTTATCGATTGATTGATAGAGGCAATGAAATCCAGACACGAACCTTATAGTGCCGGATGTTATATTCAGGCGAGCTGAGAAGCTTCTGGAAGATGCGAAACAGGCTTGCCTGAAAGAGAAGTGCGACGTGCTGACACTCATAGGCTACACGGTGAAGCAGCTTTGCAATGCTGTGGTTAGTCTCGACCGTGTTCTTATCAAACGTTGTGAGCATCAGCATGCATGCCTTCACAACCTGCGGTGTTGCAAATCTGAACAGACACAAAAGTTGCATAATTTGAAAAATAATCACTATTACAAAAAGTTATAAGCATGTTGCCAGCTATCTAGTTTAGGATTTTAGCAGAACTTGAAGATTGCTTCTAGCAAGTACTTAGCTAAAAACCATTCAAGTTTACTTTGCAGCAGTTCAGTAAAATTACTTTTTTATTATCAGACTTATACAGCAAATAGTGCAAATTAAAACAAATATTCATAGATTATTAGTATTAGAATCAATAGACTGAATTTAAAAATGCATGAAATAAAGTTTAAATCTCATTTGTTTAAAACATTTCATCATACCTAGATATATATTCGGCGAAGGAGAATTCTTGCTCCACATTCTGCATTCTCACATCTTCAATCTCTTCTTCAACTTCTATTTCATCTAAAAATAAAACGAATTTTTAATTACCATAAATCTTGAAATGTACAAGTACATAACGTAATCTGTGGGCTGTCTCAAAAACATATTCCTTCATATTCCACAATTTATCTCTATGGCACAAGCTACAACGAGCCACAATAGAATATCCCGTTGTTCTGTCTGACTTCCATTTGTGATATCTAGGAGAGGAAAAACTGTGCTAATAACTTTAATATATTTAGAACTTTGGCTTGAAAGTTTGTTCTGGAAGCAACAGATTACAAAATAAGCAATTATAGAATAAATCGATTTACATCTTGCAATGAATAAAATAATAATATGCATCAATTTTTGTTTGTACGATTCCTGAGTTGAGAAACAATCCGTTGATTGTTGGACATTAGACATTCCTTTGACCATTCTTAAATGATGAATATACATGCAGTAACAAGCAAATTTCTATATCAATTAGCTAAAAAATAAAGTTCCAGCAAAATATCTCCCAATATAACATCGCTCCATTTATAATGTAAAATCTGTAGCATATTGAGGGACCATCTTTATTGTTTATGTTTATTGCAGTGTTACAACTAGAAACGCGTTCTAAAAATTCATATAAATATCTTTTTTGAATGTTCGAAAACAACGACATTATTAGATAAGAATTACCTTCTTCATATTGCTCTTCATCATCGACTGTCTCTTGTACAGTATTTTCTGAAATTAAATCAAGCATTGATTAAAATAGAAAAAAATAATAAAAAGTTGTTTAAAATCAATCTTGATAAATAGTCCACGTCAGCAGCGTAAGCAAACAAAGTTCTGCAAGAGTGAGTGCAAATATAACAATATTGTAGTACACTAGTCAAGTCTACGTACATAAGATCTGCGAAATCTGCTATAATCAAAATAATCAGATTAAATGAAAGACAAAAGAAAGCAAGGACAGACAAAGCTGGACCACACTAATTTATGACATAGAAATAAGGCCACAAAGAGGCAAGAGACAAAAGCAAAGACAAAAGAAACGAACATACGAAAAAGAACATACTTAAAAAGAGCGTGTAAAACAACGACAACACAAAATGAGATCATCTGACACAGTCATAATATCAAACAATCGCACGACTTCGTAACAGTGTCTCCTGTCCGCTCTTGGTGGAATAGTTAGCCATTTTGCTATGATTGCAGATTCATTTTTCGTATGTTCATATTTTCTAATTTTAGTAATCTTACTAGTGTGTTGGTTATTTGCTGTTTGCAATTTTTGCTGTTATACTTCATATTTTTGCTAGTCTGCAGACATGTAGTTTTAAACTACCAATATCATTTCTCGGACTTATTTCCTGTGGTGGTCAACTAGATAGAGCACCTTGTGCCCTCTCTGATGGCCACAGGATTCATTGAATAAGACGTTAGTTTTTTGACTTGAGATCTAGGGGTCTAATGCATCTATTTATTTGTTCATGGATATGATGTTTGCATGATATGTCTGTGTGCTGTGATTTGTCTTATATTTTTTACTTTTTTACTTTGGTTCTAATAAACTTTACTTTACTTATTGCATTTTAATCATCCATGAATCCATTTTGTAAATAATAAATTAAAAATAGTATACTGAATAAAATACACAGTACAACAATCAGTCAGAAGTCAATTTATTGAAACTTGATGACACATTTTTTCCAAAATGACAGCACATTTATAAATTATCAATTATACTAAAGTAAAATCTAAGATTTAGTATTTAAACAACTAGAAGTTATTACGAGGAAGAGGCGCAAAGAATATTTCTCTAAGAGCCATAAACTCCTCATCTGCTGAAATGTCTGCACTCCCAAACTCGTTCCCATCTGGCCAAACTTCTCTGTTGGAAAAATTAATAATAAAAGCAAGTCAAGTTAGATAAAATCATATTTCGTTATTGTAAAAAGAGAGTTTGTTATAACGAACTTCAAGGCAAAACAGCAATTATAATTGCTACGTAAAGTCAGCAAACAACAAAGATCAATTTAACTATACTACGATTGTTAAATTAGAAACTTGTCAAGAAATCATGCGCAGTAATTGTTAAAATAGAAATTTTAGTATAGACACTAGATCAATGATATCTAAAAATAAAAATAATAATAACGTAAAGATTTCTTTTAAACAAAAAATTAGGTATAGAACTACAACTATTGCCTTACACTTCATCATCATCATCTTACCTTTATTCCTAGTTTCACTAGGGTCAGGATACGAATAGGCAGTATTGTCCACTTTTCACCATCTCATACCATATAGTCACTCAATCCCCTATTTATCTTTTCGTTTTAGCAAATGTAGCAATTTCTAGAACCTAGGTGCCCACCATCCGAATGCCCTTTCTAACGATGGTTTGGATCTTAGTGCTTTAACTGCTTCTACAACAAATGCAGCTACCGGTTGGCCCCTTCTTAAAATAACCTGGACACAACACAGGAATACTACTGCTTTTACACTAAATTCAGACAATGAAATTATAAATTATTTGATAACTCCATAGTTAATCATCAATCAATATAATATAACGCCTCTACTCCTCTCTCTCTTTCGATTTCTCTTCACGTCCACATACGAGTGGATTTTTAAATCATCTAACATGATAAACCATCATTCTAGGGGATTCTGTTATGAAGAGGTGTGCCCCTATGCCCTACTCAGCTTCGACTAACATTTACTGGGCAGCGGCGTCATTCCCTGAGAGAAAACTATCCTGTCTACCCATATTTATTATATATATACATGTAGATATATTCGCAATTTAACACAACAGAGCTTATTAAAGCATACCTTGCAGCCCGCAGTAGAGCCACTGCTTGTCCTGTAGAACCACGTCTAAGATCTTCCTGTACCTTACACATTGCATTTACCCTGCGCAATAACACAATAATTGCCAATATAACTGAAAACTGAACATCCAGAAGAAGCTGAAACTACTGAAGCAGCTGTGGAAGAGCTTCTTAAACTATTTCAAATAGGTTAAAAAGCTGGTAACGCTAATGTTAATGTCAGTTATCTCACTCGAAAGCGATGTCAGTGACAGCGGGCGAGCCCAGGATTTGAACCCCGCACATACTGATCTGCGGTCGACATTGTCACTGGCTCCAGCCAGTTATATTGATGCTGCGTTAGCTATATTAGTAATGTGTTATTTATGCTAGTAGTGTTTCATTATATCAGTGCTTCATCAGTGCTGCATCAGCTGCGTCAGTACAAAATCAGCTATATCAGTGCTGTATCAGCTGTATCAGTACAAAATCAGCTATATCAGTGCCATATCAGCTTTATCAGTACCATATCAGCTGTATCAGTGTCATATCAGCTTCATCAGTGATGCATCAGCAGTATAAGTGCGGCATCAGAGCTACACCATTGCTTGGTTAACTGCATAAGTGCTGCGCAGCTGTAATAGCAAATATATTAAAAAATAGGCATACGCGGCCAGATAAGCCTTTATTCCCTCTTCAGCACCATGAATAGCAATTTCTTCTAGAAGAGAAAATGTTTTCTGTGCAGAAGGATATGATCTGACAGTTTTGTAAAGGCTCTGCCAGAAGAGGATAAGATAAAGCAAAGTCTTTCAAATAACTTGGAACGGAGCCTGGTCCATATTTATATCTTAATATACAGACTAATCCATTCCAACTGATTCTTACAAATAATATACGTTAATTATCATAATTATTAGTCTATTAGTATCCCGACCCTAGTCAAATCGGGATTCAAGGAAAGATGAAGATGATGATGATGATGAATTATCATAATTATTATGATTATATGATCATAATTATCCCTATTATCATAATTATCATGATTATTATAGTAATATACGTTATTAATTATTAACTTTTATACCTCTGCTGGTCGATATCGACAGACGAAGCAGCGTCAAATGGCACAACCCCTTCAGGCAAAGGTTCATTTCCCTGCAGCAGAGCAGAGAGCTCCACACTTAGTCTGTCCCACGTCATCTCCAAATCCTCCGCACTCATCTCTACAGGGGCTGCTGAGCCTGCAATCACATGAACAGTCACGTGACAACAACAACAATGTGATAACAACAATCACGTGATAACAACACTCAGGTGACAACAACAACGTGATAACAACTATCACGTAATAACAACAGTCAGGTGACAACAACAACCACGTGACAACAACCACCACGTGACAACAACAGTCATATGACAACAACAACCACATGATAACAACAACCACGTGACAACTACCACCACGTGACAACAACAACCACAGGACAACAACCACGTTAAAACAACAGTTACGTGACCACAATAGCAACCACGTGACAACAACTATCACGTGACAACAACCACGTGACAAAAACCACGTGACTACAACAACCATGTGAAAACAACAGTCACATCACCACAATAGTAACCAGGTGAAAACAACAGTAACCACATGACAACAACAACCACGTGACAACAACAACCACGTGACAACAACAACCACGTGTTCACAACAATTACGTGACAACAAAAGTCACGTGAAAATAACAACCACGTGATAACAACAACTGCGTGACAACAACAACCACGTGACAACAACTGCGTGACAACAACAACCACGTGAAAATAACAACCACGTGATAACAACAACTGCGTGACAACAACAACCACGTGACAACAACTGCGTGACAACAACAACCACGTGACAACAACCACGTGACAACAACCACGTGACAACAACAACCACGTGATAACAACAACTGCATGACAACAACAACCACGTGACAATAACCACGTGACAACAGCAGTCACATGACACCAAAAACCTAATCAACAAGCGACTAAAGCACTAAGATAACGGCAAACTGGGTCAGGAAGCACAGATGCTTGTTTAAGATCCAAACCAACGTTAGAAAGGGCATTCGGTTGGTGAGCACCTAGGCTCCAGAAATTGCTACAAAATTTTATAAAACGAACAGAAGAGAATGTAGGGATTGACTGACTATATACTAAGGGACAGAAAGGAGTGGCGAAAGCTTATTCTTATCCTGACCCTAGTTGACAGAAATTTTGCACAAATCAAAACATGATACTTTTCTTATGTAATTTTTTTGCTGATTTCAAATGTGCTTTTAGTTTTGCTCTATCACCCTCTGTTGCTGAGATATTGAGACTTATATCATTTTAAAGTTTTAAATAATTAATAATTTCTGAATAAATATTTTAATCATAATGTGTATTCTATACATAATTATATAACTTCAATTTAGTAATATAATATTTTTATATTATTATTATAGAAAAAAGTTAAATATTAACTAAGTAGAATGGATTTCTATGTTTTATGTAATTTCAACAGTCTAGTAAGCATTATAATGAGAGAATTTATTAACTTAAACACCACAATTTTATTTCGCCTGTATTTAATACATACAGTACACGCCAATATTAATTCTTTTTCCAGTCTAACTTGTCAGGTTATAGTCAGCGTGTACGAGATATTGTGACAGTAGCTCGAGTGTGTCATATTGTCCTGAAGAGCCTTTGTGAGCTTCTGAACATTGACGTTAAGCACAATACCACCTTCCTACCTTTGGTCTCCTGTAAAAATGGCTGCAACGTCAATGTCAATTTCAGAATGCACTGGATGATGGTCAAAGTCTACTAGGCGTTGTTGTATGAGCGATCCAGACAAGTTCTGCTACATTTGTGGATAATTTGTGCCCAAGAAGAACATGAGAAGGATCTCAATCCATGATCGAGCGGCGTATCATCTTTACTTTGGGTGTAAAATGGGCGATCAAGACAAATACTGGGCTCCACATGTAATCTGTTCGACATGCTCAATATTGCTTGGTAAATGGTTGCATGGTAGAAGGAAGTCTATGCCATTTGCTGAGCCTATGGTGTGGCGTGAGCCTCTTGATCATGTCAGTGACTGCTAGTTCTGTTTAAGCAATATAGCTGGCTTCTATGTCAAGAATCGTAGTGGTATCACATATCCTGATATTGCTTCAGCCAAGAGACCAGTCCCACATGGTGAGGTACATCAACCACCAGTGTCGTATGCTCCTGCAGCTGAGGAAGAACCTGATATCAATAACGATGGAGATATATGTGACTCAGATTACATCCAGGACGACAATAGCGAGCCTCACCTGAGAACAACTGGCGAACTGAACCATCTTGTTCATGAATTGTCTCTGTCAAAATCTCAATCAGAACTACTGGCATCAAGATGGAAGGAATGGAACCTGATGCATAAGAGAACCTTTAAGGCTGTGGTTAGTGGTTTTCTGGGAAACCATCATGTTTCTAACTGCAGAAAATGCGTAGGGAATATGTTGGAGTGCTATCGGCTAATGGGATGCAATATGTCACCGAAAATACACTTCTTGGATTCCCATAGTGACTTCTTTCCAGGAAACCTCAGAGCTGTTAGGGATGAACATGGAGAAAGATTCCATCAGGACATATCGGTCATGGAGTCACGTTACCAAGGTAAATGGAATGCCTCAATGCTCGCGGACTATTGCTGGACATTGTATCATGATGACCCGGATGCAGAACATAAGAGACAGTCAAACTCTAAGAGATTATAGAAGTTATAAAGTAGTTTTGTAGACCTATTTATATGCTGGACTATGTCTACTTAAGGATTTTACCTTATCTGAACGTTTTACAAAGATTAATAAAAATTTGGTTGTAAATGTTAAAGAATTACATAATAATATACAGCTCATTTTGGTGCATGAGGGTGATAGAGAAAAACGGAAAACAGATTTGGAATCAGCATATAAAACTCTACTTAAGACACCCCATGCCATTGTTTGTGCGCTCCAAAATTTTTTTTTTAAACCAGTATAATAGGCTCGTTTTCATTACACAGTGTGTAACAATTTTCTGTAGCAAAAAAATTAAAACTGACTTGTCTTCTTCTTGCGACGGCGAACTTTTCGCTTCTTCTTCTGTACAACAAAGTGACGAGTTCCCTTACAGAAATACTCCAACATTTTATGAAAGAGATGCGTACAACATATAAGATCCCGAAGATATGATCTGAAATATCAAAATAAAATAAACAGAAGTATACATAGAAGAAATAAAAATGTTGTACAGCACTTTTATTTAATAATAATATACTACGCAAAACAGACTCACACCTATTGTCACAAAGTCATCTATACAGTCTTCCTAATGAAAATCTAATAAGCCATTGTTGCCAAAATTATTAATATATATATATATATATATTCAGCAATAAAATTACATTTTAACTAGCACAAATAAATCTTAAAATTATCATTTTACACATTTATACTGTTTATAAAATCACTGCAAATAAGTTTGATATACAAAGCTAGCATCAGGAATTGCATAATGACCAATACATTAGTTATTATGTTCGCAGGCTGCTGTTACATTTTTCAGTTACTGCAGTACAAATGAATAACAGAGAGGTTAGTTTATTAGTACTAATTGGTCGTAGAACTGGGATATACACTAACAATTGTATACCGACAGTCATATACTAACAGACATTTGCTAACAGTTACAGAGCTCTGCAGATACTTCAATTTAGTAACTAAACAGTCTACATATAAAACAGCATAGAATAGACCATCATGTACCTAAACAATATTTCCATTGTTGCCTCTTAAGAACACGAGCAAATGACAGTCAGTTCAATTCCATATTTTCCCAGCTTTGATCACGTTAATATAGCATAATAGCATTGCCAAAAAATTCAATTTAGGTAAGTCAAGTACATTCTAGTGTAGAGATCTACATTACGGAGTTTCCTTGTTTGTAAAATAAATATATTCAAGCACAGTGTTCTTTAGCAATTAGTTAATGCAACGGATTCAGGTTAGAATCAGAGTTATATTAGTTAGTAAAATAGATATATTCAGTATAGAGTCATATGAGAAAAGAAAGACTAGAGTCCTGAAACAGAGAGAGACAGAGAGAAAGAGAGACTAGAGTCATAAGAGAGAGATAGAGAGAGAGAGAGAGACTAGAGTCATAAGAGAGAGATAGAGAGAGAGAGAGAGACTAGAGTCATAAGAGAGAGAGAGAGATAGAGAGAGAGAGAACAATTACCTTGACTGCTTAGTTTCATTAAAGTTACGAAACAGGACAATCAGTATTTCTCTGTACTCCATCGTATAGAACACATTGTCTGAAAGACAATTAATCAGAGACAATGAAGCAACAACCTGAAAGTGAAGGAAGCAAAAATCAAATGAAAAGTCCAAGAATTTCATATAAATATTTTATAACATAAAAATTATGAAATTCCAACGAAACTTCGTTTTTGTCAATTTTATCTGCCAGCTAACAATAATACATTCAGGATTTAACATTAATTAGCATCAAAAAATATTTGAATACTTTTTATAACAGTAGCACTTTCTCGAACATTCTCATCTTTTGCTGACGACATTGATTTCAGAGTCAGCAGCAGTTCGTTGTAGGCCTGAAGCGCAAGATGCATCCTGCTCATACAAGCAATCAATCAATGTATCAACAAATCACACGGCGGCGACGAATCCTCATTTGCCTCTGATTGCGCGGAAAAAACATACCGGTCATGGAATTTAATTGTTGCCTAAAATTATGATAGGCGTCCTTGATATATTCACATCAGCTGTTGCACAACATATAAACCTATAAAATCGCAAAAATGCTCAAGAAGAAAGATTAATTCAAGCACAAGATCAGAGATATCCCGACTTGGATGTCTCCAAAAATTGAAAATTTGTTAGCTTCCAAAAGCTAACAAATTTACAGCTAAATTACAGATTTGGTGATATATTTATCAAAATAATTAAAGGATACAACATACTTTAAGACTTTAGTGGCACAAAGCATGGGCATAGATAGACGATACCAATGTTCAGCAAAACATACTGGAAATATTAGAGACTCCACAGAATAGAAGAAATACCAAATAAAAGTTTTAGGTAATATGGAAAACATTGTAAGTACAAATTATGGAAGTTTTCTCCCCTCAGGTCAACATATATAACTGCTAAAAGATTAAAATTATGTAATTGAAAATACAAACAAGTAATAGATGAAAGCGACAGTTATCTATAATTCACAGTTTTACATGTTATATTGCAAGGAGAACTTGGTTTTAAGAAAGGATGCGGCACAAGAGAAGCAATAGGAGTAATGCGGGTTCTTTGCGAAAGAAGCTTAGAATATGGAAATGACGTTTCTGTATGCTTTGTAGACTTCGAGAAGACCTTTGACAAGATTGTTTGGATAACGATGATGAATATCTTAAAAAGAATAGGAATTGACTGGAGAGAGAAGACTAATTTTGAACTTGTACATGAATCAAAGAGCAGTAATCAAAATCCAACAAGAATACTCAGAAGAAGGTGAAATAGGACGTGGAGTAAGACAAGGTTGTAGCATTTCGCTGCTGCTGTTTAACATTTACGCTGAGGCAATGATGGAGGAAGCCATGGAAGACTTGGAAGAAGGAATAAAAGTAGAAGGGAATTTGTTACAAGATGTACGATTTGCAGATGACCAAGGAATGGTAGCGGGCAGCGAGATTGGATTGCAGAAGATAATGGATAGGCTGAATGATACGGCCCTAAGATATGGCATGAAGATTAATATAAAAAAGACCAAGGTTATGAGAGTGTCCAATAATAAAGGTGAAGTTAATATCACAATAAATGGTACGAAATTGAAACAGGTAAGGAGTTTCAAATATTTGGGTCATACTATAACCGATGATGAGAAATATGAGACGGAAATATGCAGTAGGATTGCACAAGCAAAAGCGGCCTTTGGTAGTAGAAAAGAACTATTAACAAAAAGTCTA
Source organism: Enchytraeus crypticus (assembly GCA_905160935.1). Classification (NCBI taxonomy): domain Eukaryota; kingdom Metazoa; phylum Annelida; class Clitellata; order Enchytraeida; family Enchytraeidae; genus Enchytraeus; species Enchytraeus crypticus. Next base: position 342,442 of record CAJHZI010000646.1, on the reverse strand, counting down.
AAGAAAGACACAAAGATAAAGATAGTGAAAACTTTGGTTTGGACCACGCTATTGTATGGATGTGAAACATGGACCTTAAAGAAGGAAGATATTAGGAAACTGGAGGCATTGGAAATGTGGATTTGGAGAAGAATGGAGAGGATCAGCTGGACACAAAAGGTTACAAATGAGGAAGTCCTGGAGAGAGTTGGCACAGATATACAGTTGATAAATGTATTAAGAAATAGGAAGAAGAAGAAGAGTTGGATAGGACACATTCTAAGGGGGGAAGGTCTATTAAAAGAGGTCATAGAAGGTAGAATGGAAGGAAAAAGAGGCAGGGGCAGGCCGACATTAGGTATGTTAGAAGATTTAAAGACCCACTCATATGTGGAAATGAAGAGGTAGGCGGAAGACTGAGAAGAGTGGAGGCGTTATGTACCATGGACCTGCCAATAGGCAGTGCACTAAGAGAGAGAGAGAGATAGCAAGGAGGTAAATATTTAATCTTAAAAACATAAAAATTCAATAATTTTATCATATTCACAGGTTTAGCAAATTATCCTTTACAGAGTCAAATAATTGATTATTGAGTTGTTACAATTCATATATTATTATTACAATACCTTTTAGACCAAATAATAGCTTCCTTTTTGTTAGCATCAACCATTTCAAGGTATGTCTGCAGATGTGTCTGAACATAGTGGAACATCGTGAATGATATCGTCTCACTAAAGAAACCAAATAATTACAAAATTAGCAACAACAACTACAAGTAGAACTGCACTATAGTTCTATCTCATACACAATGATAATAAAACAGCGTAAACAGCTAGTTCCAACCCTATAACAAAATATATATGATCAAATAAACAACTGAAGGCTAAATTTTAGAAAGCAGATCTACCAGTACTGATTTGAAGTAAGACAATATAATTACAAAAATGAAGAAGAACAGGGAAAAGAATTAAAGCAGAAAGAGACTACAACGATATCAAAATAGTGCTAAGTATCCAGAAGTGACAGCCCTATAACAAAACATAAATGACCAATTACACAATTGAAAGCAGGTCTAACCGTCTAACAGTACTGACTATAAATCTCATAAGACAATATAACTGCAAAAAGAAGGTCAGGCAAAAGAATTATTACAAGCAGAAAGAGAGAAGAGCTGTTTCATGAGATGACAGTATTTATCATAAAGAGCGGATATATATGAAGAGGAGAAATTACATGATCGAGTTAAATGAATAACTTATAAGGCTATAAGCCACGGACCTGCCGCTAGGTAGTAACTTGACAGACAGAGAGACACAGAGAGAAAGAGATATAGAGAAAATTACGTACCTAACTAACTCTACTCTAAAGTCGTGCACTCTGTTGAACTCCATGAAGAATCTCATAGCCCACAGATAGAACGTCTCGTCGTGCTGGTCAGAGCGGGATCTCACAATAGTGTCCTGCGTTATAAACAAATTAATCATTGATTGCTCTATATCTTTTTAAATTGTGATTTTACAAATCACCAGCTGTTCTCTTCATTTAGCTTTAAGCACATACTTAAAGGATGCCCTACATATTCTCTCAGAAAAGGTCATAATTAATTAACTAAATTCTTTTGTGATTGTTTATAAGAAATATAGTCAAGAAAATCTATAGCCTAAACATTATCCAAGTCTGACAATTGAGAGAACAATAAAGTAGCACAGTTAATCCATCTAGACAAAAACATAAGCATCTCAAGTTGTTGACACTTTTCAACACTTCCATATTTCAAGTCGTAAGGCCCAGAATAAATTCACTTCTTGCAAAAGAAATTATTTTATTTTAATTGGCACATATAAGTTCGTCAAAGTACCTTAACAGAACGCATGAGAGGATTGTAGCAATGGGTCATAAACTGGATGCAGAAATCCTTGAGGAAGAGTCGAATGCTGAGAGTGGAGCGTCGAGATACGTCCGGATCAAGAATGATTCGGCGGTTCTTAGGTCTCTTTCTCCGCTTCTTGTCCTTATCGAAGTTAACGTTATCAGCTACATTAATATAAAACAATACGTTTAAAGTTTGGAGCTCAACCAACAAGCTCCAATCGAATTCAATGAATTGCAAAAGTACACAATACTACTGAGGTAAAAGATCGTTGAAGTTCATCTTTGATTTCTATACCACATGGATTCCACCAGATTGTGTATTCAAACAGAAAATAACAAAAAAAACAATAGTAAAAAAGAGTACAATAATAAATAAATTTTAACAGCAGAAGTTCACAATTATTTTATACATTTAATAAATAGGGCAATAAATTAATTATATACAATTGGTTAATTATCTAAAATCCAAAAATATTAGTAATTAATACATTAGATTTAACAGGATTAACAGGTCACAATCAAAACAAAATTTCATCAGATATTAAAATTTAGAGGGATTCAACAAGATTTAAGACCAAGTCAAGTCGTCTATTGTTAACAACCATATTAGAATAGTAACACACTTAATCAACTGCTACCCGATCAAGTACTACTTATTATTTACTTTTAGTACTTATTTACGACACCAATGGCGATCATATCACAACGTTCGATGGACACTTAGATCACAGTATTAATGTTGTCATGAAACATGACTAGACACTAATTGGTGGCCATACATAAGATAAAGAGAACATACAATACATTATACAGTTATTTTCCACAGCGAAAATCAACACAATTTCACCTAGAATCTAATCAAATATCAGTAGCAACACGTACTTATCGTTTCCAGAGGTTTATGACAAATCAGCTGACTTTCTGATATAGCCTTAACGTTTGTAACCACAAAAGTTCCAGTGAACATTGACCTCCTGAAGAAATAACGGCAACGTCATATTTAGCTAGTATCTACAAAAGTCTCAAAAGCTTTATATATTCTTAGACGACTTAGGTTTAAATTGCCTAAACGATCACTGTTAAACATACATGTATATTATAGTTTTATCTATTCTCACTTAACTTACTGCAACATTATGTGGGATTGTGCATCCATTTCTGCTCTAAAAGAATTATTTGTCCTACAAAAAAGTGCAGCTAGAATTATTAATAATTGTAATTATTTATCACATACGTCTCCAATATTCAAGGACCTTGCCATTTTGAAATTGTCTGATATAAATCATTATAACAGTGTTATTTATGTTAAAATGTAAACATAATTGCCTACCATTAACTTAGAATGAATTTGTAATATCTAGCACTTCTGTAGAGAACAATAATTATTACATGAGAAATGTTAATGAATTCATTGTTCCCTTCTCACGTACAAATATACGAGCTAAATGCTTATCTGTACATGGTCCAAAACTGTGGAATAATTTGCCAGATGTTATAAAAAATGCTACGTCTATTTCTAATTTTAAGAAATAATTCTTTAGTTTAATATTTAATCAATATTAATTTAACCTTTATGTATTTATACCAGTAAAGCTCTCCATGAACGCTTGTACTAGTTAATTAGACACTACATTTGTTTCATTCTATTTTTCTTTTCTTGCTTTATTATTTTTCTTTGCACTCTAAAGTTTAGTTTAAATAGTTAGTTTTTTGCTATATAGAGATATGAACTTAGTTTACTTATTTAATTTGTAATAATTAATTTAGAGATGTTTTTTAAAATTTATTTTGAGTTTTAATTGACAGTGTCTGGCCATTTCCTGATTTGAAAATGTTCAATTGTATGGATACCAACGGTTTTACTGTAATTAGTAATGTAATAGAAATTTTTGTATTTCAGACTTAGTAGACTCTGCTATAGCTGCTAAATGTGGTATTGCCGAACAGAGCTATGGCTCTTTTATGGTATCCTCTTTCGTATTGTTGTTTGTTTGTCTAAATACATGCACGTTCCCATTGTTTGTATAATCTGTGCTGTGATAAATAAATAAACGATACTAAATACTAAACACTAAAATAACAGAATTCACTCAGTAAAATTTAATTATTTTGAATAGATTACTCTTTTTGGTATCGCTTCAAAAATCTGAGCAATATTTGTCATTAAACAAGTCATTCCTTTCGTGTGATTTTGTCTAATTTCTTCAAACTTACTGTAACAATATTAGCTCTGCTAGTTGTCACTAAGTGCCGTCACGTTGAACACGATCTCTAAAGAAAACTCTTGACATTTTTTACTCTTGTCAAGTGGTTGATTCTAAAGAATAGAGAGTTCTAATCCTATTACCAGTCCCCGCATTTCAGACATCTTGCTCTGGGCCTCCCCTTGCTTCTCTTTCCTTCCTCATACCCATTACGATTGCCTTCTCCATACTGTTGCCTATAACTATATGGCCAAAAAAGTAGTTACAACTTCAATGTTATATTCTGTATTATATTCAATTTACTTTCCTAGTTACTGACCATAGTTAAACTGGGATTCAAGGGAGGATGATGATGATGATGATAATGGTGATGATTCAATTTACTTTCCTACAATATTTATGAAGTTAAAGTCTCAAAAGAGAGAGTAGATATTAACTCACGTACCTTGCATTAGTTTTCATCATCTTCATCAGCCTCTGAGATCTTTCAATTTGCAGAACTGACTCCAATTCTCTGCATTGAATACCATTCATAATATCAAACGATCTTATTATTCCGGGAAATTTTCATTGTAAGTAAGAACCTGATCAAAATTTGTATGAATTTGAAATTGTAACTTTACCGTGTTACGTATCTGATCAAATTTGTTCAATTTAAAAAACATAACATAACATAACAAAACATAACGGCACACTGGGTCAGGACGCACAGATGCTTGTTTAAGGCCAATTTCCTCCTTCGTCTCCAAGGTTATTAGTAATCGTTGCCTTTTGGTGTACAAATATATAAATTTTTGGTGTACAAATAAAAGTAAAGTTGTTTTATAGTTGTTTCTTTTCCTTAAAAATCATTGACATTTTAAGATACATAGACAGAGGATACAACAAAAACAAGTAAAATACAACTTTATTCTAACCTTTCGTCAGCATCCTTATCTGCAGCAGCTCTAGTAGCTCCAGCTTGAGCCAGCTGTGCAGCAGTCTAAATGTAAATAAACAAAGTATAACTCAACAAAACAAGCTTATAAAAAGAGTTACTGATATTCCATAAAAATAAAAGGCTTAAGTACTTAAAAGCAGTGTAAGTAGTGAAAAATAGCTGACAACTTTAAGCTAGAAATGATCATAATGTAGGAAGGCAACAAATTACAATGATTAAAAACCTAGGAATTTCACAAGGCTTATAATATCGCAATTTAAAACATTAAAACATTCTTTAAATAATGCCTGACACTTTACTTAAACGTAACATAATTCTTACAACAAACTAGACCTACCTGCTCCCTGAACATGAGAGAAATAATTTCTAGAACGTGAAAGGAAAACTGTCGTTCGTCTTCAGAGCTGGCTAAATACAGAAGCAGATCCTCCATACCACTCACGTGTAGTGCCCTGCAATGTATCAACAATGCAATAATGTAGTCTAATAACTGCTTAAATTTTAAATTTAATTAACTTTAATTTACTGGTGTAATGTTCAGGTTCCTGAAGAATAGATCATCCGTTGAATGGACATGTCCTAAAAGGCCACAAAACAGCCAGGTCCCAATCAAAGTCCGAAAGGACAATCGGTTGGTGAGCGCCTAGGCTCCAAAAATTGCTGTAAAAATTTTCTAATCCTGACCTAGTTAAACTGGGATTCAAGGAATACAATGATGATGACTAATCGCTTAAATTATATATCTAATTGAAACAATGGTCTCCTTCTCTAAGGGTATCATAAATACATTCAGAAGTAAAATACAAAAAATTGGAATTTGTTTTTGTTTCTGAATCAAACAACGATTGTAAATTCTGACACAAAAGCAGAACCTTACAGCACAAGAATCAAGAGCCTATGTTATACTTATTTTATACTTCGGATATGTAATAACTAAACCAAAACATTTGCATTAGTACATAGAAATCATTAAATCTTAGATTAAATATTAGAACCTATAGCCTCCTCACTAACAGCACAGCAAGATATTAACTCTGCTAGATTAATAAACTTTAAATAAAATAAAATAAAACATAGCCTAATAAGTGCAATAGTATTAACTGCCTGCAAACTTCTCGGCATATATTACTACAGATTTCCAAACAAAAATTTTAAAAATCTATAAATTTCCAAACAATATCTAATACATGACAGTCATACCACAGCACTTGATCATGCACGCTGGCATCATCATCCGTTCTCTGTTCAATACAGACAGACAAACAAATCATTTTGAATTAGAATTGTCTATTAATTTAAATATAGTACACAACCAAAGAGGCCTATTTGTAATGATATACATAAATATTTAAAAATGTCAAGCTTAACAAAATACAGCCAAAAGTTTTTGAAAGAAAATATATCAAGATAATCAAAACAGTCAAGATAGGTAAGGCAAAAAAGTAAACATTACTAAGCAACTTATCAATTGTTATTTCTAAGAGTGACTGATATGACAATACATTGTGCAAAATTTAGTATAAATGAATATTTGAGGTTTAGAAAGAATAACAGTGCTCAGAAATTAAAATTTTCCATGAATGAGATATTTAAATAAAGACTTTTAAAAGCCAATGCATTTTAGAAATAGATTTTTGTGGTTTAAAAGTAAAATATCAAATAGTTATTATATGAAGTTCACTTATTTAAAGCTTTTAAAAGATAGTTAAATAGTAGATAAGTAACTAAAAGTAGATAAGTTCTAGTCACTGAAAAAGATGTGCTGAAAAAAGCATTGTACGAACCATTTCTTTAGCAGAATTTGGTGCAATATGGAGAATGTTACGAATGAGAAGCAATATTCTTTCAATAAGAAGTCTATCCTCTTCCTGACGATTCTCCCAAGTCTACGAAACAAACACAAGTCAAAAATAACACAGTTCTATTTTCCTACATTAAATTTCCTAAGTCTTATTAATTAAATCCCAATCTCTCAACGAATGAACTGTACACACTCAGGCCCATAACGTTTAACTCTTTCAACAAATTCTATCCTCAGCTCTCTTTTCATATTTATATGTATACAAATAAATATCGAAATTATTCTAGCATCCATTTCCTCAGTCTCCTTGTAAATCTTTTTCAATATATTCCTATATCTAAAACACTTACTCAATATAATATAGGTTCAAAATATTTAAGTTCAATCATGTACAACAAACTAACTTTAATAAGATAATATTTCTACAAATTATATTATCGTTAGTAAGATAGTATTTTAAATATCTAGAAAAATGAAAAATGAAAATAGAAAATACCCAATCAAGATTAAGAAATTATAATATTAATACATATAAATATATTAATATATTTATATGTATATATATATATAATACATATAGATATAAATATATTAATACAATATAAATTCATTCATTGTAAACGTGTGGAAACATACCAGCGACAGCAGATCTCCTAACTTCTTTGTAAGAACAGCAATAAGAGCTTCGTCAGTAAAAGCCTGCAGAGGAAATGCTAAGAAAGTTAACTACTAATAAAAGCATCACACAAGGCAGTGAACAATATCTTTTTTAAATGCATACATGTATATGAACTTTACAAATTATGACTGAATACTGACTGATAGGGCAGTTATTTTGACTCCAGACGATGAAAGGAGTATATCTTAAAACTACTATTTTAAAAATAATTTTTAAAAATATAAATAGATTTTCATAAACTAACATAATTTTTCTATATGTTTAATTATCTGGCATAATTAGAATTCTTTTGAAAGTACGACAGTTAAATCAGATTGCTATACCATTGTAAGACAGAGAAGACGGTATTTAATAAAATTCTCATTATATGACCACATCATCTCTATCTACTGAGCCAACCTATCCCTAATCCCCTCAACATTCAAATTCATTTTCAAATATTCATTTACTATTCTTTCATTCCTGGTTTTACTACACATTATATATACATTATATGTATCATTCTCAGAGATCTCTGCAACATGCTATTTCTGCTCTAGTACTATACACCATAGTACTCTAGCCCAACCAATGAACTATAGAATTAGGCTTTCAGTCTTAATGATCTATCACACAGCACTCCACAAGGTGCCATCCACTTTGCCCACCAAGCCAGTTAATAAATTTAAAAGTCAAAGTCAAAATAATAGAGAATTTTTACACTTGAAAAAGGACAAAATTCTAACAAAATCAGGAAACTAACCTCTTTGTAAGACTGCAGATGGGATTCCACCTGGAGATAGAAGCTCAGAGTGATCTTATCTTCTGGGATGTGATTCTGGAAGCAGAGTTTAGCTGGCTGAGTCAGGTTAACCATTAACCTACAGCAATATTATTATCAGACATTAATCATGGAGTAGAAGTATACACAATTTCACGCAGTACAAGTATACACGATTTCACGCAGTAGAAGTATACACGATTTCATGGAATAGAAGTAAACACAAATTTCATGGAGTAAAAATAAACACAATTTCATAGAATAGAAGATTTTTTTTGTGTTTTTATATTTAAAGAATTAAAACTGGTCTGCTAAGACAAACCATTAATTTTGTCCTGACAGTCTAAGAGTATTTTTTAACTAAAGATAATCCAATGATTACGTTTAGGTTGCATAGAATAGAAGTAAACACAATTTCATGGAGTACAAGTAAAAACAATTTCATGGAATAGAAGTAAACACAATTTCAGGAGAAAGATATATACAGATCATAATGTGCAACAAATTTTCAATTTTATATAGCAGATTGCAAAAGTTTAATAGAAGTCAAGGAGTAAACCAGTCTAAACATAATACTAAGTATTGGTATTTGATATCTCTTATAAACTTCTTAGTTCCAAGTAGTATGACTCTATCATTGCTATCAAGATAGAAAATGACAGTGTTTCTCTATTATACCCATATTCACTGGAGAGATTAAACCTCAACAGTGACGTAAACTGCGATAAGTTAAAATTTGATATTCTCAAAGAATTAAATCGTTGTTTAAAGTAAAGCATTGCAGCGCCTCTATTTTCGGAGACTTAAATTGCGGATTACGTAAACCACTGATTAAGAAATGAAATTCTAGTTTGTTTATGAAGTAAGCTGATTGGCCAATCAGCCTGATGGACATCGCAGTCATTGGCTGAGCGCTAGAATTTTGGCGGTTGACCTTGTAATTAATAACCACCGCTCATATCTTAGTGAATACTGAAATTTATGATTTGCAGTTTATGCCACACCAGAGGCAGTGATCGGCAGAATATGGCCAGTGTAGTAACTACCAGCATTAGTATTGCTTGGTCCTTCTACACTATCAAAAAACAACCTTAGTGGAACACATGTATGAGAATTGCAGCATTGTACCATAAACTAGATGCAGAAATATGACTGCCACTTAAACTCCTAAACATTTTGAATTTGATTTCAAGTAGAAAAGAGAATTATAAATATAATTTCAATAATTACGATGGTATACCGAATAACGGTTTCCAGTAATATCTTATCATCCTTGTATTGCTTGACGATAGGAATGAGATCAGTTTGAAGAATCTGAGCTTCACCCAACTGCCTGCGTCTATCACATGATTCCTCATCTCTTCTCAAGAACACGATCAAGTCCTTTATTGATTCTACAGTATTCAGTATGCAAATGTCATCATGCCATTTGCAATATTTAGATAATTAAAATATTCCTGGCATTCACAAAATAAAAAACAGTATAACAATAGCAGTACTAAAAACAATAACATGTTAATAATATTAATAATTTATTGACATTAATAATTTATTCAGATAGACACTGCATAATATGTAATGAAACAGAAGTGATAATCTTCTAAGCTAACATAACAACGTAACATAACAAAACAACAATTAGAATGCTACTGTCACCAGTGACAACATCAAGCACTATTGAGACAAATCCAAGCTGGTGAGCAAAAAAACATCCAAAATGATGTAAAGTCGACATTAAGTCAACCAGTCCAAAGATAATAGTAAAGAAACACAACTTGATTGAAGGAATTAGGAAAGAAACGATTTATAGCTATAAATGACAGCTGGGACACTCATTGTTCCAGATAGATAAGGATATTACAGAAAACATCTTATTTTTCTCAATTTGATTAAACCACCTAATTTTTAAACAAAATGTAATTGTTCAAATATAAAAGCGGCATCTTTAAATTTTCAATTTAAATATCATGTCTACAAATGCTGTTCATAAAATTGTATTTAATAACAACAGCTTCAACCCAGATCAGTAAGATTTAGCTAAAAAAACTAACTAAAAATGCATAATTTATCCATAATTGCTGCCAGGCAATATATGTCAACAAAACCCTAGTCAGTAACGGGCATTGTGAAATTAAAATATTCCAAATAAATTACATAAGCTACAAAATTTCAATTTAATTAACAGTATTTAAAGTCCTTCTTAAGTATAAAGTTAGGGAGTGTTCATAGAAGAATACATGATATTTATTATACAGAATATCAATATATCTGTGGACACTAACTCTAGAAGGAAAAAAATTATAAATTATAAAACACTCACAAATAAACATTAACTAAGAAATGGTGATATTAATTGATCAAAATCTAATCATAATTATCATCATCATTTTCCCTTGAATCCCAGTTTAATTAGGGTAAGGATATGAATGGACCTTCTTTTTCATTCCTTTTAGAAAATGCAGCAGCAGTTTCTGAAACCTAGGCGCTCACCAACCGAATGTCCTTTCTGACGTTGGTTTGGATCTTAGTGTTTCGCCGCCTTTTACGAAATGTGCAGTCCGCGGTAGGTCTATTCTTCAACCCGGCACAACACGGGTAATATTACTCGTAGATAATAATAAATAATAAAAAGCCTAACCAAGACAATCAGGTTCTTTGTGATAAGTGTCGCCATCCACATAACCTAATGCAGCACAAGTTGCTTGCAGCTCCGCATTTTGTAGTTCCATTCTAGTTCTACTACAATAATTCAATTCTTACGAGCCCACTTCTTGGAATTCAATGTAAAGCCGTGATTTTCTTGCTATATGCAAAAACCAGAATTGGGTCAATTAACTGGCATTTTTATTATTATTATTAACAACAAAAACTTATATAGCAGTGTCATGCCCGAACTCGGTATTCGAGACTACTTTAGAGAAAGAGTTCAATAATAATAATAAGCTAAATAACAATTACATTTAAATTAATATCAAAAGTAGTAAAAAATGTCAACTTATAAGTGGAACTATAATCATATACCATAAACTATAAGTGGAACTATATTCAATATAACATCTAGCAACACTCATTCATCTCTTCATATACCAAATACTTATAATAAACATACATACGTATATAGTAGTAGTTTCATGTAGAAAAACTACACGACCACAATAATGTTTTGACACAATGACAGAAAACTAAATAGCTACACCCATGTCTCAGACTATTAGGTGTCAAATTATTCCAAATGTAAGCTGCGGCAGAATGCCAGGCTCGATCACATAGTGAAGCATTTGTTCTCGGCCGCATGAGTAGACCCGAACCATCTGACCAAAGATCGTGATGCTGGCAACCTTGAGAAACATTGAAGGTCACAAGAGAGATACTCTGGTCAATGGCCGTGCAGTGAGCGCCACGTTAAGCATGCAATTTTGAAAGTCACCTGTTCTCGTAGTCTCAGCCAATGCAACTACATTAGCAGTGGAGTGACGTGATCCCCCCTTCTACCACCATTGATAAGTCTCGCTGCTGCATTCAGAACCGACTGATACCTATTTAGGTGAACATCCGGTAAACCATAAAGAGTGGAGTTACCATAGTCAAGTCGTGACAATACTACGGTGGATACTAATGTCTGAAGTATTTGTCGTGGTATAGATTGACGTACACATCGAAGAGCCCTGAGTACATCATCCACGTATGCAAATTAAAAGTAAAAAGTACTACAAAAATTACTTCGTTACAAGTATAAAGTACCCAGACAAATTGGGTACTTCGTTACAAGTAAAAGTATCGCTTCAGTACTTTTACTTGTAACGAAGTATTTTTACTTCCTCACTATACAACACTGATTATATAATTTTATATAATTATGTAGCATCAATGTTATACATGAACTTGTCTTTAAAAAGATCGCTTCTGCTATATAAACAATCAGCAATTTTACTTATAACTAGCTTAATTCAATAATTACGAATTAAAGTAAAATCTTACTTGAATAAAGATAAATATTATTATTTACATTTTGCAAAAGCGCGCTTTCAACGTTACCCCTTAAAACATTTCCTTTGATATTTTGGTGCCGTTGGTCAAGATAAATCGTCAACAACAATTTTAGTATAATTTCTAAACGAAGAAATGTTATGCTCTGTAGTTGTAATGAACACGCCTTGTTCACAATTTGTATATTAAGAAATAAATATATATATTATAGATCGAAAGCAAATATTGTACAGCTGTTATTTATAAATACTAAGTGACATAGGGTATTTCCAAAGATTTATAATAGATGATATTAGTCGAAGTTGTAAGTAGGCATAGCTAGATTATTACGCTGGGTATTTCCAAAGTGACGCAGCTAGCGCGTAAATTATACTAAACGAGAAGTGCTGTGGTTGGCTGAAGTCGATCGCTCGAGTAGTATATTAAGCGGCCGTCGATACATAGAAAATCAGATTGGGTTCTGCGTGGTTCGTCTGCGCAGTAACTCAGGGAGGCCAGAACCTTCTACTCGAAAGTACTGGGAACCGAGGGAGGATAGTACGCAATATCCCAATCCCAAGGCAAAAGTACGATTAGTATACAGAAATCTGGTCTTCGTCTAGCCGAAAGCTTTCAAGCTCGCTTGTTAGTCTAGGCTCGTAGCCCCTCAGGTTGACTAGTTACCCAAGCCGTGAAGGCTAATTTGGAGGCAAGAGAGTTCAGTGTCCCCCTGGGTAGGCCCAGGTAAGAGGCTGGTAGTCCACGGCAATACTCGGGTCGAGTCCGTCTCTGCGGGTATTTGCTAAGCGCCTGGGTCGAGTGTGGCTCTGCAGGCGAGGAGGCTGGTAGTCCACGGCGATACCCGGGTCGAGTTCGTCTCTGCGTGTATTCGCTAAGCGCCTGGGTCGAGTTCGTCTCTGCAGGCGGGAGTAGGATTACCGATTACCAGTTGACTATCAACGAATTTCTCATCGACTACACGGAAGGCCAAATTATACTACCTTCAGCAAAGGCGAAAGTAGAAACTACGGAAAGACCAATACAGGAAAAGGAGATAGGGAAGAATAAGTCTAAAAAAGGAGATATAGGGAAGGTTTAATAGGGTAAAGAAGAATAAAGTTCATGGCAGTTAAAACAACAAATCATATGATTAATTATCTACTACTACAAGTTTGAAGACTAGGAAGCAGAGCGAAAACTAAATCGTAGTCGCCTGAAAGATTGTAGACGCTTCCACTCCCCGGTTCGGGTCACCATATCACTTCGCCCCGAGAACCACGAATATCACGGGATAGAATCTACCAAGGGAGCATGGCAGAAACTCAACCGTCGTCGCCTAAATATGTAGAAGACGTGGAGTATGCTTCTACTCCCGACTCGGGCCAGCGCGGACGCTGTGCACCGGGTTCCCGAGAACCCAATTACGAAGTAGGCAAGGGAGATTGGACCTTGGCCTACTCAGTCGGTAACGAACAGGAAAGGCCTATCGAGACGGATGATACGAGGAAAGAAGTATAATTTGAAGACGCAGCACCTCGGTTCCTCCTGACAAGCGGTACCTTTAGTAAAGCATTCGACGAAAAAGCTGCCGTCTCGAAGCACTGCCTGCCGGAGAGCGAGTACAGATGTAGACAACCGCTTGAGGACGAGCAGGCAGTAAGGTTGTTCGCGACAGTAGTGTTAATTATACATTTGCACGTACGCACAAAAATAGAAAATTAGAGCTATTCAAAGGCAATCAAATCAAATACACTCAAATCCAATATCGAAAATCGTTTTGATCGTTAGTTAATTATTGCACATTTGTATCATTTTATACAATGTGTGTATAACTATATTGTAATTCATATTGTACTTTCTGCATTGTTTACATTTACTGATTTTCCAGTTTTGTAAGCATGTTTCGATCGAGAATTCCGGTTAATTCTCTTCGAAACAATAATTCTCTTTGCTCTCTCAACATCCGATACCTCTCTAACTCAGACTATATCATTTCTTTGCATGATTTGGCTGTGACTCACAAGTTTGACTGTTTTGCTATCAGTGAAACTTGGCTATCCTCTATAACCACTCCTTCTGAACTGATGTCTATTCTTCCTCCAGGTTATTATATGTTTATTGCAAATCGTGACTCTAGGATATCTGGTGCTAAGGGTGGTGGAATTGCTCTCCTACTAAGGAAGCCCTTTACCCTTCTTAGCAATGACTGTCATAAATTTTCTTCATTTGAAGCAATTTCAGTCACTGGTAAATTTAGCACATGTACTCTGCATGTTGTTGCAGTGTATCGACCACCATCTTCTTCCCCCTATGCCAAACCTTTCTCTTTTTATCGGAGTTTTCTACCCTACTCTCCTTCCTTACTACTTCTAAATCAGACTTTGTGATTACAGGTGACCTCAACATTCACCTTGATAATCCTCTTGATCCCTTAACTCAGCAGTTTAATACTTTGCTGTCCTCTTGTAATGCTGTTCAACATGTGAATGTTGCTACACATGTTGACAACCATACACTTGATGTTGTTATTACACGAAGTCTCTCTTCTATTGATCCTTTAAGTGTTAATATTTTATCTCACTCGCCGTCAGACCATTTTCCTGTTGTATTCACTTATAATCATGTTAAGCCAGATACTATTAAAAATTCATCTACTGTTTCATTTAGGTGTGTAAATAACGTTGATCTTGATCTCCTTTGTTCTGATCTTGAAAACTCGACTTTGATCAAGTCTCCTTCTAATGATCTTGATGAATTAGTAAAACAGTATAACTCTACTCTTTCATCTCTACTTGATAAGCATGCACCTCTGACTACCAAGAAGCTTAAGAAATCTAACCCTTGGTATACTACTGGTCTGAGAAAGCTAAAGGCTGCATGCTGTAGAGCTGAAAGAAAGTGGCGTCATACCCATTCAGATTTTTGAAAAACTGTTTCTAATTTGCAACACAAGATTTATCGTACTGCTATTGCTAATGCTAAGAAAGAGTACTACTCCTCCTTGGTCAGTAAGGCTGTGAATGTCAAGAGTTTATGGAAAAGCGTTAATGATCTTTTACATAGATCTATTTCTCCTTCTTTTCCTTCTACTCCTGTGGAGTCACTGCCTGAACAATTTTCCAATTACTTTACAGATAAGATAAGCAATCTTAGAGAATCTATCACTCCAGCTCCTAACTCTACTCCTCATACTCCAGTAGAGAATCATTCCACAGATGAGCTTTCTAATTTCACTCCAGTTACAATTGATGAGATTACTAAATTAGTTTTAGACTCTCCAGCCAAACATTGTGACTTGGACCCTATCACAAGCTCTTTTTTAAAGAAGTGTATTCACATACATGTATTAACATTGATTGTTAACCTCTCTCTCTCTATTGGCATATTTCCTCGCGCTTTTAAGCGTGCAGTTATTACTCCATTGCTTAAAAAGCCCACACTGGATAAGGAATCATTGTCGAATTACAGGCCTATATCTAATCTGTCATACATATCTAAGCTCACTGAAAGAATTGTTCTTCAGAGGCTTTCTACTCATCTCTCTTACAATGATCTATTTAATAAGCATCAAGCTGCTTATACTAAGCATCGTGCAACTGAAACGGTGCTTCTATCTGTGTGCAATTCTATTGTTAATGCCATGTGCACACAACGCTTAACTGGATTATGTATGCTTGATCTTTCGGCCGCTTTTGATACCATTGATCACAATATTCTTCTGGAACGTCTTTTTTCCTGGTTTGGTGTTCGTGGAATTGTTCTCGATTGGTTTTCCTCCTATCTGACGGATCGTTCTTTTAGTGTGAAAGTGATGGAGTACATATCTTCGCCTTCTCACTTACAGTATGGTGTGCCTCAAGGCTCCGTTCTTGGTCCTAGCCTCTTTAACCTTTATACAACACCCTTAAGCTCTCTAATATCTTCTCATTCTCTTGATCATGAACTATATGCTGATGACACTCAAATGTACACTTGTTTCATCCCTAACTCCTATTCTACTGCTGAAACCCTCCTGCAACAAAGTTTTCAGTCTATATCCTCTTGGATGTCTGCTAATTTCTTGGCACTTAATCCACCTAAGACTGAATTCTTATTGGTCGGGACACCTCAACAGCTTCTGAAGCTGAATGGGAAAACTCTTTCGTTATCTTCGGGTATTAAAATATCACCTGTTTCTTCTGTGAGAAATCTCGGTGTTATCCTTGATAAACACCTAACCTTCCACGAACACATAACTAAAACTTCACAAGCATGTTTCTTCCATATCCGTGATCTTCGTCGAATACGTCCATATTTGTCACGTGAGACAGCTGCTACAATTGGTGCTGCTCTTGTGCAATCGAAGTTGGACTACTGCAATTCCCTGTTTTTAAATCTCCCTGGCTGTGAGATTGATCGGTTGCAGTTTTTCAGAATTCTCTTGCGCGAGCAATTTTTTGTAGTTCCAAGTACTCACATGTTACGCCTATTTTGAAGTCTTTGCACTGGCTAAAGATTAAAGAGCGTATCATTTACAAAACAGCTTCGTTAACCTATAAGTCCATCACCATCCCTGGACAAACTTGTATGTCTCACTTGATTAAAGTGATGCAGCCTGCTGTTACTCGGTCTTCTAAGTTAATTACTCTTGTGAGACCTAGCTTACCTTCACGCTCTAAGCTATCTAATCGTTCTTTCCAGCATGCCGCACCTCAGATCTGGAATTCTCTTCCATCCAATCTTCGGAAATCTTCATTTGAATCACATCAGCCTTTGCTTTCCTATGAGCAGTTCCATAAGCAGTTGAAGACCTATCTTTTCCATCTCTCTTTTCCATCCAGTGTCCATGAGCAGCGACCTGCGCCTAAACCACCTTTTCTTTAACTCCCTTTACTTTGGACTGAATTTCTGGATTTTGGAATTTGCACCGTTTTTGGACCTTCTTTTTTGCTCGCCGGCTTGATTTTGTCTCAGTAGTGCTCGATGTTGTCATTACACTCTAATGTTGTTATTATTATTATTCAATATATTGATTTACTGTGCAATTGAAATAATGGCATGTATTTCAATTCCTTATTAATGTAATTCCTTGAATGTTGAGGTTCTGAATGTTGTATTGTTGAAAACTAGGTTGGAACATTGATTGTATTAAGCTTTGAAATCAGTAATCAAAATGATCAACATTTCCTGCTTTAATGTAGCAACCAAAGATATATTCTTTGATAACAACAGCAACAAATTTAAAACATTTAAATGCTATTGTGAGTGCGGTGAATACGTAATTTTATATCCTTAAAACGAATCTAAAAATAATAAAATGAATGAAAGCAGGTTTACTTGATGATGGAAGTTATTGAATGTCAGATGGAAACTTGACATTCAGAAAATATAGTTCTTTAACTGCTTAGACTATCTATGGAACTGTTCCCATTGAAATGCAAAACGTTCCCGTTCCTGTACCTACTATATCTAAAAAAGCAAAAACTCATTAGGCTCTATAGGAAAATCAAAGAATGAAATGATCAACAATGTAGATATCTATCACTTTTAATACCATATGTACATGTTTAAACAGTTAGGCAATTTAATTCATTTTTCATGTAACCAGTCATGTTAATGTCTAAAATTGTACTCTCAGATCAGCGAGGCCTGGAATAGAACACTCGAAAGTTCAATTCATTTCAGGATCTCTCGTTAAAAAGTTCATGATACTAACCACTGCGCTATTAAGACACTATATCAACATGTAATGCGTTTTAATTTTATTAGTCTAGTTACACACTTATAGGCCTACAAAAAAACTAATGTTAACGTCGGTTTCCTCACTCGAAATAGATGTCAGTGACGGACGAACTCAGGATTTGAACCACGCACACACTGATCCGCAGTCCAATATCTTTCCGACATCGCCACTGGCTCCAACACAACGCATATAAAGTTTTCTTGCTTAGGCCCCAATATGTTTTTTTGCAATTTTTATACTTTCTGTTATTTCTTCTTTCTTCAAGATTATGCTATGTATTTTAATTATTTCCTTTCGATCGTAATGGTATCTGTCAAGCAGATTTAATAATAACCAAGCTTCCATCAGATTTCTTGAAATAAGCCACTTAATTGATGGGTTAAATAGGCCTACAGGCCTATACTGTCAAAATTTTGTAGGCCTAGTCTCTAATGATACTTCCACCAGATACTGTAAGATACTAAATCATATATTCACCTAGGTCAATATCATGTAAGCGATTACTATAACGAATCACTATTTATTAGATATTGTTTACTAAATATTATTTATTAAATATTGTTTATAGCAAGAGGGGACCCACCTTACAATGAAATATTTTCCCCAATGAGTAAATGGTAAGTAATCCATCTAACTTAGGAAGGCAACGCGAAACTGTCTCAGGAGCCATATTTTCCCTAGCTATAGACTACATAAGGTATGAATAAGGCATAAACGTTGTGAAGGGATTAACTTGTTGATCTAAGGAGTGCTCTTATGGAGCGACAATGCAGACCATGAGTATGAGTATTTACCATGAACCTGCCACTTGGCAGTGCACTGAAGAAGAAGAAATACTGTTTATTAAATATTATTTGAATGTCTTATGTCATCAAGCTATCTGATATACCAGTGGAGCGAAGGACCAAGAAGGAAAACGCTATGAAGACTTCGGTAATTTATTCAGGGAACTCCAGTGTACCCATGGCGAGCTGTGAGTGATACTGACGTCTATAACAACATTGAGCACTATGAACTCCAGTGTACCCATGGCTAGCTGACCAACAACAACAACAACAGAATTAGAGTGCTACTCTCGTCCATGACAACATTGAGCACTATGAACTCCAGTGCACCCATGGCGAGCTGACCGGCATGTAAAATAGTACTTCAGACATTCAAGGGATCGGTAGCACGGTTAATTTAATAAACTGCTTGACGATTTAAGCATGCGCTATTAAAAGTGATAGATATTGTTCGTTCAACAATCACGGCTGTGGAAAAGTTGGCCGAAAAACTTTTAATGAAATTCGGTCGACTTTTAGGTTCCATTCTGCCGACAATATTCATGTCATATTTCGTTTGAGCACGTTCTGGGTTTTGTACTTTGAACCTATATTCTGTGGACCCAGGGAATTCTTCATTAAAAGTTGTCAACATTCGGTCTTCCAAGGTGGTCACCCAACCATGTAATAACCAAGCTTAACGCAGTTAAACTTTGTTCAGTTGCACACAGCTAAACCGACTGCGCTAGATCTCGCCCCTGATCAGCTGAATAACACTGACACACGAAGTACGACCAACACGTATAGTTTATTCTTATTTACATAATTATTTGCAAGCAACTCAAGAAATGTGAGTATTAACATAACAGAATAATACCGCGACGAAGCGCCATCGAAATAACAATAACAAATAGTAACTCTCAGGGACTATACCAGTGGTTCTCATAACATTTTCATATCGATCCCTCCTCTTTAAGTATAATTTTATACCGATCACCCCTTTCCAATATATATCCGGTCACTCAAAAAGCAGATCGTTATAACAGTTTTACATTCATCATTTATTTTAATCCTGATTAGCTTCAGATCTATACTATCACTCCCGTTTAATTTCAACAGCAATCCCTATTCCACCAATGCTATTCTATGAATTGTCACAACTCACGGAGGCCCTCTTTTTCTCAAATACAATATCGTCCACTTTTGAAAACCACTGGAATGCAAGATCCATACATACACACATGCATTATTATAATTATATCACAGAAACGACAGAGAAGATACAGCGTCAGTATAGCGGCATGAACTATACATCACGGGCCACGGCACAAATTCTACAAATCAGCGCAGCGTGAGCGCGTCATCGAAAGCTTGAATTATCTGCCTTTCTTCTACTTCACAACCTCATTTTATCATGGAGAGCAATCAAAATGGTGTAGAGGATATCGTACTTTAGAACTGCAAAGATATAAATTTATGGAGAAATTCATGACAGTGGGGGTTAGGGGTTAGTTGAAGTCGGATAAAGCCACTTCTAGGGGAGGGGGGCGATAGGTCAATACGAATAATGAATAGTATGATCAAAAATGTAAAGATTCATTAAAATGTGACCATATTTTCCAGCCAATACAAAATTCTACCTCTACCTCAACTACTTTAGTAAAATGGATTAAAATTAAAGGCATTAAAATCATATAAATCAACCAAAGCCATGTAAGGCGTATAGGGAATGAGGCTTGCATTGTAAAGTTTGCACTGCATGCAATGGATAAGTATACTAATATTTGACCAATCTACTTTGTTTTAGAGAGAACATAAAAATAATGAACTTGAGATATTTTTGGAGCCTATTTTATTTGGACCAAGTCAAAGGTTATTATTTGGACCAAGTGGTACTAAAGGGTGGCTACCGAGCATTTCGTGGCTCTGGTGAGCCCTATTACAAAGTCATTCATTATACAATTACATGATTTCAATAGTACGAAGAGATATTGAGATATAGGGCCTACATGTACGTGCACAAAACAGAAAACAAGATTTTCTAACTAAATGTTCGCTGTTTATGTCTAGCAACATAAACATTGTCGCATTGCCACTCACCTGCGAATAATATTATGCAATTAATCTATTAATCTATACTATCTCTATGCCAATATAAAAGAACAAAATAAATGTAAGAATGAATTAGTAGCCAAAAATTGTAACCTATTGCATTAACTTGAAACTACAACATCAAAGTTATAATGCGTAATATTATTCATTCTAAATGTATGAATGATTTTCTTACAATTTACACAATAAGATTACATAAACTAATTTAAATAAAGAGAATATTAAATATTCAATTATATTTTATCTAAAACTCGAAAATTATATCAGTCAGAACAAGTACTGGTTTTATACTCATTCTTGTGAAAAAGATTTCATTAGAAACTTGCGAATCTGGTATGAAGGTACGCGTCAGGATATTGTACGGCCGGTATGATAGTAATTGAGTTAATCACAAACATAGGAAATCATCAAACACTGATACTTATATAATCAATACATAAATCATCTGACATTATATTCCTACGTTATGCATTAATTAGTAACAATGATAATGCTAGCATTTACTGAAGACTCAGCATATACTGCCACTTGCGCAAAGATGTTAAGCGTCACACTCTCTAGTTTATAAATAGATATACAATAACAGTACTAAGATAATGCCGCCGAGTTTAGTGTCGGTTTCCATACTGTAGAAGACAATGTAAGAGACACTCAGATTTAGGTCAAACCATTATCCACCCCTTAAGCTGGCAGCTATAAATAAGTTTGGACGTAGAAAAGACAAAATGTTTTATATTCAAGATTCAAAATAAATCTAATTTAGAAAATTCTTATCGTCACTGCAATTTTCAGATATTTGAGTAGACACACGTTTGCGAATCTTTTATTTAGATAGTAGGAGAATTAGCATTCAAAATTACACAACAAAATCTATATGTAGACTAAACTTGACTTTCTGGATATACAATGCTGACATTGCAATACATTATTATCAAAATCATTGAATATAAACTGAGTAACCTGTCAAGATATAATGCCTGTCACTTTAAAATACAAAAACGTATTATCTTACAAACGGTACTAGATTCTTTAAAAGAGAAGAAAAGCAAATATTAGCAGAAAAACCTAATGTAGAAATTAATCTATCATATAACTACTTTAATTTACTACAAGAAATCTGTCAATAAGTTCAAATAACCTACATTGAAACCTACAATCAAAGTTGCAAATAACTCTTTGACATTTTATGATTCAAGATTAACCTGAATTAAATAAGTACATTAACAAATCTCTCAGTAATATTTAATTACTAAATAATTATTTAATAATAATAATATATCTACAACTAATAATTACAAGAAAAAGTCTCTGAGGATGCCAGACATACTATGTTATATTAATTACTAAATTATTATTTAATAATAATATATTAGTACTACAACTAATAGTTGCAAGAAAAAATTTATGAGAGTGTCGCTCATACTATACTATATCATATCAAATCATAGATCATTACGAGAATATCTTCAAGTCAAATATGAAGGTTCTAATTGTTTCACCGCTTTCAGAAGAAAGCAATTCGTTATCTAATCAGCTACGTCTATTCTAAATAAAACTACTCGCATATAATGAAAACAAATAAGAATTAGTCGTTCGTTTCATGACCGAATGACGATATCAGGGTGCCAATTAAAACAAAAGTATGCATCTACGTCCCAAATATTTTTGTTTTAACGCCGTCTTCAACTGTGTAGCAGAACACACGGGAAAATCAACTAAACGTATGACTACTGGTATTCGTTGAACAAATTTAGTGTTATAAAATAAATGCTATTAAAATAAAGTTTTATTACAGTTCAAAACCTAGATTGTTTTTCAAAAGAGATGTTCTCAAACAAGCTGTTCATGTGTGACAGCAGTCAATTCTGCGACAGATGATTTTAGTGTAACAAATTTTATTATTAACTAATTGGTGGATTTTCATAATTTAGAAAAGTCAATCTGCTCATATTAATAGGCAATATTAAGCTAAAATGTAATCTATGGTTATAAAGGATTGAGAAATAAGACATTTTCATAATTAATATTCTATAAGAAGACATTCAAAATGATTTTTAAGTTTTACACAAATTTCATCATTGCAGTTTATATTTCTGGTTGCTACACATAACACTTAAAAATTAAAGAGCTATAAATGTTTTATCATCTAATCACGTCACAGCTTTTCCTGCTTTATGAGAACGTCTGCCACGTTACCGCCGCCTCCACCTAACGTAACCGTCGCTCCACTATTGCTGCTGCTGCTGCTGTTGTTGTTGTTGTTGTTATGCCCGTGCTCTGAACTCTGATGAGATCGATGGAGCTTGCTACCGCTCTGCTCGTCTATGCTTCCAGGCGCGTGCGCGCTGGATGACGTCATCAATGACCTGGTGGCAGATGATGAAGTGGATGAAGTGGATATAATTGATGAATTATTTCTGCCACAGACCCGATGATGGGACTCCCAGTGTTTATGCTGACAGAACGATCCACAGTAGCGCGCCTCATTACAACCACTGCAAGTCTCACTGGCTAGTCTGCCGCAGTTCCAGCAGCTCTGCAATACGATACAATACATAACATACAAGAGTTCTACAATACGATACAATACAGTACATAAAATACAAGAACTCTGCAATACGATACGATACAGTACATAAAATACCGGAGCTCTGCAATACGATACCATCTCTCTCTCTCTCTCTCTCTTTCTCTCTCTCGTAGTGCACTGCCTCCTGGCAGGTCCATGGTATATAACGCCTCCACTCTTCTCTGTCTTCCGCCTTCCCCTTCATTTCGACATATGAGTGGGTCTCTAAATCATCTAAGTGATCTAACATACCTAATCTCGGCTTGCCCCTGCCTCTTTTTCCTTCCATTCTACCTTCTGCGATACCATACAGTACAATAATTTGCAATTCATAAGATATGACAGCTCTACAATAAGATACAAGCGAATACATTAAAATGCATAAGACTCCAGAGCTCTGCAATACAATACAAACGAATTTATTGCAATACATAAGATACAAAAGCTCTATAATGCGATACCAGCGAATACACTAAAATACTCTAAAGTATATAAGATACAGATGCTCTAATACGATAAATGAGTTTTAATAAATGCACAACCAAACCAATTTTATACTAATTTCAAGATTTTTATTTCCTTATATATTTCTTAACATAAAATGGCACAAATTGTTCTCACAGTAGAAATTAAATGAAAACAGTGGAAAACTAAGCGCCATCCATCAATAAATAATTGTCAAATAAAAACAAGAGCGTATAAATGAAAGCAACAATCAGTACTGAGTAATCAACCTCTTTGGAGTCATCCTGTCTGCTCAACAATGACGTCACTTCCTCTCTTGTCCTCTGCTTAACCTCTTCCAGAGCTCTCTCCATCTTCAGTCGATCCACGGCAAGTATCTCACTCGCCTTCGCCTCAGCCGCTGCCACAGCCTTCTGCAGTTCACTGACCGCCTGACGCTTAACCTCCTTCACGGCGTCCTCTGTCGAATGTAAGTTGATTTGTTAAGCAATCATTCAATAAGAATTTAACGCACGGTTCCTCGTCAAAAGGCAGAGTAAGTAACGTCTCTTGCAAACTCTTATTTTTATTTAGCGTATGCGTTAATCCAGATTGTTGCTTCACTTGTAAGTCAACTTAGCGTAGACAGTCCACCCGGTGTGCAGGTTAGAGGGCACTCCTCACCGATATGTTTCATGTTTTGCGATTGGCCGCAGTCACAAATTAAGTGGCGAATCACAAATATCCAGCGAAACTCACTTTCTCTGCATCTACCGTGACCCGTATGTAAACTTTATACAAACAGACGACAATGCACCAAACGATGACGACGCCTGAGTATATACAGACCACAGGAGAAAGCGAGTTAAAGACAATGCAAGTCCAAAATCCAGAGACAAAATTTAGACCTATGGCTGTGAGTTTTTAGCTTGTTTTAACAAGAGAAGAAGTGTGGCACTCGAATATTTTTACATTACAGACAACATGAGAAGAGCATTTAATTAAACATCTGGGTGATTTCTGATTCCTACGAATTTTAGCTTTATCACGAGATTTCATAAGTTGGATGATTTTATGACCGTATAGGTATGTTGTTTTTAAAGTTTTTCTCCTTTTATTTAGTACTCCAATGGCTCCTGAATTTGCTTAAAGTCTGTCACTTTGATAATTTTGTTCGCTATATAGCAAGCCTAGCTGAACGATTCTGTACTTGTTTACTAATTTAATAACAGCAACTATAGCAAGCAACAAAATTCAACGATCTTTATATAAGAGAAAATTTAAGAGGTATGGGACCATACAATCAAAAGTAAACATATCAAACTATGATAAGTGATACTATCAGAAAATTGCAGTGCGATACAATTAGTTATTGCTATTGTTATATATTTATTGCTATATTTATTGCTATATTAACTTTTATTTTTATTTTTTGTTTTTATTTATTGCTATATTAACTTTTATTTTTATTTTTTTACTTTTATTTATTGCTATATAAACTTTTTTAAATTTACCTGCTTTTCGTATCATTTCCAGCCTATGCTCGTCGCTCTGGCGCAGTATGGATGAGTGGTGATCGCGCTTGATGTCCATGCCGATGCTACCGAGGACTGAGTTCAAACCCCCGTCGTGCGACCTGCGCCTCGTCTGGTCGTCTCGGCTGCGAGTGTTGCGCTGCTGCAAATGTGTCAGGTACCTCTGACATTTCTCCACCATGCCCGTTATACACTGCAGAATCTAAACATTAAGTAATTTTGAATCTTCAGTAATCGATGATCTAATTAATAACGCTAAGATATTAAGAAATATTTAGCTAAGTATAAATATGCTGACTACTAGACTACTGTTACTAATTAGCTACGTATAAATGTGTTGGCTATTAGATAGCTAGGCACTTCTGCGATGTTCTAGTCACTTCTGAATAGAACAACAGAATACTGCGGTGGTCATAAAAGCAGAAGTAGGAGAAGCTAAGGAAGTAATGGAAAATTACCTGAATAGTTTTGCTTTTGCAAGCTAAAAATGCCTTGAGATTCAAAGATGCATCATATAATTATACAAATTTGTTTGTCAGTGAAGTGCTCTTTAATGAGAGATATAGGAGACTGCGAGTTGCATTGTGCAATGTGAACCTGATATTTTCCCGGAATGTTTTAAGAGAGAAAATTTTAATATGTGGCTAAATTAACTATTTAATAATTATGCGCGCTTGATATGGCGAAAAGGAAATGACATACAAATCTATATACATATATAATGGTATAGTTACAGCTAAGTTTAGACTATGTTACCATTCCGAGAGGAACCACTAGAGACGGTTCGGTCAGAATACAAACTCGTAGCCACTTACTTACAGAATAAATATGCTATCATTTCGGCAATCAAGCCAATATAAGGATTTCAAAATGTCAGTATCACCATAATTGGTTAAGAAATCGACAACGAATCAGTAGGTGCTAATTTCAAATTCAATGCTTGCCTCTTTACTGATATGATTTCAAGACAGTAAGATGACGTTAAACAAGGCCTTTCGCCTGTTTAGTCTTTTTTTGTTTTCTTCCCTAGACATTAGTCTATAGCCATACTTACTCCTTCCAGTTGTTTCCATTCGTCATCTCGTCTATCCAGCCTATCTTCAGCCAAGTCTTGTCTGTGCAGATCTGTAATGCAACAATAGAACGTCATCATTATCATCATCGTCGTCATCATCGTCGTCGTCGTCGTCGTCCTCATCATCATCATCATCATCATCATCATCATCATCATCATCATCACCACCACCACCACCACCACCATCATCATCATCATCATCTTGTCTGTGCAGATCTGTCATACAACAACAGAACAAATGCCACAAATGTAGTAGCAAAAATGTCTACAGTTGCAACTATAACGGACATGGTTTTTCCTGAACTTGTTGGGACCGGAAGGTTTGAGATGAGCCGGTATCATATCCCTTGATGTTCTACTACGGATCAGTAGGTGTTGGGTTAAAATTCAGAGCTTGTCCCGTTCATGATTTGACCTCGAGACAAGATACTGACTGATCCAGTTTCTAAATACCTCAGACTGTACCCCAGAATAGCTAGATGAGTATAAAATCCGTATGCATTTTGATAGATACATGTAGATATTAGCATTGCTTGTAACTTTTAATAAAACTTTTCATTTTGAGGTTAGGGAAGCTCTTTCTCTAATACAACTTGCATTAAAATATAGTGTAATATATTGGATTATATGCCGAATAATTTCCTGTGAAATGCGGCAAATAGAATGTAAAAGCAGTTAGAAGACAGCATTCAACTCACTGTAAACATTGAAGTATCGATCCCTCTCCTGCATGAGTCGATCTCGTTCCATCTGTTCTCTCATCATACGAGACGTGCTGATGTCCTGCAATCTGATTGGTCGAATCCCGTAGCCGTGTGACGTCATGGAATCACGTGACGACGTCACATCAATGGCATCTGATCCCGGGCTTTGCTGTCTGGGACATTTCGCTGAGCGTGGCATGTCTGCTAGGTGATGGTTACCATTTGGAGTGTTTTCAGTCGGGTAGGTTCTCTTACCGTTGTCGTTGATAGACGCTGAGGGATGCGCATCTCTGGGACTTTCTGCTGAAGGACTGGGTAGGACATCGAAGAGGATGTATTCGTTCTTGGCAAGGAATTGACTGGGGGACATTCGTGCCCGTTGGGCCTGCTCCCTTAATTCCTCTTGTAGTATAGGTAGACTCGACTGTAAGTAACAGCCAAAAGCTAAAACTAACTTTGCGTATTATGGAGGCTACTAGTGTAATTATGCAACAAGCATAATTATGCTGTTTATTTAATGTATATCGTGGTGTGGTTGTTAATTTATATCGTATATACTAAGCTACGAGATCGCGTTTTTTAAAAAATTTGATTAATTCATTTTCATGCTTAATATATCCATTTAATTAAAATATATGCGCTAAACTTTATCACAGTAGCTTTACCTATAAAAATCAATCAAGCGTGTACATTCTGCCATTTGTAACATTTGCTAATTGTAACATTTAATAAACATACACATGTAATGAAGTGTGAATATCTTTCGCGAAACAATATCTGGGATTGTATTATAAGCGTTCAATCTAGAAGAAAAATCGAAATAATGAACATGGCTATTATAAGAAGCCGAGAAAGCAGGCTATTATAGTAAAGCTTATAACCCCATTTACATTCGCATTTTACCAAGCTAAACATTACATCAACTCTTTGGCAAAAGGTAGGGCTAGTCTGATTTACAACACTGGAAAGACGTGATGACTTAAAGCCGTTTAATATAAGCAGATATTTTAGCAATGAAAATATTCACCGAATACACTAGTTGTTATTATTTTTGGACTATTAATATCAGTACAATTATTAATTAATTAATTACCAACCTTTAGAAATGGAACGACGAACGGTCTGAGAGGAAAGTTCGTTGTCTTATGCAGCTGATCGTGGAATTCTTCAATACTGATTGCATTGTTCTACACAGATGTATAAATAAGTACAATACTTAATATACTACATGTATACAGCGCATATCCTTTTATATTTCGTGTACACAATATTTTCACGACCGTTTTCTCATCTAACTATGATATCAGGGTCGCTCAAGCTGGAAATGGATTGATGATCCCTACAGAATAATCCTTTCCCTAAGGTGGACAACTTAGTGGACGCTATCCATTCAACTGGAGCAGCAAATTATTTCTAAAGTCTAAAGAGCCTTATGATCTCTGACGATTGGACGAACATGTTTATCAAAGGAGTGCTCATTAGAGAGCACGACAGTGGAATGTGTTCAAGAATATTGACTTATGTAATGCAGTAGAGAGTGATAGAGATAAACAGAGAGAGAGAGAGAGAGAGAGACAGACAGACAGACAGAGAGAAAGATAGAGAGAATGTGACGCAGAGAAACAACTACCCTGACCTAGAGCCAGTCAGGTACATTAGTACTTTTTGGACGACAATGCTATCAATACGCAGGTTAATCGATGCGACAATTGATCGCTAGCCACACGCTTCGCAAGTGTGAAAGCCGTCGACCAAGGCCGAGGCTTCACCAGTGCCGCCTTCTCGCGGAGAAAACAGACCCATCGAACGTCAGCGAATCGATTTGGAACAGGTGACGTGGTTTTTACCCCAACGACTGAAGAATTGAAGGAAATGGGTGTGCTTGAAAGAACGGGGGCGGATTATCGATAGATTATATATAATCCTGCTAAGTGATATGCAGAGTGTTGCTGGTAATATCTATTGATTAATCACTGTGTCTTTACGTCCTACACGTTCCGTTAATTCCCAGATTATGTTCTTGTTCAATCCATAAAATAAACAAAAATCTCTGATGCCATTGAACTATTCAGGTTAAAAATATATCGCCAGCTGACACGATGGCGTCTCAACAGTGCAGAATAACATTATCATATCAATAAAAATATAGAGGCCTAGTCATAAAAACTAGTAATAGACTAATAGTCGATAGTCGATCAATAGTAATAGACTGTCAACTGTTAGTCGACTGTCATATCTGGACTGATTTTTCTGGAATTTTGGAATAAGCACCGTTTGTAGACCTTCCTTTTGTTTGCCGGCTTGGTTTTGCCTCAATAGTGCTTGATGGTGTCATTGATGACAGTAGCACCCTAATTGTTTTTATGTTATGTTAGTAATTACATGCACAGTATATCGTAGATACTGCAGCTTGTATATTAGTGGTTGCCATTAAGCAGATTGACACAATGCTGAACATACTTACTGTAGAAAGATAAAAACACCCCAAAACGAAGCGAATCTCCTAGTTATAGGTAAGTTCAGAAGAAAGTATTTGTAGCAAGCATTATAAAATAATCAGTTTTTGAAATTCAAACAGAAACGAGATTATTTTACTATACAGCCTCATTTTATCTGAATTTTAAAATCTGATTATTTTATCATGCTTTCTAAAGAGGGCTTGGATTTGAAATAAAGCCAGCCAAAAGAATAAAGAGATAACACAGCAACAATGGAGAGAATATTAAACAAATAAAGTTGTAGACACAGGCTTTTAAACCCACCACGAGTGCGATGACAAGGGCATGGACTCTGTCACCGATATCAGGAGAGATATCAGAGCCCAAACTCTGCAGGGTGGCCAGGAATCTCTTGAGCTTGTTCAGCTGCTTGGACGGCGAGGTTGGCGTGGGTTCATCGGTCCCACTGCCACCGCCGTTGCTACTCTCAGAGCTCAGCCGATGAGGGGAAGTCCGAGAACCCCTGCCCGTGTCCCTGGAGTCACCAGCAGGGCCCGATCCGTTAGTCAGTCTCGAACTAGCATTGGAGAGCGCTGACGTAAAAATAAAACATAAATAAAAACATAAATAAATATAAGCTTAATAAAATTATTATATCATACCAAATATATTTTAACAGACTCTGAAAGTGAACATTTATGGCAGTAGACCTAACGTTGTTATTAGGCGTTCCTAATATCTTAGAAAAAGTAGATTAAATTAATGTTAATCCCTTTTGATATATTAATGTGTTATGATCGATTTTGCTGAGGTAGCCTATAGCCTAACCAGTATGATGGCATTAGGCCTGACCTGGCAGCCTCTGCTTTTAGATGAACTACATTGATGTTTGCATTAGTATTTTAATTGACATTAGTATTTTAATTGACATTAGTATTTTAATTGACATTAGTATTTTAATTGACATTAGTATTTTAATTGACATTAGTATTTTAATTGACATTAGTATTTTAATTGACATTAGTACTTTAATTGACATTAGTATTTTAATTGACATTAGTATTTCAATTGACATTAGTATTTTAATTGACATTAGTATTTTAATTGACATTAGTATTTCAATTGACATTAGTATTTCAATTGACATTAGTATTTGCAGGATAGAGGTTTCTCTACACTATGAGATGTAGTGATATGATGCGTTTCTGACTCGATGGTTTGTTTTTATACTTTTTTCGTTAATATTTATGTACAAAATTATGATTCGAAATAATACAAACTTTTTTTTTCTCTCTCTCTCCTCTCTCTCTCTCTCTCTCTCTTCTCTCTCAATCTCTAAATGCAAACTTCGTTCGTCTTGAGGACACAAATGATCCAAATCTCCATCCGGCACCAATTTAGCAAAATAAACGATAACTTTATGGAAACTATTGGTTGAGCCAATGTCCAAGATCGATTGGTTTATCGACAATCGTGTGTGGCATGATTTCGAGAACAGATACCGCGGCTAAACTCAAATGTTTCTTCACTTTTGAAACAACCTTTCCAGCGACTAGCTCTAAGGACTCTACTAGCATTTCATCGTCGCGCAATTTAAATCGAATTCATTCAGACATAATAAACACAACTATACTGTTGAGAAAACAGATAAATCATTAAAATATTAGCATTGAAAGTAGTTACCGTTGCATTCCGTTGTCTCACAGATGATGGTGAGGGGTCTAGTGTGGACTGGAGAGGTTCGGGGGGAGACGGGGGACAGAGAAGATCTTCGGGGGTCTGACTGGGGGGTTGACTTCATCACGAGCCCGCTCCCTGGTCTACTAGGGGGACCTGCCGGTAATCCTTGACAAGTACGAACTGGATCACTCTTACAATCTACATAAACAAATATATAATATTTTTATAATCCAGGCATTAATAATAATAATAATAATAATAATAATAGTAATAATAAAGGTTTAACGTCCGTTTCCTCATACAAGATGATGTGAGGGACGTCCCCCATCATATGTCACCACAAATCGATTCACCCCAAACGGTTTTAAAAAACATGTGCTGAAGAGAATGAAAAATATCATAAACGGCGCCGGCCCGGTGATAAAAAAACAGTCAGGCAAGATGAAAAAAGTCTGTGGTGGGAAGAGATGTCCTTTCAACCTACAATGGAAGTGGAAGAAAATAAATTTTATTACACGACATGATGGATATTTAACGCTTATTATATTTCCACGTAGGACAATGGAAGACGATGTTCCAAACGGAAAATAAAAATTACAATTTCGTGACACATGTACATATACATGTAAATGTATATATATGGCCCAATGATTCATCTCAGAAACAAAGGACATAGGGTCACATCGCAATC
Source organism: Enchytraeus crypticus (assembly GCA_905160935.1). Taxonomy (NCBI): domain Eukaryota; kingdom Metazoa; phylum Annelida; class Clitellata; order Enchytraeida; family Enchytraeidae; genus Enchytraeus; species Enchytraeus crypticus. Next base: position 310,507 of record CAJHZI010000646.1, on the reverse strand, counting down.
AGGCCTTCAGAGAAAATGTCCTACTAGGGCAGGATTAGTCTAATTCAATAGCTAGCTTTGACACTTCGTTATTATACAGATGAAGATATGATTATTACTGCAGAGACTAGAAATCAAGAGCAGCAGGCTCTCGATGTAAATAAGTCTCGAAGATTGTCATACAATTCTAACCGTTGTTCATTGATTACAAATTTGATATTACAAGTTTTATGTTCTCAATACTTTCAGCAGCATTAAGTCCTGATTTTAGACTACTTTAGTTAGTAAAAGTACATGTTAACGTCAGTTTCCTCACTCGAAAGCGATGCCAGTGACGGGCGAGCCCAGGATTTGAATCCCGCACATATACTGATTCGCAGTCGAATATTTTACTGACATCGCCACAGGCTCCAGCCACTAGCTATAAGATATGAAAAGTTGGCTACAAAAATCAATAAGCAGTAGACTGCGAACTAAATTGAAATATGTCTACTCATTTCAAGGTCAATTGTAACACGTGACTTACATGTAATTGAGTAATTTATATTACAAATTGATGTGTTAAATCCTTGTGGCTCTATTTCATGAGTCTGTCATGTGATTGTTATGTTTTGTAGCCAATGCTAATGCTAAGTGTTGTATGGAGCTAGTTTACAACCTTACATGACAAATTTATTGATATTCAACTCTCTATATAAAGCAATCTCGAAGACCGATTGTGGCCATGAAGACATTATATAAGTTTTCATTGTTAATAATAATGTTAAGAAGAACAACAAGAATAATACTACTTTGTAATTAAATTAAACACCTAACATTGTGCCAGCATGAACAAGCTTAATAATAATGAACAGTTAATACTAATTAGACTTATGACGGGTCGCTAGGGAATTTATTGTTACTTATTATTTTAATATTTAGACCTCTAAAAATATTCAGAATTCTCCTTTCAATAAAAATTGTACTAATTTCTCATACGCAAAGAATTACACATTACACATAATATCCTTAAATTTTCGAATAATTATCTAATTTTATTCTATCAACGAGAACATATTCCAAAAAATTACATAAATTACAATATTACAAATATTAATGAAACCTAACTATTACAAATATCCATATTACGCATCGGGAGTGAATATTATCTGCACACCTTCAAACTCAATTGTGGCAAGATTTTAAAATCTGATAAATATAAAGAGAAAACAAAAAAGCGACATGTTGCAGATTTATCATTGAGGCGCTTAGCGCATTATGCACGAGAAACCCGCTACAATGACGAGGCTTTGTTCCCCGCAACCTTTCACGCGTCCATCTGTTTGCAATCGACAGTCGATAAATCTCAGCTTCGATTACTTGACATCTGGAAAGCATTCGACCCTGTGAATTTCACGTTTTACTTCTTTCCCTCATTGTTGTCAATATCATTTTCTCGACCCCTTCGTGCAACTGCGACCTTCACTGGTATATTTCCATCTTTCTGTGCAAAAAGGAGCATGGGTGCTGAAGAATTTATAAGTAATGGTGGAATTTTAAGCATTATAGCAATTTCTCACATTTTATTTTTTAAATAAAATGTTTTTCATCTGTTATATTTAAAATACGAGTAAAAATATTAAGATATTGAAGAGAGAAAAAGCTGAGAGAGCAAGTTAGATAGATAAATAGACAGATAGAGAGGGGGGAGAGAAAGATTATTACACTCGTATTACGAGAGTGAGTTAATATACAATCATAAACTCATCGATAGTATGCTCAAGATCCAATGCCCAAGAGTTGGAAAACAGTAGAGATTGAAATAGACATAAAAGCGAAATACATCTTTATGCATTGAAATCGTAAGCTGCAGTGTAGCTTTGTTTGATGTGTACATTGCTGGAACCCATGTGTTACAGTGCTACTACATCTCGATTTTCCATAGCTTCTATATGTCTGCCAACTGCAGGCAACATGTTCGCTATATTCCACAAGACCTGATGACTTATCCACGTGTAGCGTTAAATGAATTTAGCAGAATTCATTTCAGTTTCAGCATCAAGTCACTCGGATGCCTAAGTCGTGAGGGGTTGGCTTGACTGGACCAAGTGCAATTCGGGTTATTGATTAGATGAGAATTATGAATAGATGCGTCATCCGTGGAAAATCAATTAACCCAAATAAAATCCCAGCAAACCCTTGTTAGAATGACTTATTCGTTTGCAATCAATTTCACTTTATTTAACATGTACGATTAAAGGTAGTGACGTACTATGGGTAGCGAACAATTCTGAGAAATACACCTGTCTAAAATAGGCGACTATACACTATGTCCATACTTTTTGTGTACACGCAGAATTAACTTTACACAAAGCGCAATCTAGTTGTCAATGTATGTGTGTTTTTATGTTTGTATGTATATTATACAATATGTTTGCTCATATGTCCATTGTTGCTCTGATCATTTCTCTTTCCGTTATCTGTATCCATTTGCTCAGACTCTTAAAGGATGTCGTCTGTTTTCAATCATATACATGTAGGCTATAATATATATATATATATATATATATATATATCTTATATATGTATATATATATATATATATACAAACTGTATATAGACTATCTATAGGCTACATATATATATATATATATATATATATACATATATATATATATATATATATATATATATATATATACATGTATATATATATATATATATATATATATATATATATATATATATATAGCAGCTATATATAGTGTGTGTAAATAAAACAATAGATGATTGATACATAATATATCCATACTACATTAAATTCAAGGCCCTACATATTTAAGCAAGTAATTCGACAGATGGCGCGCAGAACTTGCCACGCACAAACATCTTCTCTAACCCATCCACCAGGAAGCCTTGGTGCACCGATGAGCTCCCATATCAAAGCTTCCACCAACCATCTCATAATATCTATAACATAAGTCCCATGTGTGGTATCTCTATTGAATTTCCGATTCGATAAAGCGTTAAAATAAGCCTGGATTGGGAGTAGTATGACTTAAACATTTTATCCTGCTTTTATTTGTTTAAGTATAGAGTTGGAGACGGACTTGTCACATATCAAATATGAAAAGGAGTAAAAAATCTTCCTTTATTAGCTGACTATGTTATGATATTATTTTACCCAGTAGAATTTCAGACGTTTGCGTAAATTGTCAATATATTCATACTTCCACACATTCATACATTCATACATTCATACAATCATATAATCATACAGAGAGACAGACAGAGAGACAGTCAGACAGACAGACAGATCTGTCTATCTGCCTGTCTGTCTTTCTGTCTGTCTGTCTGACAGACAGAAAGACAGTCAGAAAAGACAGACAGACAGACAGAGTGACAGATAGACAGACAGACTGACTGACTGACAGACTGACAGACTGACAGACACACAGGTAGATAGATAGATAGATAGATAGATTGAGAGAGAGAGAGAGAGAGCGACAGAGAGAGAGAGAGAGAGAGACAGAGGGCAGAGGGAGAGAGAGAGTGAGAGAGAGAGACAGAGAGATAGAGAAAGAGAGAGAAGGGGGAAAGAGGGAGTATATGTTACGGCAAGGAGAGATATTTTCTCAACATGGGGGAAGCAGGGATTTGATTAGCGAGGTGATGACTGTATTAACTAAAACCATACGTTGATTGTATGAAACCCAGATGTTGTACTCTGCTAAACTGCGGTGAACACCGAACGACTACTCTTACAAAAAACTCAAGTAGAGATTATGTCAAACATACTCCCGGGCAGCTCTCACATTCACATTTGATTTTATCACTAATCCATTAAATTTATTCTCTTAATGTGCGAAATATGAACTATGCAAATCAGTCTACGGAATTCGATAAATTAATACTAAAAATAACTTTAAAAGTAGTTTTGTAGATCGATTTCGGCAGTGATCATTTAAAAAGATCGCCTCTCATAAAACGAAAATTGGCGATTGGCCTACAACAGTGATTGATTGAGTGAAGTCCGTCAGTTGAGAACCAATAATACAGAATAATTATTAAACACACATAGATACATATGGCAGAGCCGGAAACAAGAATATGAGGATGTAAATTAAAAAATTAATTTTTTAATTCAATAAACTAGCAAAACATATTAGATTTTATTATGTCTATGGTGCATTCAAATGAATACATAAAATGTACTACACGTATATTATGTTTTATAAAGACATATTCTGTCTTAATAATTTTGGTAATGGAATCTTATAGTTATATATCACTTTATCCCGTACAGAACATTTTCATTCAGATATTATTAAAACTTGCTATTTCATACTACTATAATAAAAACACATGTAGGAAACAGTTTATCGTAACCTAATAATATAATTAATACTTTGACACCAGTCACAATATGATGCGAACTGAAATGTGTTGATTAATGAAGTTTATTTTGATGTTTAAAAGCAATTAGAGCTTAAACGTTTGGTGTTTTAGATTTAAAATGACCAAATGGGACTTGACAAAAACATTTTATTATAATATTTAAAGAATTAATACGGTCTGCTAGGACCAACCATTAATTTTGTCCTGACAGACTAAAATATTGTTAACTAAAGATATTCCAATGATTCCGTTTAAGTTGTAAAAAAGAAATTTGACAATTAGATAAATCTATTAAATGACTTAAGAATTAATAAGCAACTGAGTTTGATTTTATATTCCAAAAAAATAATTAAATGCTACTTGAAACACTTGAATTCTTGCGAAATTGCAAAAAATAAAAAGTGCAGTTTTTTTAATCCCATCAATAGGTAACTTTACACAATTGCGATCACAAAGTTCTAGATGATCCCAATTTTGAAAAGCTAATGCAATAGAGATCTTAGAGTATTTAAACTTTGAAGCATGAGGATGATATTCTTAATTTCCCTTTGCCTACAAGATATTAAAGATAATAAGTTATGTATTCAATTTTACTTTGTCACAATTATACAAAACGAGGCTTGATATTAAACACACAGCTTAGTTTAGAAAAAGCTGCCTCCAAGATTCTCCATATATCAACATAGATGCAATGCAAATCAACGTGAAAGCAGGTCAGAGCTTTGAGGTGCTACAAAGCTACATTCAATGATGATTTAGACAGAGAGGACTTACCATTTCTTGAAAGACTGAATAAATATTTTAAATCCATAGATCGAGTTCATTCATACCTACAGGAGTGGGAGTGTTCATATGAGAGTAAAATACTGCGCGCAGCCTGAAAAAGGTTTCGCCGAAGATATTACCCCGTCAGCAAGGCAATAAGATATATTGAAGGTTAACAAACAAGAATAGTTTAAGTATGTGACACTTGCTAATGACCAAAGTAAGATACTAAAACTCCAGAGTTCGTTTCTTAAATATTATGAATAATTGGAACGTACAAACTTAAATATAACATACATGTATTAATTCTAACGTCAAATAAGACTTCAATGAAGAACATCAAACTTAATGGCACAATCTTAGTAATGCTGAACTTTTTAACTATCTAGGTCACACTAAAGCAGAAGATTGGTTATCTGTGACTTAAACAAAGTGCAGAATTGACAGACTAAAGAGGCCTTAGAGTAACAGGAAATACACTTTCACTCCACTAGATGTCTGTCAGGTACATGTTAGTAATTTATATATTTGTCCTGCACGCAATGAACTGAACAGAGATAAGTTGAAAATTTTGACGAAACACCCGTTTTTCGTGTCCACGTTAGTGGCAGGTATATAAACGAAGGCGAGTATACTAGGAAGAATGAAATAAAAGGAGAAAAAACAGATAGGCAGACACACACACACTTACACACACACACACTACCACACACACACACACACACACACACACACAGAGAGAGAGAGAGAGACAGAGAGAGAGAGAGAGAGAGAGAGAGAGAGAGGTAGATAGAGAGCGAAGGCAGGCGTCGCGTTGCTTGTGTTTATTTCCCGGGAGCAGACAGAGTGTTATCTTTAGTTGTACACCAGATGGCGCCAGTACAAGTATGGCGGCACAGGAGACAGAAACCATTCCCATAACAGCTGATTCCAACCTGTCCTTCTAGCAACAACAGCGGCAGCAACAACAACAACCGCGGCTGACTTAATCTTATTCATAAAAAGCAACAACAGCTGATTCCAGCTGTAGCAACACTACCAGCTGAACTTGATCAGTCCATCTAGCAATACTAACAGTAACAACAATCGCAGCTGATTCTACCTGCACCCTAACACTAGTAACAAAACAGCTTTCATTCTCATCCTAATCACAAAATCTACCGCAACAGCTGATTTCAGCCCTTCTATTGACAGCGGCAATGACAACAACATCTAAATTACTCTCATCATTCTGACAACATCAGCTTCGACAACCATTGTTGAATCTCGCAGGCTCTTCAAGAGGCAACTACTAGTCTATAACAGATTATATCGCAAATAAGGGACTTTTTATGCACTACACACTGTACACGGCGTGTACGGAATGATGAAGCAGATTTCGTGACCGTGTACAAAATTACACGACATTACAACTTAATTTTAAAACCGTCAATGTCCCTGCAATATAGCGTTGCAGCATAACATAATTTATTTTATTAAGTTCCAGAAATGTCACTAAGTCACTCAAACAAATCAACAAAAATCAATAAAAAGAACTAATTAAATAAAAGCTCTCAAACAGTCATCCTGACATAGAAACCATGTACAAAAACACAGTATGCCTAATAGTTTTTAGACAAGAAAGATAAATTAATCGGATTTTAATCGACAAACATGTGTGTTCTATTTAGCAAGTACTGTGTTGTTGTTGTCATCGCTTAATCTATTGTTTTAGACTTATCGCGCAGTTCAGCAGCCTTCAGGGTGTCATATATTCTAGTAAACCGTTTTAACATTAACAATGGACATTGCACATTACGTACAAGTTAGTCGCACTTCTCTAAATGTTATCTCTGTAGTTACAAAGTGAGAATCTTCATTCTGGACAGCGCAATCATTTCGTTAGTTCGTTCTTTGTTTTTCTTTCGTTCTTTCTTTTCGTTCTTTGTTTTTCTTTATTTAGGCCTATTTCTTTATTTATTTCCTTATTTTATTCTCTTTTTCTTTCTCTATCTCTCTCTCTCTCTCCCATTCCACCTCTTTGCTTTTCTGAAAATAAATACATGCAGGCCTATTTCGTCTTTACTGGCTGAAAATAAGTATTTCTTAGCATTCTCTTAGTCTCCGAATCAGTATTTTAGAAACAAGCTGCAAGAAAACTAACAAGCAAAATGTAACGGTCGTTTACTTAGAAAAGCACTCAGCAGAGGTGAGATTCGACCAAGCGATGGTCTACTTTCGAAGATCTATACGCCTATTACTACACCACAGTTATCACTAAAATAATTTAGAGGTTTTCGCTACCCCAGAGACGACATTAACTTAATTCACTTTAAAATTACAATGAAGTTTGGAAAACTACTCTCATAATAATTGAATTAATCTATACTAGAAACTATGTGATTGTAATAAAGGATTCAGATTCTAGTTTCACATCCACAGATGATACTAGGACTGTATTCAAACAATTTTCAATAATAAATTATTTAATAAATTAATAAAGAAATATTTTATATATACATGAATATGAGAATTTGAGAAAGTCATCTTGATTATTACAAGTTTTGCTAGAAAGATGAAGTCTAAAATTTAACATTTTCTCGAAATCTATCAAAACTTTCTTTAAAGAAACGTCCAAATGCAGGAAAGGTAACATTTAGTATTCTAGTATTGTAGCCTGATCTGTACAAAATGGATCTTATCATCAGCTGTGATATTAGCGAGAGATTTAGAGATATCAACACGGGGCTCTGTGTTGATTGAGGTGATGAAAGATAGAAGATAGTTGAATCCTACCAGCCTCTAATATCCGCTCCAAAACTTGTTTTAAATCAACCAATGCGTTCCAAGAGTCTTCAACAGCAACCAAACGAGGGCAAAGAAGATTCATTTTCATTTTGGAACTATAATTTTATACAAATGAATCAACTTCAAGAGTCCACCAGTAAGAAAAATGCATTGGCTAAAATTAAATGCTTAAATAACATACAGATTGACGTAAACTATTTTTGTTAGTGAGCAATACGTTGATAGTGTTAATTTGATAATGATGAATTGATAATGATGATAGAGGTTATTTGATAACGATGAATTTGAAAGAGATGAATTTTATAGAGATCATTTGTTAAAAATAAATTTGATAGAGATGAAAGAGTCAATCTATTAGCACATTTTAATATGAAAATTTGGCAACTCGACTTTGATTAAGCGAAGATTTTCCTGAAGGAAGCACTCTCAACCTCACAATAATTTCATGGTTTGGTTCCATAATCTTCCAGAAAAATCAAGCAATCATAGTATTGGCAACGTTTTCTTGACCTCTCATTAGTGGAGTAAATTCAACGTCAAGAATGACTCGGAACATATGGAATGATAAAAACTATCTCCTGACTCACCAGCACTGAATCTCCCATCAATACAATAAGAACATTGTTCTTAGATACCGACTCAGGTCTTGAAGATTAATCAAGCTGTCAGGTTCAGTTGTATTTTCTACTTGTTATTTCGAAACGCTAAGTGTCCGCAAATCAAAACCAGAAAGTATCCGTGTAGAAACGATTTACAGCGGATCAAGTAATATAGTCCCTTAGGGCATGACTAAGGGACGCTCTTGTCTGGTTTGTGTTAAAACAGTCGTGCTTTGGACTAATGCAGTTTTCATAATTCTCCTGTTACGAATCTGGTTAATATTGTGTATCACAATGTCCAGGTTTATCAAGGCGAAGACCTTCATGCATATCGTCTGTCATCTGTTGTAAGGCGCGGCTCCGCTGAGAGCTTTACTATAATTGATCTAAATTAATACCATACACACGATAACTGGATAGGAAATCAGTTGCAGAAATCTTATAAGGCGTAAGATGGAGACTAGGAGATTAATGTAGCATTTGTGGTATTTCTTCTACTGCGTTATAAAATATTTTCACTATATCGCAACAAAATATTCTGGCATTTATTATTATTGGCATTTATTATTACTGGCATTTATTATTATTATTTATCGTATGAAATGGAAGGTTCAGAACACATTTTATCACGTAATTTTGGAAAAAAAAAAAAAAAAAAATAGTAAAAGGTACTGGGCCTACAGTAAGAGCTTTATATCTGATCTTTATATCTTTATATCGCTACTATTTGCGACACGCAAGAAAAATGTTGGTAGCCCTGTATTTTACAGTTCCATGGACGCAACTAAAATGCCATAACTCAGATAATCAATCAGTTCGCAGTCTTTCTCAGTGGCTTATAAAACCTTCTCTTATTTGTAGTAGGGGAAAAGCAATATTGAATCTTAGAAGTGAACATCGAGCTTTCAAAATTTCAAAATTGGAAAGTGCGTAAGTGCAGAGGCAAGAAGTGCATGATTACGGATGTAGCGTTTCGTATATGTCCAGCGAGTGCTAACTGGAGCCAGATGTCTATGCTATACTATCAACTTTCAATAAATTCAATGTTGCTGAAATGAGTACCAGAGAGCTATGCAGCAGCTGCTGCAAAGCAGTGCAGCTATTGCAAGCAGCTGTTGAGTTGTCAGCTGAGTAAAACAACTGTCAGTCAGCTAATGAACGGCTAAACACGAATTTAAAGTTAATTTTACCTGTCGAATGGGATATCATTACATACATAACTATCCATAAATTTGAAAAGTTGTGATCCACAACTAGAAATTTAAATCAATCAACTGAATAAATAAATCGTTCTCCAAAAAATTAATTGTTATGTATGAAATACTGTCACAGCATCAAAAGCGTTCATAGATACTGACGGACCAGCTATCTGCCCTAAGAGGATAATGGGTGAATGTCTGGCAAGTCTGAAATTTGAGCGATCATTTAATTCACTACACAATATTCACAGAGCTGATTATTATGTTAATTTGTAGCAGCATCTTTTCTAGCTGCCTCTTACGCTAATTATAGCAGCATCTTCACTACCTGCCTCTTCCGCTAATTATAGCAGCATTTTCTAGTGGCCTCTATAATAACAGTTTCAAAAGCTACCCCTTGTATAGCTTTAAATACAAATTAACTGAGACTAAAAGTGAACACGCATTATAGTGAAATGATCAACTATGTTGATATCTATCACTTTTATTACCACATGTTTAAACCGTTAGGCAATTTAGTCCATATTCCGTATAACCAGTCCAGTGAATGTCCGAGATTTTACTCTCAGATCAGCGCGGCTGGGATTCGAACCCACGAGAGTTCAATTCACCTCAGGATCTGTCATTTAAAACTTCATGACGTTATCCCTACGCTATTAAGACATTCAGAAGACTGTTTATAGTTTAATCCATTATGGGTCTTTCTTGGGTATTAACTCGTAGATATTTGAAGAACTGGATTCCCGAATATTGATAATAAATATGCCAATCGATTGTGCCAATGCGACTCTCTCTTTCCCATTTAGTGCACTTCCTACTGATAGGCCCATGGCATACAACGCATCCACTCTTCTATGATTTCTGTTTTCCTCTTTGTGTCCACATATGAATGGATCTTTAAATCATCTAGCATACATAATCTCGGTCTGTCTCTGCTTCTCTTTCCTTCCATTCTACCTTCTGTGACCAATCCGACCAGATTCGGTTAACTGGGGCATAGAGTTAAGCAACAAAAACCACCGCAGAAAGGATATCTCTCAATCCATTGGAAATATTTTAATGTTTTGCGACATTGCCTGGCCACCTTGCACTGAATATCACTATAAATTAACAGGCCAGCAATTAGGCAGGTAGTAAACTGGAGGTAAGCCGATATCCCATAAAACATCTGTCGAAGGTCTGAGTACGAAAGAATTCATCTAAATATGTTGCTCTAAACAACTGAGACACAATTCAAATATGATTCCACAAGCCGTTGTTAAGTTAACATAAAACTTGCTTTGCACTACAGACGCGATATCCGCTATCATGTCTGAATTCTTAGACGCGGGGTTACGGAGGCCGAATTAAGGTGTTTACGATTTATAAATGATAACTACAGCGTATCGATGAGGTATAAATCTTGTACGATAAAACGTTTACATCATCCGGCGCATCGGTGGGCAGATGAGCAAGAGTAATGTAAGAATACCTGATGCAGGCAGTAAAGCTTTCAGAAAGTTTTGATACCGAGTAGTAGGAGCAATAAATAACTCAATTAATTCCTCCATCGCAGCGTCCTCCACCAATCGTTTACTGCTTCTGCCTTATCTTGCTGGAGTGCCAGTATATCTACGGAAGCCTTTCCACAACGCTATTTATATTAATCCGACGCGATTGTTGAAATCAGCTTGAACAGATTCAACAGATAGTACTGAACTAAAACAAGATAATATTTCAAATTATATTACCTGTTGTAGTAAGGCGGAGTTTTCAAGGTTGAAAGTGATTTCCTCGAAAGAGAGACAATAAAGGTACTTGTTTCCAAGGTGCTCCACATTTCATGAACTCTGTATAAATTGCTGAAGCACTATTGGGCCTAGCCTATTGGGCCTATTGGGCCTAAGCCTATTATTGGGCCTAGCTATAGTCAATAAATTACGTGCGAAGTTTTTAAGATAACTCATATAAGATTTTATAAGCTGGTAAAGCAAAGGTTAGCGACAGTTCTCTCACATGGTATGATATACCATTATATACATGATGGTATATCATGTGATAATTCATAATTCTATATGACAAACTCTTACATTGTTTATTCTGTTCTATCAAATTTTAGGAGTTTGGTTAAAAAAGTTGGTAAAGCTAAGGTTAACGTCAGTTTCCTCACTTGAAAGCGATGTCAGTGACGGGCGGGCTCACGATTAGTTAGTTAGGATAGCTATAGACTATAGGTAATATAAAAGTACTTAATCATCATCGTCATCATCATCACCATCATCATCATCTTATCAAGGTCGGGATAAGAACAGACGTTCTTAAATCCTCTCCGTCCCACACCAATCACAATATGCCGATCCCATTTTTTTATTTTAAATTTTTATAGCAATTTCTGTCGCGTCGAATCAATCAATCATCAATCATAGTTCAGAAGCCTCCGGAAACGTATAATCAAAGTGTAAGTAGAACATCTACGCTATCAATGAAAAATTGAAATCTACAAAAGAAAATAGCTGTATTCTAGCAATGAGTGAAGTAGTATAGAAAGGCAATACCATCTCAAGAGTGACGAGTGCAAAGTCATCTGTTCTGGAGAAGCGAAATGCGGCAGAGAGATGACGATGACGCTGGGTATAGGATGGCGGTGAGTAGTTGGTGAGTAGATGGTGAGTAAAATACTATCAGAGGTAACATAGTGCAGCCAAAATCTAAAGTTAATAGGAGAAGAAGCCGAGCCAGATGGTCTTGCACAGACATCGGAAGCCGACATAAGACTCCTAAGAAGAAGAGATTTAACTGAATTTCAGCCGATCAAGAAGAGAAGGACATATGCAACGACTCTGAAATACGCGCTCTAAGAATGGATTAAAAAATTAAGTTGAGAAATAAATTAATTTTAGACAAAATAATAATAATAATAATAATAATAATAACAATATTCGTATTTGAAGATTAAGAAATTCGATGGAAAATATGCCTCGTACTTGCCATTCGAGAGCGTTTAACGGAAAAATAAATTCAAATCCACGTCTTCACAAATATCAACTATTCGATAGTGAACTTTCAATTGAAACATTTTTTGCATCTTTCGTCTCATTGTGATAGTTTACATATACACATCAACCGACGACCGTGCGGTGAAATGACGCAGACGTCTTTACCGAAAAGCGCTTCACATCCTCTACATTCAGAGTTACACTGCAGAGAAAATAGAACTACTGGCTGTTCTTCTAGATTTAATCAGTCCTCAATTCAAATATACGATTTAGGTGTTCAATGTAAGCATATGAATATTTAAGCTTTCGAATATGTAAGCATGTTCAAGAATAATTACATTTATTTAATAATGCAACTGAAATTGGCATAAATATATAAAACTAGCATATTAATTAAATCATAAATTAACTAATAATAGCAATGCCTTGTTATGTAATACTCATGCATACCACTCTTGGACTTAGCTAGTCATTTAATACTACAGATGTTACATGTACATTACATGTATTTACAAATAATATACATGCAAATACATGTATATTATACATTATTTCTTCTGACCCATTTCTTAAAAACCTTGAACTAAATTATCAATAATTATTTTTTAAAGTTGTGTGCCATACGATGCCAATAAATAAGCCCAAACACTCACTGGTCGCTACTTTTATGACTATAATGCCGCTGCATTTAGCTAATCAGTAAATCATTCACTAGTGCTAATTACTAAAGCTATCAACTAATATATAAATCCAATTTACATTTTATTAATGTTATCAAAACTGTCAATTGTATCAGCTAATAAAGACAACAGTTTTATTATACTGGCTAAAACATTTAATTAACTATAATTACTGTATATCAATTAATAACTAATTGCTTATATAAGTTAACAAGTTGTTGATATCAGTTAATAACTAAATGATTATATCAATTAAAAGCTAATTGATCGCAAAAGAGGTAAAACTAAGTTTAACGTCAGTTTCCTGCTCGAATGGCATGTCAGTGACCGGGAGAGCAATGGAATATATCAGTTATTATCTAATTAATTATATCAGTTAATAATTACTTAATTATTTAGTTAGGTTATTTTCGTCTGCTAATAACGTGTAGGACTTGATTAACATATGGATAAACTTACTCAATATATGAAATTATAGTAAAATCGATTCAAACTTCAGTTTTCGTTTTATAAAGCCCTGAACAGAAGATAGTTTAATTAGAGTGATTCCAAACTTTTATGAAATAAAGCGGATGACGCATCACAGACATTACTGAAATGATTGATAGTGACATAGGCATAAACTCAATAGATAAAGACTGCCACTATAGCTTATGTTTAATATCATCCCAGAGCGTTGGGCACTGCACTTTACTGGACGATCAAAATATAGTGAAAATATTTTCTAAGCCTTGTTGTCTTTAATGATAGTCAAAAAAAACTTAAACGAACCTATGCTTTAGTTATAGTAACAACAACAGTAAAAAGTAAAAATCAAACATTGAATAATTATGAATAATCAAAGGCCATATAGTAGCGGATAGTTATTTGATTAGACCCAAAGCTTCTGAATATCGCGATTGGAAAGTTAAAATAACAAACTACAGGCTTTTAAGACCTTATTGAAACAATTCTGCATTGGTAGATACCATATATCGAACAAAGAGAAGGCTTACGGGCAGATTTATTACATGGATTATAGATTAATAGGTCAACTGATTGTTTGATTCTGACATTACAGTTATATAAAAAGTCACAGAGATTTCAACATCGGCAGCGTTTCAAATGCCATGCTTCTATTCACCTACACGAAGACCCATTGAAAAATAAATTAAGACTGAATTCGCTCTAGTCGACGAAGAAAAAGTGCTACACTTTACAATGCACTAATGACTTGAAAATTAAACTTTTTCATACTTGTCACGAGAAAGATGGTCGCATTAGATGAGGCAGTTTCTGCACTCTGATTAGATTTATAATTTCTGCCGAGCGACCAGGGAGCAGGTGGTCAGACCTGATTAGAGCGGCAGAACAATGTCCGGGTAAATCCCGGGCACAATCTTCCGTCAGAGCCTCGCCTCGTCCCAGGGGAGTGTGAACCCTCGCACGGGCTCCGTTAACGTCATTTCTATCGAGTAATTTTATTATCGGAGACCAGACAAACGAACTGCATCAGCAGCTGCAGTAGCAGTGAAATAGTAGAAGCTGCAGCAGTGAAATAGTAGCAGCTGTAGCAGTACAACATTAGCAGCCGTAGCAGCAATGAAAAATTAGCAGCCGTAGCAGCAATGAAGTGGCCGTAGTGGCAACATATGCAACGGCTGAATAATAATAATAATAGTAATAATAATAATAATAATAATAATAATAATGGGCCTAAGTACATTAATCTACGCGCTGCTTTATGCAACATGCCACAGTAGCGCTATTAAGTACAATTAATTGTATGCTAGATCGAATAGAAAAGTTTTGAGTTTCTTCTGGAAGCTGTAGAGGGATAGACTGACGTAGGCTGACAGAAAGATTATTCCAAACAAATGGTCCAGATATGTTGTATGCCCTGGCACCCATATTTGCTCTAGCCTAAAATCTTGAAATTTCTAATTCTGAAATTTCTGAAGCATTAGCAGCTACATTAGTAGTAGAATTACAAGCATTATCACTTAGATACTTATTAACTTTATAGTACCATTATCGTAGCAACATACCTAGCAATATTGACAACTATAGTAGACACGTATTAACATTACTACTCTAGCTACAGTAGGCTTCTATTATCAACTTTAACATTGGCAGTAATAAATTTTGCCGGTATACAAAACTGAGTAGATTAAATTACAATTTCTAAAATTTCTGATAAATGTAATAAAAATAATATATTCTATTGCTGAAGTCAGAAGGCGAGAGAGTCCAAAAATCAAATTCGGCCATGATACTCCATAAACTGATAATACGGAGAGTGAACGCATGTGAAAGCGAGAGAGAAAAAGGAACAGACAGGGAGAGAGAGAGAGAGAGAGAGAGAGAGAGAGAGAGAGAAGACAGACTATAAAAAATAAACACAGAAATGTACAGAAGGAGAGAATTATCAGAGATGGGCTAATACACACATTTATCTCTTGAATTGAAGAAGAGGGAACGAGAGAGAGAGACAGAGAGAGGGAGAGAGAGAGACAGACAGGCAGATAGAGAGAGAGAGAGGACTAAAGGAAGAGAGACAGAAATGGAGAGAGAAAACAGACACCAGAAGGGTCTGTTTACTGAGCAGGGTGTAAGGGACATCTGGTGCTTAGACACCGCTAGAGAGACTTGTACCAGGTCCCTAAGGATCAGATGGCTCGCTCGCTGGTCACTTAACGTTTCAACATCTGTACTTAACCGTCATCTGCTAATTAATATTTTACTTGGTTTTGTTTTGAGTGTCATCTAAGTGAACAGATGTGCACATTGGATGCAGAATATAAACTCATAAATGTCAGGATCTTGTTCAATGTTGTCGTGGTCATTTTGTTGCAAATTAAAACTCTATGTGTCAATGATGACTGGTTTCTAAAGGCTAGAATTTGCAATGAAATGGCAAGTACTATACTAAACAAGATAAAATAATAAGGACCGAATTTGGGCCAATATAAAAATAACGAAATTCGATTTCATTCAGCGCGTCGTGTATCAGAGAAAAATATTAATATATACCATTAATTAGTACTGAAAGTATATGTATATTTATGACATCCTTATCAACGTCTCAGACACACCTTATAAATGCAAACAGCGATTGAAATAATAACTTTAGCTTCATAATTAATTAACGCCGCAAATTAAAGCGTCAGCCAAAGATATGCAAATATAAAAACACACTATCTGCCGCAGAAAGGCTAGTATGAGAATTTAAAGTTTTAAATGACTATCATTTCAAGATCGCTTCAAATATTTATTATTCATGCTTCCTACAAAATATTGAAATTGGACATTCCATCGTTTAGGTATTGAATTGACAAGCAGCCAAAGTCATCTGGCATATATCATTTATTATCATTGGAATGTGAATTTAATATAAAGCTGCAGCTGGAAATTTTCAAAAACATTCTTCACAATAATCAAATATTTCCACAAATACTACTAAGCAAAGAAATAAAACAAAACACGCATTCCATTTAGATCGCATTGCATAAAGTAAATAGAAACAAAAGCTTATTATATACCGTGAGTTGTAGCAGACGATAAGAGAAACAGAAGATTAGGAAGAATATGGGAAATAAATTCAGAAGTCATGATTTACTAGCTACTTGGACCATAGTAATAAAATTTCAAATTTATTAATATACGCCTAGGATCAATTTGTTGGTCAATTAATGTCTAATAACTGAGCGAGTGAGAAGACTACACCTTAGAAAATGAACCTCGGGCCTGCTAATTCTCAATTAAAAAATGCAATTAACTATTTCCACTAAATTATAAATAAATCCAACACGATATAATTACCTCTGATTCAGTAGGCACTGTGAGAAAAAATTACGTTTTAAAATCTAAGGCCAACAATTACTTTTATATAAAATAAGTATATTTGCAAGACTAATTGACCTATCTTGCTCTTGAAACCGTAACACTATATTAACAAAATGCCCTCAGCTGCTGTAAGCTTTCTCGAGCTATCAATGACTCTAAATAAAAAAATAATGAACGTTAGTTTGCACATTTTAGTGATATGATCCTCCATGATGATATATCTATCACTTTAATGCCACATAGGTAACGATTAGTTATTTATGTTATTCAATTACCCCTAAAAGCAGTCCAGTGAATGCCCGAGAATTTAATCTATGATCAGCTCTATCGGGAATTGATCTCATAACCTTATGAACAACCAATTAAAACTTCACGCCGTTATCTAAAGCGCTTACACACCGAGTTATTTAGATAT
The DNA here is from genome assembly GCA_905160935.1 of Enchytraeus crypticus. Classification (NCBI taxonomy): domain Eukaryota; kingdom Metazoa; phylum Annelida; class Clitellata; order Enchytraeida; family Enchytraeidae; genus Enchytraeus; species Enchytraeus crypticus. The sequence continues at coordinate 292,906 of CAJHZI010000646.1, read as the reverse complement.
ACTATTATAGCTATCCTTACACATCATGTAGTTATTTGGACATAGATGGATTAATATATAAATATTATTACAATACTAACCGGAATACTGAGTATCTCTCACGGATATTCGCAGCATTTTCCTGTGTCTATGAACTCTACTGAAGAATTCAGCGTTTCTCGACATGACGGATCGAGTCCACTCTGCCGCTGAGAAAATCGGCGGTAAACCGGAGCAGACATAAACGAAAGCGAAAGAAGAGTTAAAATCTCTTGTGCTCAGCTACTTCTGTTAATCCTGCAGCTTATAATGTTCGTCAACTCGAAACTCGGACCCGAAATTCAAGAAAAAATATTTCAAGAAAACAAAATATTTAATACGTCAAAATATCAACAAATATCTATGTTATAATAGCTGTACTTTGATATCAGTGTTCAACTAAACGATCGAGCCAGTACACGGAGGTCTATTAATTTAAGTTAACGGTAAGTTTTAACGGCATTGCACTGAAATATGTCCATGATAAACCAATGTCAGACAGAGAACTGATTGATTGAGATTGAGGAAGGCTAAAACAACTGTTGCTCTTGATACGCAGACTTTAAATTGACTGAATGGAGCATCTTCCTTGAAAAATAATTGTAGTATACACTCATTTACTGAATGTTGGAGACTATTATTTAGCCTATCTAGCCTAGCCTATCTAGCCTAGCCTAGCCTATCTAGCCTAGACTATTATTTATTTATTATTTATTTTTTATTATTTCTCTTTCCTTTATTATTAAAACGAACCCTGAAGATGACATTTTTAAATATAAGAGTCAATAGCATCGATTCATTTTTCCTATTTTGTTGTTGAAAAAAATGGTACAAATTAGAAATAGCAAAGACTGAATGCAGCCAATAATAAGGAGTTAAAAACCTTAGTGTGACTACAGAAGTTACAACCGTATAATATTATTGCCGCTATAATTTAAAATGTAATTTAATATATTAATTAATTTATACTTAATAGTAATAAAATTATTTTATAAATTACATTTCAATTCAATTTTAAGTTCTTTATACATCTAGTAGAAGACGTTTTGTAATGCAAACTAACATGGTAATAATAATATTACAGCAATAGAGAATTAATTCTAATAAAATTGTAAAATATACCACACAATAACCAATATTATCCGATATGCCATTGTTATATGCTCGTCTTCAATTATGAGAGATACTTAAAGCAATCGCTCCAGCCTATATCGCATCTAAGCAGCAGGCAATATTGCTAAAGAAGTAGAAATCGAACACCTGTGATACACCTGCTCTCTCACAACTTGTCGATATTAAATATCGTCAGTCATTGTGTGTGTAACAGCTGCACAGCTCGCAGCAACCCTTTAGGCCTATACTTCTATTTTATGCTGGAAGACGTTGTCTCTATACTCAATGCAATTATTTTAGCAAATGTATACCTGCTCCATCTGCGAAAATAGCTACATTAACATACCTGCGTGTAGAATTCGAAGAATTTATCACGCTCATTATGCTCCAATTAAGAGCTATTTCTATAGTCATTCATACTCAATGAGGTGATTAGTTTTCAGCAGTCCTACATGCATGAAAAATAATTAAATTAATTTAGAAGACCAACATCTGATTCATGGTAATATAATGGTGGCAAAGCACAGATGATACTACTCTATAAATGATCATTAACGCTTATAGACTACTTACTACAGGAGTTCAGTGTATTGTCTTCATTAACCAGTATGCAACAACACTGTAGCGGTTATTCTGAAATAAAATAATCTCTCCCTCTCTCTATCTCTCTCTATCTCTCTCTCTCTCTCTCTTTCTTTCTCTCTCCCTCACTCACTCACTCACTCACTCATACTCACTCACTCACTCTCTCTCTCTCTCTCTTTCTCTCTCTCTCTCTCTCTCTCTCTCTCTCTCTCTCTCTCTCTCTCTCTTTCATGACACATAAATGAATCAGCATCAGCAATATCTAACATAATGAGCCAGTTCTGTCTGTCCGTCTGTCTCTATCTGTCTATCCGAAGTAACGCTTACGAAAACACTGTCGACACTCGCTCGCTGGCCAAATTCTTTAACAGTTACGTTAATTACGGCTCTATCATTTGACGATTATAAATTTATGGCGAGTATATACATGTATGTAAACTTAATCGCTATGTCATATTTATAATTCACACGTAGCCTCTTAACGCCAATTACAGCTCTATCATTTGTCCACTATGAAGAACTGGTAAGTATAAATTTCATCACATCGTCATATTTATAATTTATAATTACAACAACTTTTTCATAAGAAATTCCTACATATTGATTTCTTGAGAGTCAGTCGTACGGTATGTTACATTGCTAGAACGTCCTCCTTAACATTGGGAGGTTAGAATACAGGTTCAGTTAAAAATGCCAATTTTTTCCTAAATGAGTGAAATTGTGCACACGGATACATCTACTTATTTAATGTCATCGGTGACCAAGAGAACTGATATTCATGATTTGTATCCAACTATTAACCAATTATATTCATCTGCACTTTAACGCTATTGGTACCACCTGTTCACTGCTTAAAACAATAAATTCAATGCTAATTATACATTACGATTTATGCATATATAAAGACTACAAATTAGATAATTACTGGCATCTCTTTATTTTACGTCATTGATATGGCCCCAAATGAGGAAACGCTATATGTTACTGTAACATTGTTATTGTAATACATATTATTATTGTTGTAATACATATTATTATTGTAATACATATTATTATTGTAATACATATTATTATTGTTAAATTCTCATTGAATGGTGGAATGCATAATTACGTGTAGGCTACATGTCTAACAATATCATGTTATGCAATTACACTACATTGGCTAATCTTTATAAGCAAAACTCATTCCCTATGAACTGAATTTTCTTCAGTTTGGGAGCCATGATTACTAACCTCTAAACAATTGATCACCAGTGTGATATCTTAACCATTATGCCACTGGCATAGCTGCAGGACTAATAGCTTAGCATTTTCACGTATCTATAGGCCGGTGTTGGGTTGTATTATTGAAAGGCAACAGGAAGTGAACGGCTAAACATCTGCATGTGTGATAATTTAAATTCCAGTGTTTCCTCATCAGCTGCAGATGCTTCCGTATGTAGCTTTCATGTGACGCAAAGAAAATTGAAATTGGTTGCAATATGGTCTATGTCACTAATTTCTGAATTTTGAACACAGTTTCACAATTAATTTGCAGATGCATGGCATCTGCCAATATGTATATACAATAATCTGGTATCAAACCTCATTTCATAGCATGGGAAAAGGTCTGCTGAAATGCTATTTTATTGACCTTCCAAAACCAATTATACTACCCTTTATGGGCATGTTCATAAATGAATGTAATAGCCTTTCTAAAAATATCAGTTAGAAATAAAATTTCCAAATTATTACAAGTTTTTACTTTAAACAATAGCTAAATGAACTTCAAAGAGAAACGTTATTTTCAACAAGCATATATTACATAGGTATGAATTTGCTATAGTTTGCATGTGTTTTGAATATTTTACCTGTAGGCCTATAGCAAACGACAAATTAAATATTTTATACTGTACCATAGATGTAGAAAATCGACTAGTACAATTGCTTTTGTAGAGTTTACAAAAAAATGTTACAATTATTTTATTAATTATACGAAAGCTAATCAGGCTAAATTTGAAGTCTGTTGTAGCAACTCATTGTGCTCCCAAAGACTTGTCTATCACTCGATGAGGAAGTAGAAACAGTAATCAACAAGTTCACATCATCTACTTTAAGCAAGTACAACGCACTTAGTACTTATACAGTAATTACTACATAGTACAACGCACTTAGTACTTATACAGTAATTACTACATAGTACAACGTACTTAGTACTTTTACAGTAAGTACTACATAGTACAACGTACTTAGTACTTATACAGTAAGCACTACATAATGTGGCCTATATCATTAACCAACGGTTACAAACAAAACAACACCTGGGAGAGAGAATTTATTATGTTTAGCGGTTGATATTCCTGGCTGGAGATTATTCTGCAGTTATTTACCCGCTAGAGCGGGGAGGGGGGGGGGGGTCGGTACATCTGGATGTTGAGACCGGTGTGTCAGTAAGACGTATGAGATCAACTCTAGACAGCTGAGCCACGGGATGTCGCGCACATTATACTCATCATCTAGCAATACTTGCCGCTAATTCTTGCCACTTTTCTTAGCCTTAACTTACCCTACTCTAACCTGAACACTCGTCATCATCTTAACGCATGGCCACAACAGTCTATTCGCTTCCATAAGCAGAACTTGATGATTTTAGATATTTTTTAATTCCCAGTTTGGTGTCTTCTGAAAGCCTGTAAATTTTCAGTCAGTGTTAAAGATGAGTTCCTAATAAAAAAAGGAAGTGAGATAAGGAAATTGTTAAATATTTATCACTGTCTCTGGTTAGCAATTATGATTTGCCAAGCTAGAGGCTAGGTAAAGTTCGCATAAAGCACAGCTCTTTGTAAAGGGATTAGAATGCAAATATATGGAGTGCTCTTTATGGAGCGTGAAGGTAAACTCTGAGTATGAATATGTACCTTGGACTTGCCACGCAGCAGAACACTTGAGTGAGAAAGAGACAGAACATGATTCCTCCAGCATGTCCTATCCTCCAATTTTTTATATCCGCTACTAAACTTACGTTAGTCTTAATTAACTTATAGAGCGACATTATTCAGCTGAACTAACAATTTCTTTCCTTAGTGTATTGGTCCAGAAATATTACTTTTTGCAAATCGTTATTTTTCTTTTATATATATTTGATTAAATGGCAATTCAGATCAATTATAATAGCTTTTCAACTCAGCCAAAGGAACAACAATTGGATTAACATTAACATAATATTATTCTCTCATCGTAGAAGCAGAATTAGCTGGATTATTATATTATAGATAATTAGATGGCTAATCCTGCTACTACTGAATAGTAGTAAAGCATGAACTAATTTCTCTGTCTGTAGTATTTTGACAAGTGGCACATCCAAGATACTCATACTCAGAGTCTTCTTCCATACTCCTTAAAGAGCACTAATAAATTTATATGTAAAATAAATTATCTGCCTCTATTTTCTTCCACTTTTAGGTCAGCATGAAAGAAAATAGAGGTAGAGGTAGGCAGATAATAGGAATGTTAGATGAATTAAAGATCCAGTCATATGCGGACATGAAAAAGAAAGCGAAATATAGGGAAGAATGAAGACTTTATGGACCTGCCAGTAGGCAGTGCACTAAGAAAGAGAGAGAGATAGAGATGTAAAATAAAATACAACGTAACTTAATTACATATGGTAACGTGCACAATACAGTTCTATTAAATACTATACAATAATCATAATACGACTATGATTATACATGTTGTGATTACAATAGATTGTAATTAGCAATTAAAATCTATTGTTAATAGATAGATTAATCTATTATTTACCATAGATTGTAAATAATCTATTTACTTTGATAAGCTGGTAATTATCAAATATAGTAAGTACGTACTGTTGGCTGAGTTGAGGTGGTTGGGAGACGAGAGATAACCGGAAGCAGTGGATGGTCGAGTATCCGGGGTCCGGAGGCTGGTCATTGAGAGAGGCTGAGAGAGGCTGGAAAGAGAGATGGTAATCTCCAGGAAAAAGTCCCTTCTCGGACCTAAGTGTAGAGGCTATTAGTGTATACCAGAACTACCTGTAGGCTTATTTAATTCAGGAATATACAAAATTTATATGTAGTTATAGGACGACTAAGGCTCAGTTTGTATTGGTTTTTTCAACAGATTAAGTAAATTAATTGAGAATCTGAAAAAGTTAACAAAATTAATCTTAATATTTTGTAATATGAATTTTATTATGTTATGTTTTACAATTTTAGTTTTTGTCGGTTTGGTTACTTGCTAAAATATTGGAAGATAGTAGTTTTATATCCATGCAATTATCATATAGCCACCATACCCTTTAGAACCATTCCTCTCTAATCAAACCTCAAGCTAACGTCAAAGCAAAATGCTAAGTATTTTAACTAAGGAATCTACAGGAATCAGAAATTATTCATTATTGCGGGTAGTCGGGTACTAGTTGAATAGTTTCATTTGGGGATAGTTTGATTGAGAATGTTAAAAAATGGCGTTCGGTAAAAAAAGAGAGTTAGTATAAAATTAGACTGTAGATGAATAATGAATTGATAATGAATTCTTATGTGTTCAGGACGTGGAATACATAAGATAGAGTTTAATAAGAGTCACGTGCAGTGGACCTGTGGTAGACAATGTTAAGAATGAGAGAGAGAGAGAGAGGGGGGGGGGGGAGGGAGAGAGATGGAAAGAGAATTTAGATATTAAAACTCAACGCTTATATGATATATCATATATTTAAAATAATTTTATAGAAGAAATAAATTTAGAATATTCTGTCATCTCTTGCGCTTCCGCTATAGTTAATGCAATAGTTTTTTGTCAGTCCCTAAAATTTTACGCCATAACCAGAACTGCAAAACTTTAAACGAATTAGCTACAATATGACCAATAAGCAAGAACTAATCCAAACTATTGTAAAACCTAGACCAATTAATTCATAGATGTATTAAAACAAGATTGCTACTAGACTAGCATTAAGCTAGAACTACTATAAACTATTTTAAAAATATCTAATAAAACTACAAATAAACGCAACACAGTAGATAGATAAATTTTAGCGAGACATCTATAAGACTAGCTTTAACGTTAGAACTGCTGTTTCTGATATCCCGCACATGTGGCTGATTCGGTGTGTCGAACAGAACTGAAAGTCTGCGAGTTCAGTGCTGTTTCTAAATTCCGACTCTAATTAATTCAGCCGCTTCAGCGGTAACATCAGCGGCACGGCTAGTGGCAACACGATGGCCAGGGTCCAAAGCTTGCGGAGAGGGTTAAATGTATTTAACGTCAAGGTCAGAAGCTCGGCATTGCTTTTATTTGTGACTAAATACATTCTAGCTAAGCCAACGTCACATTGAGTAGCGAATGACAGTAAATTTTGCAGTATAACTTCATAATGATAGAGAGATAAAATGCGGTTCAAGAAAGAAGTCTTTGCAAATACTAATTCATAGACTCATCGTAGCCTAGTTATTAGGTGCAATAAATTTACTCAACAAAATTATTACTATTAAGTTGGAATGATCTTATAGCTTTAGTTTTATATTATGTCCTGATATAAAGAAATATACTTATTGTACAATGTTTATCGTAAATTTGAGGTCCCGGGTTTAATTTGATATAAAAATGACGCTAATTTAAATAAAAACTTTTGAATTTAAAAATTAATTGGCACTGAATACTCGGTGATCCAAACCTCTAACAAACAAAAGTGGTCTGGCAAAAGCTTGATCGATGAAAAGTTGGTTAAAGAAATAGACTGACGATTTCAACAAAATTTAGTGATTTTACAGGTGCTAGATAAATGTATAACAAACGATATCATATTTAGTCTATACGACAATATAATAAAGTGAAATAAAATCTATATAAGTCTATATAATTTATTAACTTTACTTAATACTTTGTTTTGCACAACAAATCATCATATCATCTTCGTATAATACTTTTATTCAGGATATATTCGACTCCCCGAATTAGTAATGTTTTCTATCTCAAATTTTAAATCATGAACTTAAGTAAAGCTGGTAGAGAAAATTAACTAAAGTACTGATGAAGAAAGCTATCAAGAATTTATCTGTTGAAGGCAAGGTTATTATAAATAAATTATAAATTACAATAAAAAAAATTACTAGAAATAAATTATTTACTTATAGTAACCTTGGCTGAAAACACATAGGCCTATGACTCAAGAATCCAGCTGTCGATATTATTTTACAAGCTGGTTGGTCTATGCAAGGGCACCTTTATATAAATTGTAACATCATATAATGTATATATATATATACATATATATATACATACATGCATACATACATGCATACGTATAGTAAATGCCATATTATGGATTAGGCCTGTATACAAATCTACGGCCAATGACACAATTCCAACAAATCATTGTATATCTCAAGTTCTAAATATTTATACATTGTTCATTAACCAAATTAAGTTCGTTTCTAAAAATTCTCACCCTCATCACTTTTTCAAATGGTGCCTATCACCTGAGAACTGCATCTAATCTGACCAGAATGAAGTCGTTTTTAATATCCTATCAGTACCCTTCCTTCACAACAACACCTGCAAGTTTAGGTTGGTTCATTAATTTACCATACTTCAGCTGTTTTACGGTAAGAGACTTATCGAAAAGCCTTCCACAAGCTATTTGTTCAGTTGATTAAGTAATCGCGCAGTACTACGCAATCAGTGTAAAATAGCAGAACTATCATCGGAACTACCAGTTGGATAGTCAATTAAACAAGTTGCTGCACACTGTTTGATATACAGCAAACCAACGATTCGATTCCATGTCGGATCTCCTCTGAAGGTTCACTATAATCACTATAATGTGGAAACTAACTTTAATCTTAGACTAGATTGGCTTTATAACTTGAACCAAACTAAAGACATACCTAAATGCTAATGATACATTTTCAAGTGTGCTGTTTCAGATATTCACCTCCTCTCTACAAAAAGTTAGATATATTACTTAATTTTGTTCTGAGAAACTCTGTTACTGGGCCAGCAGCAACTGCGTAAAACTAAAATTTGATATAGGCCCTAGGCCTACACAGTTCAGAGAAACAGAAAAATTTCGATCAGCTGTTCTTGTCCGTTAAACACTTCGTACAACTTTTTGCAACTTACACGTCAAAATATTTTAGGAAATCTTAGCAATTGCTTCGATGGCAGAAAAGGTTACAACAAATAAATACTTGTAGTTACAAAGGGTATAGGGACTTATAACTATTAGTGACTATCTATTTCAAATTTTTAGTTGTAGAAATGAACTTTTAAATTCACTGCATCAATCTGACTTCTTGAATTATGATTAAATCAGCAAAATATTTGATATGATTCTCAAAGTTCCTTTGTCAGCGCTTTACGATTATAACAGTGTTATATTATTCCCTAATTAATTCTCCATTTGTTGTTGAACAGTGGATTGCACGATGTTCGATAATTGACCACAAGCTTATCATAGGAATACAATCATACTGATCCTATTTTTTTAAAATAAATTGTTAACAATTCGTATATTGGGCAGGTCTGCTAGTTTGAGTTTATTAAATGCAGAATTATGTTCTGTTAAATATTTTACTCAATTAGCAGTTCAAACTCGTTCATAAATCAATAAGTAAGTATTGTTAAATTGGCTATATTTCTAAGTGCGATCAAGGGCTGTAAAAATTAAATTACTTATGAAACATTAAATATATTGTCAACGAGCCTAACAGGATGTGTACTTTACTGCTTGATTCTATGTAATCTTCATTAATTAAGTTTGTATGGGTTTCAAGTAAGCCTGCAGTATGGGTTCTTCCTATTTCATTTATGAGTCTTTATTACTAAGTTAACGTGTTGTTCCCGGGCTAATGAAGAATAGACCAACGGTAAGCTGCCTGTGTCGTAAGAGGTGATTAGGAAAGATTTGAGGATGGCAACGGTAAACTACCTCAGATGCCACTATTTCCAAGCTGTAGGCTACATTAAAGTGTGGATAAGGCCTTTTGTGAAGGGATTAATATGATGATCGATGGAGTAAAACTTATGTCATTATAGAGAGAGAGAGAGAGAGAGAGAGAGAGAGAGAAATTATCTTTTCATCATGATTTAACATTATTATTTTATTTAATCGTTTATTTTGATAAGTACTTGTCGAATAGAATGATTTTCCCTTGTCTTCAGTGCGTCGTTTATTCCTGACATCGCTTCTGGTGAGAAACGGGACGTCAAATGTTAAATATAATGTTTTGCCATTTTATGACAATGTGGTTTTAAAGGGCATGATCAACTTTGTCGCAATGTCCCTACTTTTGAATTTTAACTTAATTAAACCTTAGTCTTTCTATTAGTACGCCTACCAGTAGGTACTTGGAATTAAACTCTTCGATATATCTTTATCATCTGCCTCTCATTATAATTATATTATTATTACCAGAATTATATTTCTTTGCTGGAACTAGCGAAACTAGCATTAAATGAATAAAATTAAGTTAACTTTAATTAAAAAATCAAATTAATTAATTTAAAATTAGTTAAAATACAAAAATTAACATAAAATTAATTTAAAATTAGTGACGGTAGACCTAGCAAGGCACAGTCCTTCAGTTTTGAAGATAATCTCTTTGCAGAATACGTTTATGGTTCAGATACAAATCATTAATGAAATTAATTAATAAAAATCATTAATTGATAAACATAGTAACTTCTTATCATTTTTTATTCACGCTTATCGTAAGATTTATGCGTAATAACTTACAAATTTCTTCAGTTGTCACGCTTTGGTGCGTAATTTCTTTTGATAAATAGACCTAAGCCTCAGAAGAAAATAAAGATTGACTAGCTAAGTGTATAAATGAGAGCTGCTAGCTGATGTATCCTATACGATTCAAATTCAGTTTCTGTCGAAACTATTAATTAAAGCAAACTAGAAGTGGCTGAAAATTGTAGGCTATAAGATCGGCGTAATGAGCGTAATTGAGAATTAATCAAAGAAAATTTCAGAATTTTCAGTGAAATTTGCAAAATAATTAAGGCAACAGCCAGAACAGAAAATGAGCCCTTTAGCCTAACTAAATTATTGCACTTATTGGAAGGACGTATCTAATGTAAACAATTTAAAATAGCTAGAAGGTTAACGGCAGTTCCTTCACTCGAAAGTGATGGAAATGACTGGGGCGAGCCCAGGATTTGAACCCCACACATACTGGTCCGCGGTCGAATATCTTACTGACATCCCACTGACTCCAGTAGTAGATAATTCGTTTAGTTGCTCAACAAGACGAATAATTTAGTACATAAGCCGAATTTCTATCAAGGTTAGGTTTGCGTGTCTCTTGACTGATCAATCTGACATTCGAACCTCTACGTCTATCTATCCCGAATCAACCAGGAATCCAATAAGCAACACGGATCGCTGTGTACTTTACTTCTACTCAAAAGCGAAGTAAAAATAAGTTTCAGGTGCTGCGAGATTTCAAGCTCGAGTAGACGTTTCAGTTTCAGCCGCAGAGCGGTCGTGATGTAACAATATCAGCAATTGAACAGCTGGCGTTCAGTAGATCAGTATAATCCGAACAATGATGGATGACTGAGAACAGCTGCTTCATGACGATATTGTACCTTACTCTCCTACTCCCTGTTCGTCTCTGATCTCTCCTTTTATTTCTCTACCTCACTGCTTAATTTGTTCTTTTTCTATTTCTAATTCCACCTCTTTGTCTTCTCTCTCTCTCTCTCTCTACCATTTACGGTATATTTTGATTTATAAATCAATTTCACATTTCATTGTTGCTTGATCCTTATCACTTTTGATTTTCATATGATATATTTGCGTGTGATACTATGGAGCGAGCATATGTAGGCTTATGTATTATGATATCACTTTAATTCAGTATCTGAGCTTTTCCAAAGTTTCAAATTATACAAATTAATCGTTTCTGCCTTTCTGTTTATATTTCAGCGTAGAATAATTTCGAATTGAGAGTCGCATAAATTATTATAAATTAATTTAATTTAATAAATAGGTAATCCCTCTGAAACAATGGATTTTATATTGCCAACTACCAAGTACCTAGTATCTAGCACGTAGTAACTTGTACAAAATACCTAGTACCCAGTACCGAAATATACTTCAGAATATTTGGAGATGACCACCAGCATTTAAAATTGCATACTTGTTCCGCTTAGAAGTAGATTCTCAAACTTTACTTATTTAAGGCATTTATTCACTATCCCTTTCGACAGTGTTTAAGCTGTTAAGCCTACTTTATGCTTTCTTTTAGAAATTGTAAATAGCCTGCGTTGATTTAAATAAATTGTGTCTAGTTTTAGTAAATACGATTCAGTGAGATGCAGATATAAGATGCACTTTTGACCTTAAATGCAATAAAAAAAAGTTTCTCGAGATCTTTGTTCAATAAGAAAATAAAACAGTTGAAAGCCTGTTCTGGATGTCGTCTTTGAAGCGAATGGTATGATTTGTGAGCTACCATGTCGCACTAACATGAGATTTTTGTAATTACATTATAGACTATGCACCAATAAACGCCATGTATTTTTCACTTACCGAAATGCTGCATCAGCGTTCCAAAAATGCAGACACTTTCAATAGCGTTTACAATTTATGCAGAATTAGGCTTGTGCACAAATTTAAGTTGGGAGCTAGCATTGGTACCAAAATTTAGTATCTTTATCGTTTTATATTGCTTGAGATTCTGGGTAAGACCTTCCAATGATGGTCTGACTGAATATAGAGCCCGTTTAAACTTTAGGATCACTTTCTTTTCATTAAGGCATGTCAGAGATCGAGCATGACGGTATGTGAACTTAAGTGATTAGTAGTGGAACTCTGAAACGATTATGCTCAGTGTAACAGATGATGACACAGTCGATTAGATGACACAGTCGATTAGATGACACAGTCGAATAGAAGATGACACAGTCTAATAGATGATGACACAGTCGAATAGATGATGACACAGTCTAATAGATGATGACACAGTCGAATAGATGTTGACACAGTCGAATAGATGATGACACAGTCGATTAGATGACACAGTCGAATAGAAGATGACACAGTCTAATAGATGATGACACAGTCGAATAGATGATGACACAGTCTAATAGATGATGACACAGTCGAATAGATGTTGACACAGTCGAATAGATGACACAGTCTAATAGATGCTGACACAGTCAAATAGAAGATAACACAGTCGAATAGATTATGACACAGTCGAAAAGAAGATGACACAGTCGAATAAATGACACAGTCAAATAGATGCTGACACAGTCGAATAAATGCTGACACAGTCGAATAAATGATGACACAGTGGAATAGATGATGACACAGTGGAATAGATGATAACAGCGCTTGATAAAAATTAGTCACTGCGTCAACAGTATCGAGACTCTGAAGCTAAATATGATATATTTAGATCTAGCAGTCTATTAGACATAAATCAATCAATCAACAATTGCAAAGGGATAATATAACCGCTTCTGATTTTTAGTAACACTAGAGAATCAGCACATGAGCCTAATGGCTCTTCTCTGCATATCCTGAATTGAAACAATCTTTGCCATGCTGTGCTTTCTGTGTGTAAGTAACTTGGCATCTCAAATTCCATCATCTTAACAATATTCAACTGTAGGTCTTTATTACCCCTTGGTGTTGCGTCACAATTCTGCACTCAAAAAAAGTATACATTTTTAGGTATATTTATGGTTTGATTGATAGAGTAATTTGATTTATTTGTTTTAGCGATTGATTGATTGATTGGTTTGCTGGCAAGCCGGCTGGCTGGCTGGCTGATGACTGACTGACTGCCTGACTGACTGACTGACTGACTGACTGGAAGAATCAACTGATCACAAGAATAACTGGATTTGCTTCTAAAGAACCGACTTTAATTGTAACTACTGTGGAGGACTATAACAGTTTCTCACAGTTATTAGCGAAGACTTTCAATATAAGAACGCTGAGTATTTTCATCTGGTATAATGTTGTTCTGGCAGATGTTGCTTAGATGTTGGACTATTTAAAAAATAGCAATCGGACTGAATGCAGAGAATGACACTTCCTTCTAAATCTATTATTATATGCTAAATGCAATGAGCTAAAGGAATTTTATAATTATTACAATATCATATGATCGGTCACATCCGATGAGTTAATCATTTTAATGCTTAGAAGGCAGTTTCTACCCATTCCCAAGTCAGTGCCTAGATATTCGTCTACTAGGTCTACCATGCCTTTAGCAGCATACACAAAACACATGGCTTCTCGGTGCTTCTGTGTTACACTATTTTTGTTAAAGTCCATTTAAATATCTCAGCTTGTTTAATGTTGTTAAATATCTCGAACTGTTTTTCCGAACCGGATCTCGGCCTATTATACGCCGTGAAGACCAGCAGGTCTGGATATCGTTCGGCTGAGAGCTTGCGTTGTCTGGAAGTCGTCAGCTACAAGAGTAACGGCTTTACGATTCTCAAACGTTTTCTGCGTTTTCTCCGTTTTGCTGAGATCTGCCGTCTATTGTAAGAAAACCGCAGTTTGCACTTTGAGGATAAAAATCCTGGGGTATGGCATCTCCAACCTTAAGTCAATTCTCAATGTTTGGAAATTTTAAATCTCAATTCCTTGTGTATTCGCCACCATTGATCGGAACAAAAGAAACATAATAGAAGCACCAGTACGACTATTTAAGACTATACGTCGGCGTAATTGGATATTTTCCCACCCGTGTATTCTAGTTACGTATAATAAAAGTAATTAATTAAGTAATTGATAAATTATCTGTTTCATAGAATTAACTACGTCACTCTATTACAAAAAAATCTCTCAATATGCAATATAACGGCAGGTCCACGGCATATAACTCTTTCAATCAATTCTGTTCTTAGCTTGAATTTTAAGTAATATAATTTTTATCCCCCCCCCCACCCGTCTCTTCAGTCTTTAAGACTGAGACGGTGGCTGAGCTAAAATAATGCCAAAAACTTACGCTCATTAATTGCTTGTTTATCGGTCGGTAAATCTCGTCAGATACCGATTTGACACGAGTTCAACAGGCCTAGGTGTCACTTTGATCAACACTCAAAGTAGGCCTGCGATGTTACAGTGTACAGAGCCTTAGAAGAGAGACTGTAGAAACAATGTCGACTGAACACGTTCAGTTACACAGATAATGGCTGCCGGATAAAGATGAGAGCTGCTTTCTACGTACATTTGAAATTAATAATAATAATCAGGCTTAACGTCCGTTTCCTCATACAAGGATGATGTCAGGGACGTCCCCCATCACATGTCACCACAAATCGATTCGCCGCAAATGATCTTAAAATATGTGTTGAAGAGAAAGAAAAAGATTCTAAGCGGTGCCGGTCCGGTGATAAAAAAACAGTTAGGCAAGATGAAAAAAGTCTATGGTGGGAAGTGATGTGTTTTCAACATACAACTGAAAGTGGAAGTAGTAGAACATGAGCGAAGATCAGGAGGGAGAGAGTTTCAAACAGTAGGTGCCGAGAAAGACAATGAACGAGAGAAAAAATAAGAAAGAAAAAGAGCGAGAGACGATTGTTTAGGTCGTGTGGCGAACACTCAAGGGCAAAATTTTTTTTTGTTTTTGCGTATCGTTCAACCATTGTGGCTGTTGAAACGATGACCGAGATTTTTAATTGTAATTTGGCCTACTGTTAGGCTCTATTTTGCCTGAGACGGAAGAGTGCAGAACAACAGTCTAGTTGCCTCGGATTAAGTTGTCGGGTGTAAGGCTGTTCCGTGAAAATTATTCTGGACTCGATAATTTAGTGATTCTAAGACTTTTGGAAAGCTGTACTTTGTGAGTGACTTCGAGGCTATGATCCACGGATCACAGAGCTTGATCTAAGTATGATACACGAACACGAACAAACACGAAGCTGGAATATGATTATACCATTTCAGTTAATAGTGAAAATAACGTATCTCAGTAGGATTAAGAAAGTCTTCATCTACCCACGCATAGTTTGCAGAATTTAGCTTATATTTAATAATTTTACGCTCAAACTTCAATAATTAACGTTTAAATGAGTAGGCCTATATTATGCCCAACATGCAAGCTTTACATATATAGGCCTACAGTCTATAATCAATTATGTTTACAAACATACATAATTTAAATGCAGTATGAAATAAAATGCACAATGCTAAGTACCACAATGCAAAATTTATCGTGCTTTCAGTTAGTAAAGAACAATGAACTAAGAAATCTGTGAGAAAGTTTACAATTATTTTAGTGCACTGATGCATCATGCTCTATTGATGGCTTTCCAACAAAATGTTAAAACCTTGCACTTATTCTTTTATATTGACATTGAATACCTACCTGTCACTCTGTGAAAACTTTTCTAAATTATATTTTTAGTTTTTCAAATGCTAAAAAATAACTGCTCTTAAAAAAGTGAAATAGTCATTCAAGATTTTTTGTTATTTAGGCTGCTTTCATATTGAAAACTCTCGAAAGAGTAAGTACGATTTATGTAATACAGTTTACCATTTTACTAGGCCGTCCATCTTTCAATCGCGATGTGTTTGTATCGCGATTAAATGATGAATATGACTGAAAATCTGAGACTGCCCTAACCCGATATAATAGGCCCTAATCATCGCTGAACCATATATATTGTCAGCTCTGGTGCTGTTTAGGGTATTTCTTTCACTTTTCAAATGATAGATCATATTGCTTTGATATTAAATTTAATTTCCATTAATCTTCTTTACTCACTCCTTTTATTTATCATTTAGCGCACAACCAGTCGTCATTGGTGTGGATTGCTCTTCTTTAAAAAGCATTCCAACCTGATGTATGGCAATGGTCTCAACAATGAGTTCAAAAACCCTGCGCTATTCTCTGAACACAGCTCAATGGTTAAGTTCAATATAATATCTACGCTTTTTAGTAAATAAAATATTGACATTTTACTGCTACGATGACAGCCCTTTGGTGTCAATGTATGTAATTAGCTCTAATTTTAATCTACAAGTTTCTAAACCACCTACTCCACATGTAGAGAGTGGAAAAACGTGTTCTTGCTGCTGCATTAATCGTCTCTGTAGATCCCTGTAAAAACAGAACGGCATTTTTTACAACTAATTAGGAAAGAACTCCCAGTTTCGCTCATTTTCAAATTGTTCTACATTTTCAACCCGACAAAGAAGCATTGATGCAAAATTTCTAATTACTTGTTATATTTTTCCTAGGTTTCACAATTAGGCCTATACCTTTTCTCTCTACGTTCTTTTGTCAAATTCGTCAACTTCTGCAGACAAGTTCGTCTCTAACCAGAAAGGTTACCATAATCGTTGTTATTAGAGGTACACATACTACACAATAAAAATAAGAGTATTTATAATGCTCCTATTATTGTAATGTACAATTTAAAATTATCAATATATCTTTTACGTGCTTCCTCATCATGAACATTAGTGGATAGTTATGGCACATAATGTAATTCAATATTAAATCACTAATAGTTAAAACTCTTCATTTGGATTGAAACTGGTAGGCCTATTTACGGAAGGAGAATTTATTTAAGGAAGCCGCGGACTATTCGCTCTGTGTAAACCTGTTGTAAACCAACGACAGAAGCTTTGTAAATAGATATCTTGGAAAAAGCACCTGCATCTCTTATCTCATTCAGTTCAGCTGAAGTCTTTGAATGATGCAAGGATTTTAGATGACTGGAGTGTTCGATATTGACCATGTTTGAAATCAACACGTGTTCTTTATCTTCATAAATATTATCCAATCGCAATTTGCAATTTATCCAGCAACGGTTAGTAAGAGACTTAGAGCTCCAGATTGTTTAGATTTATCTAATCCGTGAATTGGAATTATATAATGGCGTATTTTAATCTAATTTTGTAAATTACTTGTTATTGTCTGAAATATCTCAAAAATGATATTATTATCCTTCGCATACAGATGTTGGGCCATTTTTCACAATAATGCTTCAGTTTAATTTGTAGGGTACGTATTAGTTTAATAAGGCTGCACATTTGAATATAATACAGCATATTATATCCATGTTAATATTATATTTTGACTTAAATTGTTTTAAGTTGTGTCGTCAAAGGTTTTATGAAAAATTATCACTGAACGAGGAATAGGACTTCATTCATTTATTATTTAAGTAATGAGTAATAACTTCATATCGTAAAGGATTTACGGCAAAATAATAATTACACGTAACTATTTCATATCGGTTGGGCTTTGACGAATTTTTCTTACGGGTTAAGTGTAGTCTGCTGATATATTTAATCAGGAATCTATCAAATGTTACTTACAAAGTATCATTTTTCTCTAAATAAGCAGAGTGAATCATTGGCTCTCGAAAAGATATCATCTAACAGGCGCGTGCTATTGATTGACCGACGCTGGTTTTATGAAAATTTCTTAGTTTCGATAATGAAAAAATATTCTATTATATTGGTGCAATTAATTTTATGCGATTTTACGATGAATCATCATTAACTCATCTACGTGCCAAACTTACTCAGCATGTTACTCTGTTTTCTAACGTCTTGAAATTTTAAACGAAGGTCTGACCAATACTAAAGTCTAGTGTGTTCAGATTCAAAGTGAACAAATTAGAGAATAAATTCACGAATATGCTCAGGCTAAAATATATGAAATATTTATTTGACTGCAGCATGTGCAATGGCATTATATTTCGGCATTTATTAATGGGAAATTCAAAGTAATTGCGCATGTTAAAATGGGTGATTGCTCTAGGAGTTTATAAACATGTATGTTTTAATAATTATTTCAAGCTTATATGATTTGATTTTGCAAATGGTAGAGCAGAATAAAAATTTCTAACAATAAGTCAATTAGAAGTAAGTATAATAATATGATTTTATGGCTTTAGCACACTTTTAAATAATTTAATATATCAATCAATAAATCAGTCAACTAATTAATCTATCTATTAGGCTACTCAATCAATCAGTAAAAAAATCAGTGTATCAGTATAAAAATCTTTGACCTATAATAGTCGCATGAAAATTATTTTCTCTGAGATGAGATCTCATAATTTGAAGGATTAGGAATAATCTTATAAAGCTATAATATTAAGAGAGTGGTTAATTATTATAATGTTAAATACATATTTTAGTATGAGCACGATAAAGGTTTGCGCCTATCTCATCAACCGTTCTTATTCATACTTAATGCAATTAAAGGTGTTCACAACCATTAAATCAGTGAATAATAAAGCGCAATCCTTTTAATGAAAGCAAACTGTTAGTCGACTGAAGGGCTCATTAGTAAGACTAAAGGAAACTTTTAAATAGAAACATTATTTGCATTAAATCTCTTTATCTACGCATATGCATAATATTTAACAGACTATGAGATACAGATGTAGATATAGAGGTGTGTGTAACTGTACATATCTATGTGTGTAACTGTGTATATGTGAGAGAAAGTTTGCGTGTGTGTGTGGGTATGTGTGTGTGTTGACCACACGAGTTAATTACGAATTTTGAAAGACTATATACAGTAATTAGACATTTCTGTAAAGTAAATATCGTTCATGAGAATGTAACATATTGAGGAGACATTTGAAGGATTATTGAGCGAATCCCTACGTTGTACGTGTTTCAGGAAGTCTAATACGCGAGCGTGCGTGCCTAAAGAAACATTCATGAATTTAGAATTTCCCTCGTTGTCTGTCGCCGAGAGAGACAGAAACAGACTGCGGCAATTTGGTATTTTGAAAATTTGTAACTTTAAAATCAAACTAGTAAACTGGAGACATAGCATATGATGCTGTTATTTCAGTTTACGGAAACAAAAAAGTCTTAAGATTGAAGAGGTATAAATTAGTTAACGAAAATAAAAATAAAAGATTGGAAGCTGGAAGGATGAAGAAAATGTATGAAAATCTTATGCTAAATGATGATTTGTTTAATTTTAGTGATTTATCTAAGCATAATATCAGTTCAATATAAAAAATTCAGATTAATATAAAAAAGACCAAGGTTATGAGAGTGTCCAATAATAAAGGTGAAGTTAATATCACAATAAATGGTACGAAATTGGAACAGGGAAGGAGTTTCAAATATTTGGGTCATACTATAACGGATGATGGAAAATGTGAGACGGAAATATGCAGTAGGATTGCACAAGCAAAAGCGGCATTAGGTAATAGAAAAGAACTATTAACAAAAAGTCTAAAGAAAGACACAAAGATAAAGATAGTGAAAACTTTGGTTTGGACCACGCTATTGTATGGATGTGAGACATGGACCTTAAGGAAGGAAGATATTAGGAAACTGGAGGCATTGGAAATGTGGATTTGGAGAAGAGTGGAGAGGATTAGCTGGACTCAAAAGGTTACAAATGAGGAAGTCCTGGAGAGAGTTGGCACAGATAGACAGTTGATGAATGTATTAAGAAATAGGAAGAAGAGATGGATAGGACACATTCTAAGGGGGGAAGGTCTATTAAAAGAGGTCATAGAAGGTAGAATGGAAGGAAAAAGAGGCAGGGGCAGGCCGAGATTAGGTATGTTAGATGATTTAAAGACCCACTCATATGTGGAAATGAAGAGGAAGGCGGAAGACAGAGAAGAGTGGAGGCGTTATGTACCATGGACCTGCCAGTAGACAGTGCACTAAGAGAGAATATCAGTTATTTTAATTTTATATCATTATGTAACTTTACTTTCAGACAGATATCTAATGCAGCATTCGTAATGTGTTCCGTTTTACATATAAATCACAAACAGATATAATAATTTAATCTTTATAAGCGTAGGTTTCCACCTCGATCGTCACTAAATATTAGCATACTATCAAAATTAACTGAATCTTTTGCAACTTCGCTAACGAACATCACAATATAAATTCATAGCTAACTTTAGTTGTTCAAGGTTCAGGCTGGTTAATAAAAGTCCATGCAAAAACCAAATTCAATTCAAGAAAACTAGTTTTGATGTTGATTGGTCATACGATTTTTTGCAGAGAAGAGCAACGTTTACTAGCGAAATTTTTATCAAGACATAAGAAAATAACAGAATCGAATCCATTTAGTTCGCATTTAATTAAGCAGATAAAGAAAATGATTAATTTCAATAGACAAAACAATACAGTCTAACATGGACAATTATCTCTCTCTCTCTCTCTCTCTCTCTCTCTCTCAGAAATAAACAGAAATCAAACTTTAAAATGTTAAACAAAATTCAAACAAATGGATTTATTTTTTTATTTTTTATTTACCGTTCCTTTTTCAAAGTATCAATCTAAGATATAAATTTGACTAAAGTATTGGTATCCAGAATAATGTGGCTAAACAACGTTGCCTGTATCAATTTGTAATTTAGGTTAAGTTAGTTAGGATAACTAACGGTAGCTAACTTCATCTAGCCACAGGTTGTATGAAAGACGCTAATCTAACTTGGCATTAATTATTAACAGAAGATAAAGAAGCAAACGTTTACCTAAAACGCTAAAGCCTCCCGTAATCTGGAATACGGTTTCTCTAAAGTTGCCGTGGAAGATATTTTCACTGAAGAGATTGTTATGAACTATAAAACTCCATCGCTATATGAAAGCCCTTGTATTCTTAACTGTCACCCTGAAAATAAGGCATTTGAATCATTAATAAGAAATATAACTTTAAAAACTGTTCTATGCGAAATGTGAACAATAATGAATTTGAAAATGTGCCATTTCTGACATAATTCCAAAATATCATTGATCATTGCTAAGAAATTTAAATTTTAAAACTGTTCTTAGCGAAATCTGAAAAACTTACAATTTTTCAAGAACTACAATAGAATTAAAAGATTTAAAACAATGCATATCTGAACAGAAAATTGAATTCTTTCAGAGCTTTAGTTATAGATTTGCTACAGTGCATCTCGCTTCCATCCCCCCCCCCCCATAGTTTTCACGACTCCACTGCAGCTGGTGCTGACTGTCAGGAACTGCTCAATCACGAACAGATGGTATTTTCCTCAAGCTGCCTGGCGACACATAGCTTCACTAAAACGCGCAGCCTGAGCTTCCGTTAAGCGATTTGTCTGCAGGTTAAGCAACGAAAAAGATTTGAAAATTTCCGTTAGTGTTACAGAATATCTTTCATGTTGCAGAATATCAGAATATTAAAATTTTGATACCTCTATTTGATTTATTCGCTCAGCATCTTTCAAGTAGATAAAAAATTTGGTAAATTCGTAAATTTTTGGTTTCGTAAATTTAAAAAAAACCACAATTTATCGATTATAATTATTGACGATTGATGAAAATCATGGTTGTTTGCTTGCCTTCGGCGTAGGGCAAAGAAGGGGCCATGGAGTGGGATGTTCGGTACACATGTGTTGATGCACATGCCTCGACGTACATGTGTTTGCACTCAGGTGTTACCACATGTGTTGCAGTACAATGTTTGTCTCGATATACAGGCCTAGGTCATTATTACTAGTCTAATAATTATAAGAATTGTGTACAATTTTACAGCTAAATGGATGTAAGACCAAAGATGTGATGTGTAGTGCTAAACTGATATACTCAACTGATATAGGAGGCCGTGTTTTATAACAATATATTATAATTAACAAAATAAAAGAGATAGATAGTGTCAGAACGCTAGATGTTGCTATAGCGACAATGGCCGTGTACTTTAGACTGGCCAGATACGCCTGAGTGAATTTTCAAGTTAGCGAAATTCCTCAGCTAATAGAGTTAGCTGTTGCATTCATTTGTCGATATTGCCTAGTAATTATATTTCAATTTGCCTTGGGGTCTAATCCTAAGTTAGTTGACGTTTATATTTTCCTTGACTTGCCCTCTGGAGTGGTTGATGGGAAGACCTGTGTTAATTGAAATTTAATGTTTTGCAATTTAATATTTCAGCATTAACTAAGTATGGAACGGACTTTTATTTTATTAAGTTTAACTTACCATTTTACGTATAAGCCTGTTATGTTAGGGTTGTGTTAAAAACTGTAGTTTTGCCCTAGACTCCAGAGGTGGCAAGTCATTTACTTAGGATTGCTGAGGTCACAGATTTTGTAAAATATTTATAGTTAATTCGGGATATTGTGTGCATACGTCCAGCCGGAGAGGTTGACTGTAATAATGTGTTTGAGGTTTCATAGAGTGCCCGTGTAAAGGGGTAAGGACTTCCTCGTGTTGGAAAGGGTTACCTGAGGCTCTAGAAAGTATCTTTTAAAAGATAATTTAACAAACCTATGTTTAACGGTACAGGTGAGCTGTTATAACCACCGGTAGCCTACAGGTTGTTAAGGGTGTACCAAATACTTAAATACTTGTTGTGAACAGTACAATCATTTCCTGGTCGAGTTTGGAAGGACACTTTATAATTTTGTTTCCCTCATTTTGTGGAATGTTATGAGATTCCCTTCTGGTTTGTTTTAATCAGATGTAGGCCTACCTGTGACTCAGCAGTTCTCGTTGATATCAGTTTCAAGTTATATATATATTTTGCAATTTTTGGTGTATATTATTTTCTGTATAAATATGAATGCATAATTATTATGTTATTTCTTCTTCTTTTGCAATTGTGTATATGAACGGTGCTTGGTGTCATTGTGAGCCTGAACTGTGTTTGAAACATTTGTTTATATGAACTATAAATTGAAAACTGTGGACTTAGGCTAATACTCTATTTAATATTAGCTCTATTTTCTGCTTTATTTTCCTTCTTTCCTCTTTTCTCACACTTTATTTCTTTTATTTAATTAACATTTTTATATTCACACAAAGATTTTAAGTTAATACATTGCTATCGTTGCATTTGCTAATGTTGACAGTGCTTTTGTGTTGTTCATTAATATTACTATAAAATATCTTATCTATTAATTACTAGGAAACCAATTAGTCAGTATTTCAAAACCATTAAAGCTGAAATTGAACCGTGGTCCACTTCACGTAGAGTTTTACCTTATAGTTCCTAACTTTATGTCGAAGTTAAATTTATGTTTCGGATACCCATTCCGTGACAGTTAGTTAACGAAATTCAGTGGCGTAGCGAGGGGGAGGCAGGGAGGAGCATGTGCCCCCTCCAAGATGTCATGTAAAAGTTTTATTAAGGGCAAAATATAAGAGAAAACATTTTATAAGGTGTGTAGCTCTCCAAAGTGCCTCCCCCAAGATTAAAGTACCTCCCCCAAGACTAAACCCTGGCTACGCCACTGACGAAATTAGAGGAACAGCAGTGAATTAAAATATCAAAATAACTAATAACGAAAAAGTGGACTAAGTGACTAACAGTACTGAAAGGGGATATGGCGTAATGGTTAGAGTGTTCGCATCAGAAACAAGGGGTCTGGGTTCAAAACTCAAATCTGTAAACCACTGATGAATAGGGCTCCAGGAAGGTTATTCATGAATGTGATATTGCTGCCAGTTGGAGCCATCAATAACAAAGCCATGATTATTCAAGGAGAGGATTTTTTAAAAGGGCCTCAAGACAGACGATCTGCTATGGGACTGCTATGGAAATGGTCGTTTCAAAAAAATAAGAACCGAATCTATTTATTCTGTTTCGTGCAGTAGGAATAAAAACATAACAGACCCATCTATAAGAATTGTACTTTACTATTCGGAATTAGTAGAATAGCAGAGTGGTAGAATAGAAATATCAAATAACATAATATATTTACTCTGTTTCGTGCACCAGGAACATAACTGACACATCCATTAGAATGTGGAAGATGTCAGTATGAACTAAGTGCAGGTCAGGGTTAGCGGAAGAGCGACTCATGGTGTGGTAGTGGTAGGTGACATTAAACAGGTGAGGCCATGTGTGGCCGGCAACATCACAATCTGCACCAATTAGAGTCAAAGAAATATGGTATGTCAAATTACGAAATCTGCAGAATCTGCTCAATTACTTGCATAACTGATATGTGTAAATACTGTATGTCAGCTAATATAAGCTTTCCACTCTTCCTTATCATAACCTTTAACCATACAACAGGGTGCAATTGCAAGCATTATTGCATATTGCTAAACTGAAATATTAGTGTCAAATTAAAAATTATATTTCCTATGAAAAATTAAAAAGGGAAACACATAAAAGAACCATATTTTTCAAATAAAGAACTGCTGGCTTCGATTTCTTTATTTTATACACAAAACGCATTTTGACAAAAATAATAATTCTTTAGAAATTAAATAACTCCAAAGAAGATATACGAATGAAATGAAAATGTTAAATTTTCAGTAGCATAATTTCCATTCATGAGAATTCTATTCAAAGATTAAATATCGGTAAATTATCAAGACTAAAATAAGTTGACATTAATCAGCAGCATAAATTGGCTTAAAATCTCGGCACCAGATGGCTTGAAATAATTAAGTGCATACTTTCTTCCGCGGCTGCTGTCGATTATCTACGTCGAAAATTTTCAGCCGCCACAACGCCGACTGTTTTTTCCAATCTTCACATCATCGTCACATGTTAATGGCCATTTGGTGCTGGCGGAAATTATCTTCAGACTCTCGCTCAGATGGGCCTACGTCACGCCCTTTGAGCGTCAGTTATTATTCGCACCTGTATTGTACTATCAACTTGTTTAACCACAGAACTTCCGTCAATGTTGAGGAGTGGTTGGAAGGCGGATTGTTGAAAGCAGTAATTATATGTGTTAAAATATTTTAAAAGGCAGAGAATA
This sequence comes from Enchytraeus crypticus, assembly GCA_905160935.1. Classification (NCBI taxonomy): domain Eukaryota; kingdom Metazoa; phylum Annelida; class Clitellata; order Enchytraeida; family Enchytraeidae; genus Enchytraeus; species Enchytraeus crypticus. The sequence continues at coordinate 267,520 of CAJHZI010000646.1, read as the reverse complement.
CCATAAAATATTTTTCCTTTTATAATTCTATTCTCTATGTACCACTTGTGTTGATTTTAGTAAAGCCTTAACACTGAAGTTAGGCATGAGCTGAGCCCGTGCTTGTTGCCAAGTTGTTCTACAGCGGATCAATAGGCCCAGGATTCAATTCCAGTACTCTTCCAGTCACTGACATGCTGTCGAGTAGGAAAGTGACGCTTAACTTGGCGATTGCTATATGAGTGGTATTTTAATATGATTTTATTGTTTTAAATTTTATTTTGAAATACGATAATTTTATGTTTGTGCTTACGAAAATGATTTTGCGTTGATTTCAATATATGCCAAAAGCAATATCTTATCAATACTCATGATTAATCGAAAGTGCACAGTAACTAACCCGCTAAGTTACGTGCTATAAACTTAACGTCAAGATAAAACGTATTGTATTGAAGTATTGTACCTGAATGTGGATCCATCAAACTACGCGAAGTTATAATGCAGATAATTGGTTAGTATATACACATTTATATTGCCATAAATCATTAAAATCTTCAAAGATTCTTTAATTCATATGTCAGTCGTAATAGGCCTGCACGTATTTCAGAGAGAGAGAGAGAGAAGAGAGAGAGAGAGAGAGTGAGAGAGAGAGAAAGAGAGAGAGCGTTTCTTAGAACAATAAGATTGAGTGGAAATAACAGTCCTTAAGTACTTTAGACAAAATAAAGATATAAAGATATTACACTTTAGCGTGTTACGCTGTTACTGTTGGCGTTGTTACATTTTAGTGCTAGTCTAGAAAATGCAATCTGACTTTCCGTTTGGAAGTTCAACTTTATATTTGACGCGAATAGTTCTTGATAGATAAAATAAGCTATTCAAAGAATCTTGAATAATTGAATTGGCATCCAACGTACCTAGTAATCCTGGAAATTATTACTTTTTGAGTAAATATAGCGCTGTAAATAACTTAAAGTAGAAGTTCCATGTTGGGACTGACAGATGTACGTAGGCTAATAGATATAACAATAATAATTCTTGTTCTTCAATGTTATTTAAATATTCTAGCTTATGTGTATTCAATCTATCCGTTAAATTACAATATTAATTTAGATACTTAGAGAACTGACAGGATTTGACTAACGAAACTCAGAGACGGTAATTGACGGAGTTTCATAACCACTACTCAAATGGTCACAGAGCAGTACACTACGCTTTTAGAGAGGCCTGGTGCTTGATGTTATTGTTGAAAAATCTATCCTGATACAGTGATGATTTCTAATAATGTAATTTTGCAGCTCTTTTAAAGAAAAATGTATCATCTTTAATGTAGCAAGAACTCTACTGATGAAACAAATTTGTACAACAGTGATGATAGACCTAGACCTAGGCCTACTGATAATTCCCCGTACACTTATCAATAATTGTGATACTGATAATTCCCTGTCTACACTTATCAATAATTGTGATACTGAAAATTCCCTGTCTACACTTATCAATAATTGTGATACTGATAATTCCCTGTCTACACTTATTAGTAGTTGTGACACTGATAATTTCCCCTAGGCCTACACTTACCTGTATCGTGTTGATACTGATATTTCTAACACAGCGATACGTATCACGATACACGTTTCATTTGATACTCCCCTAAAACGCTCTAGAGGGAGTCTAAGGGACAAACCGTAGAACTTCAGTGAAATATATTTCAGATGGGCGAATGGATTTACGTTAGCCGACATTAAACGGATTGATAGAAGTGGTTTGGTTAGGACTCTTGGTGATTCCACGAGATCCCGCTATCTCCTGCCCAACACACGTGCGCCTGGAATGAAGGTTGCGCACAGGCATTACAAATCTGAGTTAAAGAATGAAGTAGCGCTGCAGCAGAGACTTAACTTGGTGGGGGGGGGGGTTAGAAGTTATCGCCCCAGGAAAATTTAGACTATATGTAAGGGTCTATTAAAAGAGGTCAAAGAAGGTAGAATGGAAGGAAAAAGAGAAAGAGGTAGGCTGAGATTAGGTATGTTAGATACTTTAAACTTTAAAAGAGGTCGTAGACGGTAGAATGAAAGGGAAAAGAGAGAGAGGCAGGCCAAGATTAGGTATGTTAGATGATTTAAAAACCCACTCTTATGTGGAAATGAAAAGGAAAGCGGATAGCAGAAAAGAATGGAGGCGTTATATACCATGGACCAGCCAGTGGGCAGTGCACTAAGAAAGAGATGTAAGGGTGTGAATGCCTTATAGACGAAAATCTAATTGCACATGCCTTTCAATCCAATGAAAAGCCAAAATATATTAAATTAGGTTAGTCTAATTAAATAACTTCAAATTTTCATTCTAAGGAAATTTAGCTAACATAGACTAGATAGAAGATGGAATAAGATTGAATAGAAGAATAAAGATAGACTAAAGATAGAGTTTTGGACTGCTTATCTTGCAAACAACTATAATCTAAAGATACGATACAATTTTGTTTTGGTGAATTGAAGAGCAAAATAGTAGCGAATATATTTTAATACTCTTGGAATTTAGCTCTGGAAGTAGACTAAATATATAGCTCATGATATTATAAATGTTGCAATGATAATGTTTTGTGTGAGCGATCTTTCCTTTACTTGCTAAAGCTTCATGTTCTTTAGCTCTCTCCATCTATCTCTCTCTCTTTTTTCTCTCTCTCAGTGCACTGCCTACTGGCAGATCCATGGTATAACGCCTCCACTCTTCTGTTTTTCTTCATCTCCATATATTAGTGAATCTTTAAATAATCTCGTCATAACATCATTCCTAATCTCGGTCTGTTTCTCTTTCCTTTTATTCTGCCTTCTATGATCTCTTTCTGTAAACTACTCCTTTTAGAATATGTCCTATCTAATGTTTCTTTCTATTTCTTAATGTATTTAACAACTGCCTATCTGTACCAACTCTCAATCAAGACTTCTTCTTGTGAAACTTTTTTGGTCCAGCTAAATCCATCTTTTCCATTTTCCCCATATACACATTTCTAGAGCTTATACTTTCCTGATATAACTTAAGCAGTTTACTACACTGTTTATTCTTTCAAGTAACATAACATAAGACTTTTTTAAGAAATTCCAGATTTGTATACGTTTTGCACAATTCATTCTATAAGGATTTAAGATAAAAGAAGATAATAACATGTTTTGAACAGGTTATTGAACTGCAGTACTTTCTTTACAATCACAGTAAGAAATTGCCCAAAGTGAACTGTGAGTCGGAGACTATGTTTCTCACTGACTTCATTATGTCGTATGTCTGACCCAGAGGTTATATGTCTCTTTCTCTCTTTCTTCTCTCTCTCTCTCTCTCTCTCTCTCTCTCTCTCTCTCTCTCTCTCTCTCTCTAGTGTTATATCAAGCGGAAGGATCAAGGCACATATATTCATACTTACCTGCTACATCCACGCCTATTAAAGAGCATACTCCATCAGAAGGTCTATATGTCCCTGGCGTCCCTGACATCATAATTGTATGAGGAAACGGGCGTTAAATCTTTATTATTATTATTATTATGTATATAAAAGATCTATTATTTACGTACATTAGACAAGTTAGCGTTTCGTTCACAAAGCTCGCTTCAACCTCCAGTGATGTTTCAGTGGCGCATCATCCATCGAACAACGAGGCGGACGTCAAATCACACATTAAATTGTGTTCTTTTGTAATTCTATATTTCTAACAGTTTCAGCAGCCCACCCCTGAATGGAAGCCAGTGCCTCCACCGCTAGTACAGGACGTCGAACACATGTCTTATCCGGTCACTCCAGCTGCAGGTCCTCCTTGAGTTAGTGATTTATAAGCGAGTTCGTAGTAAACGGATTGCTTCTGGCGGGAACTAAATATCTAAGACAGCCAGGAGTGCCTGAGTTCGTTGGATGCTAAAAACAAAAGTTTTTTTCCAGCAGTGTTTTTCTTCGCACATTCGCGCATTGTAGTGATATCCGTGACGCCTAAAGTAGCCATGTTTATAAGATAGGCTTAACTGAATTCAGTTAATGCTAAAAATATTTTAGTAGCAGGTTAATAGGTATTTTAGTTATAACTTGTATTTCATCTGTCTCAACATGTGGTTGAGATGAAGAACTAAGACTCCGACCGGCAGAGCTTCATATGGAAGAGGGAGACAGTATATTAGCCTCATATTACAAAACAAATCTAGGAAAATATGTTCCCAACCCAGAATTTGATCTCAATAACAACGCGATTCGCCTCAGTGATGCATTTAGCGAGAATCCAGTATAATTTATCATTAGATGAGCATAAATAATTATTGATGCTCATCCAATGATAAATTATACTGGATTCTCACTAAATGCATAAATTATAATTTAGCATTATTTTAAAAGAAAATATAACATGTAAGCTTATAGTGCCATCTTTAAGAATTCCAAAACTCTTTCTCAACCCGCACCGTTATCAATTCCTTTTTTCTTTAACTGTTAAAACTCTTTTAAAGACTTTGTTATCGTGCCATAATGGGTTTTTATTACGTGTATATTTTCCTCAGCCGCACAATATTCAAAGCTGGACATCCTCAGCAATGTGAACAAGGAATTAGGACCTCTAGCTTTTAAATTGAGAGATTTGTTGATTTTCTGACTATCTGAACAACGGGTACACTGACTTTTGAGCATTTCGAAAATGTTCTAGAACATCCTCTCTCTCTAAAGTCGGCCTTGACCAAGGCTAAAGGATCACTTCACTTTTACATATATTTTTCGTTCTCTGTTCATCATCATCATCAGCAGCAGCAGCAGAAACAGAAGCAGCAGCATCAGCATCATCATCATAATCATCTGACCTTTAATCCAGTTTAACTACGGTCGGTATACGAATAGACCTTCTCCGAGAGAGGGAGAGAGAGAAAGGGAGAGAGAGAGAGAGAGAAAGAGAAAGAGGGAAAGTACGAGAAAGAGAAATAGTAATATAAAATCATTCAGCAAAACAGCATATTGTAAAGTATTGTATTACGGCGTCTCTGACATCGCAATAGAGGAATCTGAGGTTAGATCCTCTTAGATATGTAGTATATTTGACCATGTGATAGTTTAAGAAATAAAGTTTAACAAGTAAATGAATTACTACACGGCCTAAGCATGAGAGAAGCTATGGTGGGGGAGGATACAGAGGGCGCAGCTGGATAGGCTACAGAGACATCGACGTCTAACACATGAAACTACTAATCGGATAATTTTTTGCAGAAATCAAGACGGAAATATAATTAGAATTTCACAGTGCGCTGAACTCGGGATGGATTGAAGCAGGAAGGACACATGTGCGCCATATGGCCGGACTTGAGTGAGCATGACGTTTCAATTAGGCAGCCCAACAAACAACATGTTTTCTGAATTTGCAATAAACGATGAGAGTTAATCAGTTTCGTTCCACAATGCCGGAAAAACAGCCTTGGTTGGGAGAGGGGGTGGGTAGAGGGATATGTGTTAACAAGGACATCTTCATTTAGGAAACTTGTCCAGCGGGAATCAACCATAGAACTACGTGTGCAATACGTTATATTGGCGATTTAACGTCCCGTTCCTCACTCGAAAGTCATCAAGGGATTTATCGAGTGGATCATGAACAAGCAAGTAGTTCTGTAGCACCTGAAAGCACTTGTAAATGCATAGAGTGAACAGAAAGAGTGATCAGTAACGGTGCAGCAGACTGTTCAAGACCTTTCGCAGTTAATTGTCAGATGTTCGTCTATGTAGGCTAAATATGTCTACAATTTTCGCTTTAACATAGTGAAAAATACTTCTTAAGAGCTTTAAGACACGCTGAAAAAAAAGTTTATAATGTCTTCTTGTAATAGATCATTTTTGATTATCTGAACCAATATTATTTCAGTTCAGTTAATTATATTTTAAAATACAATATACCTAGTAGATATTCTATAAAATATTCCACTGCAATTCTTCATTCAACAGATAACACGTCGAAGGCTGTAAGTATTAAATAAATTCCCCGAAAAAGTGTGACGATTCATTGTCAAGGTTGAACGATATAGCCAATAAGAAATAAGTAAACATACATTAAAAGGTGAAGGTCGGACGCGGTTGTAGACATTGTTTTTGCATTTTCGATCCTAGCAGGTTGATTTTAAATGTACAAAATAATCGTTTTCAATGTGTTTATTCCTCATTAGAAGATAGGAAATGGTAAAATTCCTTGCAGCCGTATGTAATCATCAGCTTCTACGGAGTAAATGCCAATATAAATATTAATTTAAGTAACATTTTTTATTTTTCTTGTGTCTTTCATTATGTTCAATGCATTGTTTTGAAACAAATAGCCATCAGCTGTAGCGTCGTCACGTAAGCGGTGAATTAATAATTAATGACTAATTATTAATTAACAGCGAAATGTGTCAATAGTTCAGTATATTTGAAACTTGATCAAGTTTCAAATAGCTGCTCATTAGGAGGTGAGATCAATTCTCGAACGAGTTTCTCGGGCAAATAATTTTGTAGATATAAATGAAGTAATTTATATAAAAAATGTTAGAATGTTTTAAAATACATGTACACATAAAGATATTTTTAACAAAACTTAATATGCAAAAGTAGTTTTTCTACAATGATATGACGAGTTGGCAATTATTGGAAAAAATAGGGAGAAAAATTTTATTCAAGGATCGACGATTCGCTCAGGCCCGGATTTCTGTTCTTTGAGTATAGGAACTACAATGAATTAAATTGAATCATGTTTAATTCACTTCAGTTAATATCATACGCAAGAAATACATGAAGATGAAGTGAAGTAGGACATAAAGGTCTCAACAGCACTAACATGTGCCCTGAACACATATAGCCTAAATAAATCATATAAAGCAGTTAAAAGCTTATTGCAAAATAACATTCACCATTAATATATGACTGCAGACACTGTTTATTTCTTATGTTTCTCTTTGTTTTGTTTGGTGTCAGTGAATTTGGTGTTTTTGAGTTTGATCTATAATAATATACATATATCTCAATATCTCACTCTGACCATATTTGCGAGTAAGCAAATGGCACAACTAATGAATTTTTTGCGGATCACTAGAACGGCCTTCGTTACGGATCACTTTTAGGACCTGTGAAAATTGCACAATTTTCCTTACATTGTTCACTGCTTTGATATGTAGTAGCATAATTATTATTCCGAATTAGTTAATCGCCTCTACATTGAGCAAAATGTTTTCATAAAAACTAATTTTAAGAAACGAAATAAAAGATATTCGAAAATTGGCGTTGGTTTCTGCATAATACGAGGTTTCGACGTAGATAGTAATTTCACCACTAAAGAGTAATTTTTTATAGCAACTCTTCAATTTCATTCAACTTACAACAAGTTAATATTTTGGTAAGCGCTATATTAGGGTTATTATCCTTCAAGCTCAAAATGGCTAAAATACAACAAATACTTCTACTGTAGGACAAAAAAACAAAACGGCTATTCCTACAAAACGACAAGCGATCGAAGACTTTCTCTAATAAAATATTGAAAGCGGACGATAGTTTTACCACGTTGACTTCGAGAAGTGTCTTCCGGGTTGACGAGCTTCGGGCGAAGACAAACGGTCGAGTCGTGTCCGGGCCGCTATCTCCGCCGCAGACGCGCCGTCGAGAGCGGCGAGCCGGCGACCCGGAGCCTCGCGGTCTGGTTAAACCGTCGACACTGGCATCTGGCGATAACGGTGAACTAATAGGAGCGCCGACCGTCCGGCCGGTACACGGTCGGGTATTAATTACAGGAACAATCGCTAGGGACAGCGAACACGTTAGTCTGGCGGTGCTAGATACATACGACACGAAGAGTTTCTTCTGGTGGTATTATTGAATGTAGCCCCCCGCTGTTAGCCATATTAGAAGTAATCTTACTCTCTTTTTCTCTCTCTCTGCCTTGGTCTCTATATTTATGTCTGTCTGTCTGCCTGTCTGTCTGTCTCACTCTCTCACTCTCTAGTAGGCCTAAACGGGGGCGCCTTTCGCAGTATGCGTCACTGAATTCTCTGGGGGGTACCTGAAAATCAAACTTAGGGGGTACCATACTACAGTACGGTACGGTGCTATTTTCAGGACATCAATAGTTTAAAATATCAATAGTTAAACCTAGAAATACAATACATACGTGAAAACTTTTTTTAGCACGAGATTTATTATTAGCTGGAATGAGCTTCCAAAGGAAGATGTAGAAACAAAATCCATAATCAATTTTAAAAATTGTATGATAAATAAAACAAGTTGGTGAAATATTGCCCTATGGGTATAATTACTTGTAAGATATTATTTAGGCATTTTAGGATGTATAGATATGTGTCATTAGGTTAGATCTAAATTAGAAATATGAAGCTAGAATTTTCATTCAAATGGCTGTTTAACTTGCTTTTTTGTAAATACAACTATATAATGTCATTATCTAGCTTAAATATGCACATTGTGTTAGTGAAGTATATATATATATATATATATATATATATATATATATATATATATATATATATATATATATATATATATATATATGCATTCTTGTTAGTTAATTATATAGGCCTATTTTTATTAGTGTTTTGAATGAGTCATAAACAAGCTGTAATTTGCTTTCTGACTTCGAACTGTAAAAAGTCGGCAAAGCTAAGGTTAACGTCAGTTTCCTCACTCGAAAGCAATATCAGTGACGAGTGAGACTGTTATGTGAGACTGTTATGTTGTTATGAGACATTATACTTATATTACGTTAAATAAAAGTTAACCGAAAGCATGTTTCTTCAGGTGAATATATCGTCCACGACAGGCTAGAGCGTATGCCGCTACTCAGCAGAAGGGATATAGAGTATAACACATTGTAATATATTAGGGACCAGAGAGGACATTAACGATCACAGAGTGGATGGGATATATGGTCGGCCACGACCGGCGTCTATCAATAGATCGTTAAGACAAAAGGTGCTTCACCACGTTGCTGAGATTATCTTCACTGACGTTACGCCACAAGTGACAGCTATAGGCTTATCGGCGTGCGCACGACGCGCGTTTAATCAACACATAAACAAAGAAAAACAAGTTTAAAGAACGGATGTGTCTCGAGATGTCATGTAAAATGCTAACCAGAATCTCAATATCATGGAAATCAGCGGGTACTAAAGGCAAACCAATCCAGTTCTAATGGGCTTTATTGTGAAGTACATGTTTAGTCAGTTTAACGTAATTTTTGCGTTGTTGGTTAAGTGAGTTATAATTGATTTGTTGACGTGCACTTGGCAATAGATTGTCGGTTCCAGCTTTAGATAGGTGGTCTGTGGACCCTTGGAATGATTAGTGAAATTATGAATTTATGAGTATATGAAGTTGTGAAGTTATGAATGATTAGTGAAATTATATTATAATACATACTTAGACTGTGTGTAGTCCGTCTGGAGAGAGTCTGGACGAGAGTTGACTCGAGAGCCTTAGTTCGTAATGGTGTTAGACGATAGATAGTATTTGTTCGTAATGGTGTTAGACGATAGATAGTTAATTTGGTCGACTCTTAAGGTAACTGAAAGTAACTTAAAGTAACTGTAGACAAGAGTTTAACTAACTGAAACTGAGCTTATTTCTATTCATATTATTACCTTTATTTTTGCATGTGTACGGTATTTTTATTGTATGCGGTTATGTCTGTGTTGTTATTAATAAAATGTTTAGGTAGGAATTTGTGCCTTGAGTGTCTTGCACTTCCAACTCACTGCTCTCCGCGAAGGACCTTGGACGACCTTGCGTCAGCCCACAAGAAATTGCTGTCCGGGGCCATCAGCACGATAGCTACTTCAAAGCGTTATCCACAAACCATTATCATCATTATCATTATTTTTATTAAATTATACATTTATTACTATATTTATTATGTAATAATTATTTACCATTTTAAAATTGTACGGTTATATTATCGATCAATTGCATCTTCAGAAGTTAATAAGAGTATCTACATGATAGTTCATATTTGAGTCATTGTATTAGTAATTTAATTAAGAAATTTAGAAGCTAAACAGGAATTTTGCACAAGTATTTGCTCATTCTCAAATGTAGGACTCAAATTTTTCGTTATTTACTCTTCTCTAATTTATTCTTGGAGATTTATTAAAACGTTAAGAGAAAATGGTTGAAACCGTTGAATTTTGAACGCAATTCTATCCTGCGTATGTTAAATGAAGATAAGTCTAGTTATCTAGATTTGATCAGGTTTGTGTAGATTTGTAAGTAGACTGTAACAATACTCTCCCTTAGAGAACTTGCTTTAGAAACCATTTGTGCCTAAGTCGATACATGAGTACCCATGGCATAGTCTTCCTGTTGTTGCTGCTATGCTTTTAGATAAAATGATAATGTGCATACTTACAACACCCATGGTGTTCAGACATCGGTTTAACCTATATTCATCATCATCGTCTTCATCAGCTTCCTTGAACCGATGAAGACTTAACCCAAATTCGTCGGCAATTCTAACTTAATAGGCTTAAATTTTCAGGGACCTTCCATGTGGAATAAGTTACCATGTGATATTATGAGATTTGAGAGTTTATCTGTCTCTTTCAGAACAATTAGGCCTATTTTAATTCACTTTGCTTTAAGTTTGTACAATTTAGTCTGACAATCTTTTTGTGTTTTAAATTTACAATATATTCAAAGCATAGATAGTTTTGAATACAAGCCACTTAATATTGTTATTAATAGCTGATTTTATTATCCGCTTTTTCGTATTTCTATGCATACATTTGGAGTTTTAAAAATAACTAATAGCTAAAGTAATTATTTAACTACTCTTTTAGATAGGAAATTTTTAACAATGGTGAGAATGTTCTACAGATACCAAGCATTTCTTCAGGCAAACTGTCCAAGCGTTCCTTCCAACATATACATCTATACTACACAACCAATCTTAAATTATCTTCTTTGAACTTTGTGTATTCCTTCATCTTTCTCCCGTCAACCTTTCCTTCGTTTTAAAGTTTCATTGGCGGATATTAGCACTTCTCTTTTATCTCTCTTTTTGCCCTCACAGTACATGACAAACTACACGAAGCCTTCATTAAAACTCTCCCTCAGACGGTTTCCCGGATTTAATTCGCATGTTAATTAGACCACACGCCCTTGCTCATCGGTTTGGATTTTATTTAATAGTGATCGATGTTGTCGCGGACAACAGTAGTACACTAGTTATTTTGTTGTTGGGCTTAACAACAGCAAAAATTGGATTATTGCTAATAACTTTGCGCAGCTCTAAATAACCGTTACAGGTTAGTTACATGTACGACAGGCATAACCTACAAGTACAATGCTCGACTCACGAGAGGTCAGCAGCATTTAGTGAAAGTAATGATTTCTTCTCAAAGACAGCTTTTAATCGTACTCTCCCTTAGTGCACTGCCTACTGGCAGGTCCGTGGTATATAATATCAACTCTTCTCTGTCTTCCGCTTTCCTCTTCATGTCCACATATGAGATCCTACTGACTTCTAAAAATTGTTCTCAAACAATTTTAGTGTACTCAAGTAACGTCAGCCCTACTGGTTATGCGCTCAGAATTTATATATAAAATTTCTCAATTGAAAGCTCTTCATAGGGTTAAAGTGGGTGCAGGAGGTAACAAGAGACGTTTTTGTTAAATATTAATATATTTTACTTAATATCTTAAAATAAATGTTAGTATAATGGTTTAAAAATGACTAATGTACAATGCTGAAATTTCTAGTTGAAAGAATATTTTTGATTTAAATATATAAATATTCTATGCCCATTTACGCCATGGAATCGGAAGGCTATAGCTTGTGTGAAGCTCCTAGAATTTAAAATCTTATCAAGTTTTCAATGAAATGTCAATATATATTAACCCTTACTGTCTAATATCAGGACCTCTAAAGAGAATTTCATCGATCAATAAGTTATCAAATCACAAAGGCTACGCCATGCCACTACCTAGTGTGGCCATTAGTGCCGTAAATTACTATTTTAAATAAGCTTAAATAAAACAATACACGGTACACGTTGAATTTGTCTGCTCATGTACAAGTATTTGACAAGAATTATAAACAGAACAATCTTCGCATATCTGGTATACAGTGTATTACGTTTTAACAGATATCAATGACAGTAACCTTCACCTTGGTGCAAATATCTACTATATGCATATAACTGGTGTATCAGTAGATCTAAATCATTCAATAGACTGCTATATACATGTAGTAACAGAGGAGAGCAACATAACTCTACATTTAACTGTTGTATCAGTTGATCTAAGTCATTCAATAGACTGCTATATACATGTAGTAAGAGAAGAGCATCATAACTCTACATTTAACTGTTGTATCAGTTGATCTAAGTCATTCAATAGACTGCTATATACATGTAGTAAGAGAAGAGCATCATAACTCTACATTTAACTGTTGTATCAATTGATCTAAGTCATTCAACAGACTGCTATATAGCGACAGAGGATAGTATCATAGCTCTACATTTAACTGTTGTATCAGTTGATCTAAGTCATCGGCGCTACGAAAAAGTTGAGAGGAACTGCTCGCACACAACGTTCTCGATTCTAAACCACCACCGAAAAAACTGCTTGCGAATCACAAAGATTATGCTATGCCACAGTTTTGTGTACATGAACAACCTTGTATACATGTACAAGTAAAACCTTGTATACATGCACTTGTAAAACCTTGTATAAATGCACATGTAAAACTTTGTATACATGCACATGTAAAACCTTGTATACATGCACATGTAAAACCTTGTATACATGCACATTTAAAATCTTGTGCACATGCACATGTAAAACCTGGAGAGCATTCATACGCACAACCTGTATACACGCACATGCACAACCTTGTGTAGAAAAACTCTCCTTGAACTTATCTTTATAGAATGCTCTTAATTCGACACATGCGAATTCGACGTTGGCCGTCGTCATTCAACTAACCTAGATCAACATCAACCGTCCAGCAATTCACCCTCACGTTACGTTCTTACAAGCACAACGCGATTGTAGATATATTTCATTGTGCTTCACGTTATACCTCGCCAGTTTAATCCGGCTGGAGCCAGTGGCGACGTCGGTAAGATACTCTACCGCGGATCAGTATGTACGGGGTTCAAATCCTGAGCTCGCCCGTCACTGCACAGATATCTTACAGAATATATTCATAACGAGTGCAATATACGCGTGATACAGAGAGACGATGCACAGAAACGAACGCCAAGAGATGCAACACCTGGAAGATATCAACAACTCGTAATACAAAATACGATGGATATGTTTCGCTCAAAAAACACAGATGCGTATTTACATGGAAACTAGACGGCCAGAAAACGTTAGAAAGAGTAAAGTGAACAGAAGGCAATTGCAGAAGACTACAATAATACAATATTTACAAACAGAACCTCCTCGATACATACAGTAATATAATTACTATAATTTATCATCCCAATAAGATAGAATTGTACTATTCCAGACATTTAAGAGATATTAAAATACAGACAAAACTTTTCAGTGACTGAATTTACTGCCACAACACCTTAGAGGATATTCTCTAAGAATTATAAACATATAGTCTCTATGATATTCTCTAAGAATTATTAACACGTAATCTCCATGGTATTCCCTATATACAATAGTAATAATACAATAATAAAGGTTAATGTCCGTTTCCTCATCCACGGATGATGTCAGGGACGTCGAGTGCATGTAGCACACGTTCAATACCCACTTGAAACTTATCACCAGTACCTTAATTAATTACACAGTAATTAAAATTTGACGAGAGGCTGGCGAACAAAAGCAGTAAAAGTTGAAATTGTGGAGGGAACCAGAACAAATCACCTGAAGTAAATTTGATCTGGTAGCGGTCCGACGATGTGACTGTAGTGAACTCTCCTGCAGGATTTCAAAGAGAGGATACAAATGAATAGATATTAATTCTTAAACAAATTCATTTGAAATCTTATCAATTACAGACAGCATACCGGATATCTCGCATGCGGATAAATTAAACCTAACCTTTATATCATCTTATCAAAATTTAAAACGAGATGCTGAGGTTGCTTTTCGTTGTTTTCTCAGTATCTCAGCTAATAGCATCCCCCAATGAAGGAGATTTAGGGCTAGGTTACCAAGAGATTAGGCCTACATAAAACAAATTTTCAAATTCCATTTACAAATGACAGTCAAGAATGACTAAATTAATAACAATTCAATAAATTTAAACATTTCAAAGTTTCCAGTTTGCTTGACTGTAGGTTAAATGGCTACCAACGGTTATACTGTCCCTGGTAGTATAATATAATTTTTTGTACTTCAGACTTACGTAGACTCTGCTATAGCTGCTAATTATTACCACACAGAGCTCTGGCTCTTATATGGTAGCCTCTTTCGTATTGTTGTTTGTTTATCTAACTACATGCATGCTTCTATTGTTTGTATAACCTGTGCTGTGATGCAAATAAACTACATGAAACCATTAAAAAAGACACTTCAGTGCACAATACACAGACCTACATTATACATAGATGTACATTATACATAGATGTACATTATACACAGATGTACATTATACACAGATGGAAAAGCTTTTATTTTATTTACAGTCGCAGCAACTTTGCTCTTATTTCAATACAAAGATAACTCTAAAGATATAAATATAAGGCTAGCTCAAAAATAAAAGCTACTAGAAAATAAGTAAGACTACACTTTGTCTAAATATAAATATTATTACCTAGATGTACTTTCTATAAACACCCCGTTTTCCATTTGATCTCGTTCATATGTACATAATAGGTGTACATACGTCTAATACATATGATCACACAATGTTGTGACAGGGATGTAAAAGCGCACGGATCTAATCTGTTAATAGTAAAACTCATATAGGCAAACAATATAATGCATGCATTTACTCGCGCCTGTTGTTAAAAGCGATTAGAATTAAAACATTTACAGATGTTGAGCTACTGTACTTCAACAAATAATTAATTAGAATTCAACCGTAGGACTTAAAGTAGAAGCAAAAGCGCTACAGAAGCAGATTAGCCATCCAGTCATACTTCTGACCTACAACAGTTTTCACTTTGAACCAATTAATAGATCGGTAAGTGCTTAGTGGATTTACAGTTGCTCTAGTTTTTAATGCTCGAGAGCTTTAAATATAGAGACAACCAATCGCTGCATCGCATTACTCGCTCAAATAATCAATGACTATAAAATTGAAAGCCTTTTATTGCATAATGGCTTAATACAATCCATTTTCACAGAACAGAGTCATTCACCATAGATACAATTAAGCAATCTATTACTGATCTGCACAGCTACTGTACTTCAACAAATAATTAATTAGAATTCAACCGTAGGACTTAAAGTAGAAGCAAAAGCGCTACAGAAGCAGATTAGCCATCCAGTCATACTTCTGACCTACAACAGTTTTCACTTTGAACCAATTAATAGATCGGTAAGTGCTTAGTGGATTTACAGTTGCTCTAGTTTTTAATGCTCGAGAGCTTTAAATATAGAGACAACCAATCGCTGCATCGCATTACTCGCTCAAATAATCAATGACTATAAAATTGAAAGCCTTTTATTGCATAATGGCTTAATACAATCCATTTTCACAGAACAGAGTCATTCACCATAGATACAATTAAGCAATCTATTACTGATCTGCACAGCTAATTAAATGACTTACAATAAATTAGATTTCTACTAGCAGATGGCACACTAAATGTAACTTCTTATGAGTAAAATTGGTCATAACTATAACGATTTCTCGACACCGTATTGAGGAAAAGTAATAATGTGACATCAACACACTTGACTTAATATGAATGCAGATCCCATTTCATATTTCACCCAATTTTATTGTTCATCTCTTAATTAATAACAGCTTTTTGGTCCAAATATGAAAACAACACCTCACACACAGTACACCTATTGCACAGAATAGACCCTAAACTCAGATTTATAAATTTTATTCAAAGAACTGATCAAAAAGTCACTAGAAGGCAATCAGCAGTGAATTCAAATGTGTGTATGGTAGTGCTAAACTAACACAAATTTAATTAACTAATACAGTAAAATGAATACATTTAAATTCACAGTCAGCTTCAACTACATGCAGGAGGAATGAATCCCAGCAGAAGTGGATCTAACAACTGTGTGGTACACCCTAAGAACTAGTCCTCAAACTGAGATCATCGCTCTTAAAAGTCAGGAATGTCAAGAGTTCAGGCCCACGATTATTTTCAAAACTCTATGTTAACGGTCGTCGTAACCAGCATTTACACTCTACAAAAGCTGAGATGGATGTGAGGGCAATTAGATCCCATTTTACATGAGTCAGTATCATTTATCCATTTGTTACATGGGCAAGACGAATGAAAATAGATGGAAGGAAATTTTACCTTCAGAAACTCTAACACTGCAAATTATGTTGTTTATTAACTGCTTCTAAACTTTACAAAACTTTCTTAGCCTAGTTTGAGATAAATTGCAGTTTAGCACAATTTCACCTTCACACCTTTGTTATACGACAAGAATTTGTATATAACAAATAACAAATATATTACAAACAAGTAAAAATTAAATGCCGCAGTTACGTGTACCAGAGATAACAGAATTGGCATATTACACCAAAGTGTTCAGCTACATAAACCTAGCACAGTAAAGGTGCAATAAATCAACATGACCTTTCATCATAAAACTAGATTCCAGGTGTGATAAAACGCTTGTAAACGACTTTTAAGTATTATGGTAAAGTTTTAATTAATTTGAAAGACTAAAAAACTTGATCTTCATTGTGATTCTGAGGCAAAGATTCTAAATTTATATTATATTATCTTAATTATATTTGGCCTACAAATATTCCAGTGTATCAGGTAGTCCTCCATCACTTCAGGAATATCAATATAGAAATGGGTATCTTAATAAAAGACTCTTAAGATCGCTCTCTCACTTTCTGTCTAAATGTACTCTGCCAAAATGCAGGTACACAATCCTATATACAGTCAGCCATCTCACTGAGACAGTACTACCACATACCAACAATATGGTCGCATCACAAAGACAGCTTTAGCACATCTTAAAGTTACCATTTGTTCAAAAAGACCTCTTAGGAGACTTTCCACAGCCTATGGCTGTCCCTTCGATTATCATCTATTCCTGCTAGATCTCAAGTATGTATGTATTCATTCACAACTTGGGCTTTCTATATACAATTGTCTGTAGAATTCAAACCTTAGAAAATCTCAAATGCCATTCTTTCGTGTAAATACAACAACACACTACTCCGCAACACTAAAGTTTTTATTGAGAGAGAGAGAGAGATATATATGTGCTTATTTCAGCATCAACACCAAATTGAATTGAATTGAATTCTCCCTCGAGCTAGAAATAAACCACAGATACATAAATTATCATCTAAATCCACTGCATGTAAGATATAATAATCACACTCTTCCTTTCACGGTGGATTAAAGAGAGCACTAAACACTCTCCGGCAGTTAATTAATTTTTAATTTTTTCAAGATTTTATATATTTTATTTAAGTACCACAGTTCAGTCCTAACATTAATCCACAGGGCTTTACTTGAAATATCACAATTTACTAAAGTCAGCTGGACAAGTACAGTGCAGCAAACGAACAAAATACACCATAAACATTATTTTTTCTTTTTCTTATACTAGCAGACGACTAGTGCTACAGTTAACAACACATATGAGCCCGTAATGCAAGACAACGTAATACAAACATTTTTGGCATGGACAAGCACAGAAATAGAAAAACAGATAACCATGGGCTTGATTAACTGTTGCTGTGATGGTTGGATTTCTGTGTATCGCAGCTGCAAGGTTCAATCCTGCATTTATGAGTCAATGATAGATATCTTAGTGAGACATTCACGTAATATATGGCTTTATAATTTTAAATCCTTATATACAAATTCAAACAATTTGATGCTTGAAGCATATGCCCTAGGTTCATGTATAACACTTATATACTTGATGATGCAAGCAATTGTGAATTACGCTTTAAATACATCGTCATCAAACTTCAAAATTAACTTTAACAGTTAGAAACAAGCTAGGCTAAAGACTAATATTTTGTAAATAGATTTCAATATCAGAAATCTCAATGGCAGTGAGTCGAGCATAGAATACAAAACAAATATACAGCCTTTAGTTCTGAGAGCCAAAACTATGGCAAGCAGTAAAGCAAAGTGTGTACTGCTAGTAGTAACTCATACAGTAACTGTAAAATGAATAGCATACTATGAACAATGTACAAAATTCTCAGCAACTGCATTCTTATGTCTTGTGAATGCCATTAGCACTGAGCAAATACATGTATATTACAGAAAAATGTACATTAAAATTTCATTTCAACATAAAAATAGAAAGCACTACCTTAAATAAGATTTTTTTACATTTTATTAACGAAACGCACAAAGATGCACCCTTGAAACACAAACGTGCACTTCGCTTGTAACATAACATAAATATATTTAAAATAAATAAAAAATATTACTTTTTTTCGCACTTTAAATAATTATTTTATATCTATTTACAATCGTTTTCTAAACTTGACTACCTCAACGACAACTGATGCATAGACGATACGATGCTCTCGGCGCCATTTTGCTCTTCTTGTATATACTTCTCCACGGAGCCTTTGTCTGCACCGATGCAGTAGTCGACATTAGCGACGGGGGTAAGATTCCTGGCAGACATTCGACAGTTTGACGTTATGCTGCTATCAAGAGACGCAGTCCTCTCAAGAGCAGCGAAGGATGAGACCGGGGTCTTTAGACAAGCCTGGCTGTACGTTCGTGAGAGCATGACTGGAGGCAAGACAGGGCACCAGGCGGGCATAACGACAGGTCGAGAAGTCGACGAAGGTGGCAAATACAATACAGAATCCGAACGGCTACACATCGGACTTGAACCGCCTGATGTACCGTTTTGCATGTGAGGAGGAAATGCTACGCAGAGTTGAGGCCAATGAATATCATCCAGCACAGCCATAGGAGAACCACCGGAGGACATAGGTGACGCCACTCGGTAGTGGCTAGAAAGTTCTACACCAGTAGGCAGACAGGATACCTGATATGATGGACTGATCATCGTAGGTAGTATGGCAAACATGCCGTTGGTTGTGAAAGACGGTATAGCTGTCACTGTCAAAGGATGCTGGACAGTGTACGATGAAGGTGTGGAGCACAGAGTCGAACTGACACAGCTGACATTTGCAGACAAACTAGAGCTTGCTAAGCTCACCACGGATGAAATAATATCTTCATCAGATTTAGTCTGCTGTAACAGCTTTTTATCCATACACGGCAGCGAGGATGATCTGTTTAATCTTCCGTCTGACAAGGGACCAGGTAAATTTGCTCGAAATTTGTCTGCCAAAGCTTTCTGAGATGAGTTAAGACTCTGACTGTCGTTAATGGACTTACTGGATTCATAGCAGGTTTGGATTGGACTCCACTGGACTGGTTGATGCCTGGTAGGGAGCAACACTGGTATTATATGGCCAACACTGCATGGTGAATGATGGACTACAGACGTAGACTGAGTCGACAAAGTACTTGGCACTGCAGAATATCCTCCCTCACTTACGTGACTTTCTAGATCTCCAGAAACAATTCCCTCCTCACTTTCAAGTCGACCTCCATGCTCTTCAGGACAACAACTCTCAGAAGCATCATTCACTGTCACACAAGGGATGGATGACGCTTGCAATTTATCAGAATTCTCTTCTGACGCACTTTTCGCACTAATTACGAGATCTTTGTCATCAAAAATGTTACATGTAGGTAAACATATCTGTGAATCTTGACTTGTAGAACTCGTATTTTCCGTGACTGCGACAAAAGGCACAGTACTAGTCGTAAGGGACTGAGTCAACTCAGTAATATCTTCACTTTTAGATGGGGATCCGGCACTATTTGACTGGCTCGACAGTGTAGAAACAGACAATACTGAAGATTCAGAACTTTCGAATAGCGTTGAAGAATTTTGACAGATGTCACGGAAAATCAGAGGAGAAGCATTGCCACTGGTAGCATCTGCTTTGCTAGAATCACTATGCGAGCTTGGCGAACTGGTAGAGCTGCTTAAAAACATATACATTAATAAGCAAGTCAATAGACAAAGAAATTTTCTAAAATGAATAAGCACATGTTTTCAAATGTGTTTTAAAGCATCCTAAAATAGCTTAATCTACCAAAGAATTTCACAGATCAGATTATGATTTAATAGGAATAAGATTTAAAGTGATTCAGATTGAGATTCAAAATGATTCAGATTATGATTTCAAAGTATTCAGATTGTTATTTCAAAAGATTAGATTCAGATTTAAAATGATTCAGATTCAGATTTTAAAGGATTCAGATTATGAATTCAAAGTATTCAGATTATGAATTCAAAGTATTCAGATTATGATTTCAAAGTATTCACATTATGATTTTAAAGGGTTCAGATTATGATTTCAAAGTATTCAGATTATGATTTCAAAGTATTCAGATTATGATTTCAAAGTATTCAGATTATGATTTCAAAGGATTCAGCTTATAATTTCAATGAATTCAGATTATGATTTCAAAGAATTTGTATTATGGTTAATTTGTTAATTTGTTACTGTGTTAATTTGTATTAACACAGGTTTGAAGTCATAACTCATATAATTAGACAAAACAATCAACATACAACAGACTTCTAGAAACCTTCTGCGATGGATAGTACAATGATTAGAGAACTAATACATGTTGATATTAAGACAAAATAGGCACACTACTAGATATATAGGGAAAATTTCACTAGATTTATTTTAAAAAGTAACATATTACGGAAAACTTCCTCCTAAAATCGAAAAGCACCTAATCTTAAACCCATCTCCCAATTGGTAATTTAAAATTCAGGTCGTTAGCTGACGTTAAAAACTTAAGCTCTTTAAACATCAGAATTAGTTTATGTTTGTCTCATAATAGTATTTTTGAATAGCAGTCTCAACGACTAGTATCGCTAGTGACTTAAGGCTATATGATCACTGTTGCCGATTACAAACGAATAGCAGAGACAAGTCAACATACTGTTGAGCAGAAGCAGGACTGCTGCCGGAATTCTTGGAAGCAGAAGATCTTCGTCGAGCTCGCGGAAGACAAACCACGCAAGCCAGAATATCGGTAGACCAGTACGTCCGAGTCTTGCACAGATTAATGATCAACATGTTGAACGCATATTGAAACATGTACCGCACTCGAGCAAAGTTGTACGAACCGCGAGCGACATCGTTACCTAGACATCACATACAACAACAGTAAAACAAGAGCGACATCGTTACCAAGACACCACATACAACAACAGTATAACAAGAGCGACATCGTTACCTAGACATCACATACAACAACAGTATAACAACAGCGACATCGTTACCTAGACATCACATACAACAACAGTATAACAACAGCGACATCGTTACCTAGACATCACATGCAACAACAGTATAACAACAGCGACATCGTTACCTAGACATCACATACAACAACAGTATAACAACAGCGACATCGTTACCTAGACATCACATACAACAACAGTATAACAACAGCAACATCGTTACCTAGACATCACATACAACAACAGTATAACAACAGCGACATCGTTACCTAGACATCACATACAACAACAGTATAACAACAGCGACATCGTTACCTAGACATCACATACAACAACAGTATAACAACAGCTGTTACCTAGACATCCGATTAAAATGCAATCATCGTGTCTTATCAAATCCCATTGCACTAACCTATACTTCTTTGGGGATTTATGGTGCAGTTAACTGAAAGAAATTGACGAAAGTGGAAGGCACGATAACATTCTGTCAACCAAATATTGTTGGGGAATACATAAGAACTAATACAACTTACAGTTTCAATACAAAAATGCTATATATTTATGTTGCTAAGGATTTGCCGTCTTATTTTAAAATGTATATTACACTAGATAATAATACTAAGGAAGCATATTACATACATTATGAATTATGAATATATCTCAAGGTCAAAACCATCAATGATAAATCTCAACCTCACAAGACTAAACCTCACCTTTCATTTCTTCTATATACAAAGAACACGTAACAAAAGAGGTCAATAGGAGATGCACAAAACAACAAGCGGTCAGTGAACTCAACAAGAAGAGAAGAACTAATTGGTCTGGACATTTGCTGCGGATAGACGAAAACAGAAATCAATGACATATATTTAACTACAAAGCAGATGTCAAAAGATCTGTGTGGGAAAGAAAGACAAGACCTTTAGGAACATGGAAGGCTGCCTCTAAGACTTAATGGCCGCAGGAATTAGCATTTCAGGGACAACAGAAGGAGGAAAAAGAACGAACTTGGAGGAAATGGGGAAGAATCGAGTCTTGTGGAAGAACATCTGAGAGAAATCTCTGGCTGGAATTGGCCCTAGGATGATCACATAACATGACATCTAGCTATAACCTAGTTACTCAACATATTTTTAGGTTTTGAAATGTTGCTAAGGCCAGGAAAACTTTAAAGAAATAGGCCTACTCGGATTAAAAGGATCGAGGATCATGACGGTTTCCTGATGCGCTATGGCGTTTTCACGCGGCTTGCGACCACCGTGCTCAACGCTGATAGCAGTCATGTTGTAGTTGAAGATACACCCGTAGAGATAGAAGAACTCTACAAGCAGAGCTCCACAGTTAGCGCTCGGCAGGTGTCCCTCTCTCCGTGGATGTGTCTATTACAGATAACAGTTACACAAAGTACAATCATCATCATCCTCATATTCCCTTGAATCCCAGTTTAAACAGGGTCGGGATACAAATAGACTGTCTCAAATCCTCTCTGTTCTACACCACACCACCAGCCAATTCCCCATTTGAGAATTGTCCATTCGTTAAAATTTTTTTGTAGAAATTTCTGGAGCCTAGGCGCTCACCAAATGAATGCCCTTTCTGACGTTGGTATGGATCTTGGTGCTTTACTCGCCTTCTACGACATGTGCAGTCACCGGTTGGTCAATTCTTCAAACAACCCGGACACAACACGGGGAAGTTACACAAAGTACAATAATCGAGTAAATTCATAGGACAGAGAAGCAATCACAAGCACAAAGATATATACAGGTAAAAGCAAATAAAAAAGAATAACTCTTAAAAGCAGAGCAAAGGACTGAAAGCAGAGTAAATTACTTTTTTAATTTATCTTAACATTAAATACTAAATGACATAATATTCTAGGTAAATGCTACTAATAATATATCGTAACAGCAATGAGTAGATAGAGATGAACCTGTAGAAAGCTGATGAGCATGAGACAGAGACTGTAGGAACTCAGTCCTCCAGAGTAGACCTCGTTGAGTCCGTGCTGAGCCAGAAACTGCTTCAGTGTCATCACCAGGCAGGGAAACACAGGGAAATCTTTGGCATAATTCTACGACAGAATCACAAAAACCTTCCATACAGCAATAATCGGAATGATCTGGTGGCTTTTAGCATGTAGTTTTACAGCAGATCAGTAGGCACAGGGTCAATTGCAGTGCTATTCCCCGCCAATAACATGCTTTAGAGCAAGTGTACAAACTGACGCTAATCTTGGCTTTATTAGCTCAAACAATACGTTGCGACTCATGGCAGGAATGGATAGGACTTCAGTGGATAGATTGATGTCTGATGGGTATATGTGTCAAGCAGTCAACATTGTATGGTGCACTCCGGATTGCAGAATTAGGCTAGTTGAGCTGAAGGGGTATTATAAAGGTATTTGGAGTGTGCATTTTCACAGAAGACAAGGAAGGGATCTGGTTCTCAGCCCAAGATAGTCTACAAGTAATTCGAGCACTACTGGTATACAGGTACTGGACTGCCATTCAGACAGTCAACTGGATTCAACCATCAATATGATGGTAATAATTTTTTAATAAAAAAATTTAATCGCAATTTGTACCAGTTGATTAAGTCTAATTAGAAACCCTCAAAACAATTCTAACAACACAGTATTCAACTAAGCACATATCTTCCCACCATAGATTTTATTTCATCTTGCCTGACTGTTTTTTTGATCACCGGACCGGCACTGTTTAGGATCTTTTATTTCTCTTCAGCACATGTTTTTTTCAGATCGTTTGGATTGAGTCGATTTGTAGTGACACGTGATGGGGAGACGTCCCTGACATCATCCTTGCATGAGGAAATGGACGTTAAACCTTTATTATTATTATTATTAAATTTGGATGTAGGATGTTAATACCTCTCGAAAAGATTTCCATAATTAAAAATTTGTTTAAAGTGGTAGCCATTTGACCTTTCTTTCTTTGTTTTACTTGCATAGCGTGCTAGAACAGATATTTTTATCAAATCTGAATGATAACACCAATTAATATCTTTTACAGTTTTAAACTGCCTAAATATATATATCTTAAGCTTAGAAAAAATTATAACTAAGCTAATAAGACTAATTTTCAGTCCAACTCTGTACCACAATAACACGAATAGTAGATCATCAGACATAAAACCACAATAGAGAAGAAATGTTTACTATTTTATGAGAAATATTAGTTCCGTTCTACATACCTTTATTAGTTTGGCACTATTGCGCACATTCTTTATGTTGAAACCAATATCTACCTTTATGTCGGCTAACTGGTGAACCAGTTTAATAATTGGTACCTGTAAAAAGTGTTAACATAAATGAAATGCAGAACTATATTCCTGAGCTGAGTTGTTGGCTTGTTGGCAAGTTGCTAGACAGCTGATCAGTACGTGCAGGATTCAAATCAGTGTCTTCCTCGTCACTGACAAGCTATCTTGCAAGAAACTGATGTTACTACCTACATTGCACTGGCTCCAGCCAGTGGCAATGTCGGTAAGTTACTCGACCGTGGATCAGTATGTGTGGGGTTCAAATTCTGGGCTCGCCCGTCACTGACATCGCTTTAGAGTGAGGAAACTAACGTTAACATTAGCTTTACACGCTTTTTAAAAGTAGGCATATAAATATATAGGGGCCAGATGAGTCTATTTATCATTATGACACGGTCAATAAAGACACTAAATCAGTTATAAGCAGAGATGATAAATACGAATATCCTATAACAAATAATTAAAATCAAAAGCATATACATGTATAAAAATTTTCATCATAGCAATAATCATGATGTCATGCCTGGACTTATTGAATACGCTATATTACCACTAGATTCAGTAAACTTTAAGATCTCAACAGTTTTATTTATAAGTTTAAAGTGTTTAATTTTAAATGCGTTGATCAGCAAAAATTTTATGTGTTCTTGACAAAGTTAACATTTAATAATTTAACAAAATTATTTTCTTATTTACCAAATTAAAGCAAATAAGCAAATAATTAAAACATGTAAGTAAATAAATATCTGTTATTTATCAAATTACATATTTTCTTTACTTACGTATATCTAATTTTTATTATTATACATGTATATAAAAACCATCGAGAAGACTTTCATTACGCAGAGAACTGTAGCAAATGAATTTCGTAGATCTACATACAAAACATATTATATTGCTCAAGCTCGTACAGTTTCAATTTCCGAAGAGCAAACCTATATAATTATAATAATTAGATATAATTTGATATATAATTTGAGAAACAAAACTCAATCAAAAAGTTCCAAGTTCAACTATAAAATGGAGTTTAGTTTAGCAGCGACTACAAGTTACCGTGGCAGTGTTGATGACTTTAATCTCCCGACAGAATCCCCTCTTCTCGAGCAGATCCCTGAGAGCATAGAGGGGCGGGGCCTCCCAGCACCCGTCAATCACCAGATCTATGTCGCTAGAGGGCAGGTACAGACCCGTCTTGAAGCTCCCAAATACTTCAACCTAAGTGTCAAAGTAAAATAATTCTAAATATGTAAATATAGTATTTAAGAAAAATATTTAATAAATGGTATAAATAGTATATAATTGACTTGGGATGCGGTAATTAAGAAGGACATGAAAAATAGGGGATTGACTGATGATATGGTGTGGGACAGGGAGGACCGGAGAAAGTCTATTCGTATCCCGACCCTGGTTAAGCTGGGATTTAAGGGAAAATGATGATGATGGAGTATAAATAGTACATATAGTATAAATAGTATTTAATAAAATTTAAACAAATGCAAAAGTCTCAAATAGGGGTCTCAAATATGACTGATGGATGGTATGATGTCGAACAGAGAGGATTTGAGAAAGTCTATTCGTATCCCGACCCTAGTTAAACTGGGATTCAAGGGAAGATGATGATGATGACGCTGTAAATATAGTATTTACACATATATTTAACGAGTGGCGCAAAAAAGAGGAACACAAATTAAATTTCATATAACTTTAGAACCATCAAATATACAGGTACACAAAAATGTCTGAAATAGTAGACAGACCATTGAGTGTATATCTAAACTGTTTTACTTCATTACGACAACAGTCAAGGGGTGGCGCATAGACCTATCAATCAATTTCATTACAATGATTAAAGCGAGCGCCAAAAAGCAGTTTTGTGCGTAGCAATAAACACCTGTCCAAACGGTTATTTTATTTTTGTTTTTATCATTAACCCAGAAAAGGGCTGCTTTGCATAATGAAGCATTAATTATTTATTAATGAAAAGCTATTTAGGAGCCACCTATAACTCTGATATCTAACAGATGAGCACATTCACTTCAAGATATCTCTCTCTCTAATGTTCTGCCAAGCGGCAGGTCCAAGGTACACATTGCTACTCACATACTGGTCTTCACCCTCCATAAAGAGCATACCATCAATTAATGAGTTAATCCCTTCATAAATATCTATGCCTTATCCACACCTTACTGTATACTATAGCTTGGGATTAATATGGCTTCTGATGTGGATTCCTGTTGCCTTCCTCAGTTCTATAATGGATTAACTGCTATTTAATCCTGGGGGAAAATTTAATGGTGAGGTGGGTCCCCTCTGCCTCCCAAGGCTCCTACCTAAATACATTGTCTGGAAATTATGTCTGAGGCAGCTCATCCTAAATTGACAGTAGTGCAACCTTAAGCTCAGTAACGAACATTGGCTTTGGATTGATCTTTTTATAGCTCTCAAGCATCATACCCAAACACATTAAACATTTTAGAATGAACAAATGAATAATTAATTAGCTTAAAATTTCTTTTACAAATGTAAAGACACACAAATAGTAAATTCTTAATTTAGCATACTAGGTCAAATATAAAGAATGTTTATATAGTATACAGAATGTAAAATATTTAATTTTCAGCAGATACCTTGGCACTTGGCCAAACTCGATACACGGCTAGCGAGATATCCTTGACAATTCTTTCCCTCAACTGATGGTCCTCTGCTTTGGGAAGGATATCCCTGTAGAAGCATCGCACTTCATGATGTAATCTGTAAACAGTCACCATAGACAAATTCTGTACTCTCACCCTAGAGTTCTCCTGACAGGAGCAAGGTCTTCTAAAAAAGCAATTCATTGATTAACAAGTTAGTTCTTTCACAAAAGGCTATTTACCCATACTTTATCCTAGCATATAGCACGAGAAAAATGACTTCAGAATTAAAAAGTTGATGAATTTATTCTTTAAGGTAAATTCATCAAAGATTTAATATAAATGCCCTAAATGCTCCATTTTAAATACACTAATAGAGCCAATAAATCTCACAATTCTCCTACATTCCTTGACATTCCATCCTTATATATTTCAAGAGTCTGCAATTAGTAGCACTTACAGACCAAAACACTTCACCAAGTCTATGCAATACTAAAATTAAAATGTCTCAATGTACAAAGTAATGTCTTGAACAATTAATGTATTTTCAAAATGATTAATAAATGTATATGAAAATCTGTCAGTGATTTGTGCCTCCTCTGACTTAAATTTCATATCGACTTTGGGTTGAGTATGGTTGCAAGTTTGACTTTTAGGCAATAGTTGGGACCCTTAAACCAATGCCCACGTCTGAACCACGACGTACGATTTGCAGCAATAACTAAACACTACTACCCAACTCATAACCATAAAAGTCTTCTTCTTTTCTCTGCGTGATGTCACTTTGTGGACACCAGAGCAGCCTCTTTTACCTTCTGTCTCCACTGATACCGGTCCTGGGCAAGATCATAGACATCACTCTGTGCTAGGCTATGTTTAGTATCTATTTGTT
The DNA here is from genome assembly GCA_905160935.1 of Enchytraeus crypticus. Classification (NCBI taxonomy): domain Eukaryota; kingdom Metazoa; phylum Annelida; class Clitellata; order Enchytraeida; family Enchytraeidae; genus Enchytraeus; species Enchytraeus crypticus. The sequence goes on along the minus strand of CAJHZI010000646.1, from coordinate 239,310 downwards.
CTATATCTTTATTATATTGTTTAATTAAAGTATATTTATTTCCCATACCTAGTTTCATTTTATTATTTTTTATTCTATAATTTAGAGCTTTTCCTACTGGAGTATTTTCATCCTATCTTAGCATATGTCCTATCCAACTGAGTCTTTTGAATTTTATTAATTCACTCCATGGTTTTTCTTGTGTTCTGTCATATAGATCCGTATTGCTAATTATGTATGGGTATTTTATGTTTAATATGATTCTCAATAGTTTTCTTTGAAATATATCTATATTACTTTCCATACTTTCAGTTATTATCCATTCACTATTATAATATAAAGATAGGATTATAATTCACTATTATATATAAAGATAGGTTTGATATATATATTAAATATTTTAATTCTTATTTTCAAGCTTAGTTTTTTATTTCTTAGTTTAGATTTATATTTATTAAATGCCATCATTGTTACTTTTTTCCTTTGATTTAAATCTCTTTCTGATTCAAGCACACTACCTAAGTATTTAGTATTTTGCCATTGCGTATCATCTATTGTGTTTGGTATAATTATTTTCTCTATTTTATCTTTATTTATCTGCAAATCTCTCCGTTTTAATCTATTTTCTACATATTCTATTAGTTCATCAGATTTGTTATTTCCAAAAATAACCCAGCCTATATCATCGGCAAACAGCTGATCTATTGTTTCAATATCTATTTTCTCATTTTTGTTTTTATTCCAATATGTATGATCTTGTATTTCAGCTGGTATGTTATTATCTTCTTTTGCATGTAGAGCTATGGCTAGATATAAAGTAAATAATATAGGACTTAAGCAGTCTCCTTGAGGGACTCCTGTGTTGGTATTAAATTTCTTTCCTTCAAAATTGTCATTTAAAACTTTAATTTTTACTTTTTCTATTAACATTTTTATTATATAAAGTTCATCTTTCTCTAAAATCTGTTTTCAATCTTCAATTAGTATCTTTCTGTTTACACAATCAAACAAATAAAAACAATAAAAGTCTGGACAGAGGCATTAGCGTAAGAGCCCAAAATAGTGATTATTTTATTCCTTTCTATAACCTTGGTTAATTTAAAATAAGGAGTACAACAAATAGATTTCATTTAAAGTTGCACAAATTCTTTTCTCACTCCAACTGACACTGCTAGCAGCACAGTCATGTTGCAACTATACAGAGTACATACGAAAGTCTGATTTCGCTCTTACTGAATTTGCTCTATTGGTTTAGCTAGCATATTATATTAAATTCTAATTTAAATATCAAATGTCCAAAAGTTACAAAGTCAGAACAACTTACTGCAATATGCCTGGTCCATAATCCATTTCTGCACTACGAGTGTTCTGGGGCCAAACTGGTTGATTATCTCCACCCCATTGGAACTGTCTGGTAATAAGTGGTGGCGCTATAGCAGAGCTTCGCTCCTTATTTCTTTGCCTGTCACGGGGATAGTTTGGCCTGAACGAAGGAGCATGACCCGTTGCTTTAAACTGACGCGTTGGTCGCTCAGCCATAGCACGAGCGCTCATGACTTTGATAGACTATGATAGTATCACTATGGAATAATACTTTTAAATATAATTGTCAAATATCAGTGAAATTATTAGGCAACGCAAAATATCTGAATTAAGTTTTGCACTCTAATATCCAAGCCATACATTTAAATATAAACAGCAAAACCGGAAATCATAATACCCCATGGCGTTTTCTCGCCGTTTGCTTTTAGACGCAATGGTCGAGTGCAGTCGCTTGTTAACAACAGCAACAACAATAACAATTGGAGTTTGCTATCACCAATGAAAACATCGAGCAGCATCTAGCCAAATCAAAGTCGGCGAGTAAAAAAGGTTAAAAAATGTGTATTAAATACTAGGAATCAATCCAAAGACAGTTGAAAGACTTCATAGCTTGCTAAAGTCATGTATGGCTTGTCAGAAATTCAGAATATTTAAAATTCTGGATTTCATAGATGCAAAACAATTAATGTATTCATTAATTCATCATCACGATAATCATCATATTCCATTGAATTCCAGTTTAACAGGGGTTTGGACAAAAGTATAGACCTCCTCCACTCCTCTCTGTCACACACCATATCGATCATCAGTTCATCAGTCAATCTCATATTTTTCATCTCTTGTAATCACCGCATTGCACGTCAATTGTGGTCTATCTCTCTCTTACGTTATCTAGATCTCAACTTTTCAAACTCTCTTGCTTCATTAATTAAATGTAGCCATTAATTAAAGAGCAATGTTGAAAGTCGAAATTCTGATGGTCGGTATCATTTAAACGTAACAAACCATGTTATGAAGTCCCAAGCAACAACATTGATTTGCCAACAAGCAGGGGCGGATCCAGGAATATGTTAAAGGAGGCCCGATTTTTTTTTTGGAGTGTACACATTTATTGCTTAACCTTAGCTTTCATCGGGACATGTGACGCAACCAGAAAAAATGCTGAGGGGGAGGGGGTTTCAAAAAGTTTTCACTACTGCGCTCGGCTCATAGAGTTAGTGTATCCCCATATCTTACCCCTCCCCCACTCATACCCGTACCAAAGTTAGGGAAAAATCTAAAATGCCTAAAATCCTACATTTATTTTGGGAAAAAAGGTTATATTTTACATCTGAAGAAACTCAACGCATCTGAACGAATTGCAAAACTGACCTAATTTTTTCGGTGGGGGGGAGGGCTTAAGCCCCTTAAAAGTAAAAAAGTAAACTCGCATTATAGTGAAATGATCAACTACACTGATATCTATACCCTTTTAGTATCACATGTTTAAACCGTTAGACAATTTATGCCATTTTCCGTTTAACCAGTCCAGTGAATGTCCGAGATTTTACTCTCAGATCAGCGTAACTGGGATTCGAACCCACGAGGGTTCAATTCACCTCAGGATCTGTCATTTAAAACTTCATGACGTTACATCTACGCTATTAAGACATTCTATGAATTCTCCCAGCCAAGGCTGTTTGTACGACTGCTCTGGGGCCGAATTCACATTTTTTACTCACCCTTTATTCTCTTATACAGTGGTTAAAGTGAAAATTGAGAGTAGTGCAACGGTCAACATTTTCGGACCCCCTTCCATTATATGGGCCCCTAGTGATGAGCTAGTGGAACTGTTCTACTTCCCTCTCGTACCCCCCCCCCCCCCATAACCACTGCCCTTACAAATATATTTACACTGGAAATTGCTATAGAAACAATGAAAATATAGTTTAAGATTTTTAATCTTTGGGTCAAAGGTGGGCCCCGGGCTCTCCTGGATCCACCACTGCCAACAAATAGGCCTAAAGCAGATCTTTAAAAGGTGCTAGAGTTGTATCGTCTACGGGTCCATCAGTGTGCCTTGCAAAGTGGGTTCTGCATTGTTGTCGTCTCTGTTATCTCCTTCCGGTGATAACCGCGGTCGGTAACTCATTTCACGTTAATATACAATTATCCATGTAGCTTAAGATAAATCAACAGTAGATATTCATTACAATTTTATTAAACACACATGCATAGTGGCTCAATAAAAATAAATCAAGACTTATCTAAAATCTGGCAGGTGTTTCCTTTCAGTCTTAGAATTTTATCATCAACAAAATTCAAATTAGTTCTCAAAATTCGTATAATAATTCGTATAATATATTTATAATATTATATAGAATATTTCGATGATAATGTTAAGAACCTATATTATAGTAATAATTTTGCAATAAAATCACTTCTGTTACAGTGACTGTCCGCAGTACTCAAACCACTAAAAGCGCCATAATGCTGTCCTCATCGCGGTACGAATGCAAAGGTTTAATTTTAAATGCTTCATTTTATACTTTTAAATTAATGCAAATCACTTACCATATCTTCTACCGAACGCCAGCTACAAAATTTAATGTAGCACCATTAAAGAATGGTATTATATAAAGCTTATAGTTTAATTGCTGTTTCCATAACGCAAGTGCTCTGAAAAAGGCGCGTCAGGGTATTTTGAACCTATGATCTATAAGGCGCGAGTACTCTCAACTCGGCCACTAGAAAGTCAGATATATGCTTTAAGCCCTATTACAGTTAATGAAGCAGAAGATAATTACACAAAGCACTCAATGCTTATAATAAATATTTTAACCTCTTAATTGTATTGGAGAATTAAATGATAGTAATTATTTTATGATCAATGTTTTTAATATTTTGAAAATGAAAACTACCCAAAAAACATATCTCGTATGAGTCTAACAAAGCACAAAAGTCTATCTGAACAGGAGCTGGTACCAGTAAAACATCATCATCATCATCTTTCTTTGATATCAGTAAAACCACGAAGAAAATGTGGCATTTATTTTAGCATTCAGGTGTAGCAGAATTTTTAACTCAATGTTAGACTCAAATAAATACCTTCTATGCAATTGACATGTCATATAGCTGTAGGATAAATACAGTATATTCATCATCATCATCATCTTCTCTTGAATCCAGTTTAACTAGGGTGGGGATTTTAAAAAATGTGCAGCAATTTCTGTGGCCTAGACGCTTACCAACCGAATGCATTTTCTGACCTTAGTATCGCATATATTATACCTTTTATATACTTTTGTATATATAATATTGCATTAATATGTAATTACTAACAAACATACACCATCTATTATTTACCATCAATCATGTAACCAACTATCCACGAGTTTTTCAAATAATAAAATAATATACAGCTTAACATTTCCTAAACATAACAGAACTATATGGTACATCACTGGAATTAAAATTGTCGCTTTCTATCCGCCAAAGCTCTTCGATTATGATTCACGGAAGAACTCTTGTGTTTTTCCTTCCAAGCTCTATTGTGCAAAACATCTGCGCTTTGCCCACGACCTTTAGGCCCACCCTTAACATCATAAGTCTTAACCCCAGGTTTACTCTCACCACTACCCCCTTCTGATGCTACCTCAGTTCTCGTAGGAGCCGGCTTTCTCTGATGGCGCATCGCTTGTCTTGCGGCATGCTTCTCCTCTCGTATTCGACGTAATTCAGCCGGATCTTGAAGGAAGAGATCTCTTTGCTTGTCTGTACTCTGGTCGACAGGATTATTTGAAGCGACAACTTCGTTTCTTCGCTTGAAGTCAGACGTCAACTCGTCGGCAGAGTCTGCGTCAGTGACTCCGACCGGATTAGAGTCGTAAGTGTCGTCGTACTCGTCTTCATAAGCATCCTCGTATTCCACGTCCTTTTCGTACATAGATTCTACAAATTCGTTGCCGTATTTCTCGTAGAGCGGCTTCAGTTTATCTATGGTTGATTTATCGTCGAGGAATGCCTTAGCGGCTGTTGTGGAACCTTGCGGCACTCGCTGTTTCTTGCCGATATGTACACGAGACTGATCAATATCGTGACGCAGAACGTCAAACTCATCATTGTCGTAAATATTCCTACGATTGCTGATCAGCGGATTCTGGGCGACAATTTCATCCTCTTCTTTTAGCGCAGCAGCCACTAGAGACAACTTACGATCAACGTTTTCTAGGGAAGGTCTCAGCTTATCTTCGAGCAACGCGTTAACTACCTGTTCGCTGTCGTAATTGTATTCTTCGAGACACAGTTTGATGAATCCTTCGCCTAATTCAGGCAGAAGATCATGAACGGATGCTATAAGGGATTCCAGTTCAACACCGGAGACTGAAGCGGAACAAGCTCCGGATTCCTCCACATCAACATCATAACCAACTCCTCCAGGTGGGATATCTGCCAAATTAGCATCCGCAAAGCTTTCGGCAAGTTTCTGAATTCGTGATTCATCAGCTTTCAAGTTGTTGCTCAGTACAGAACAAGCTCTATCGGCAGCTTGCTCTATGTAGTCTAATCTAGCTTCATCTATATTACAATTTTCACACTGGGAAATTATATCTCTTTCGTCGGAAAAAGAATGTAGCGTGCGATGGTGGGCCAGAAATCTCTTGTTGCCTGACACCGAAGTGAGCAAAAGAATATATCGCTCAACTTTATTGTTTGCGTCTTTATCAGAATTTAACAGTGGTGCTAGGTAAGTATTAAAAACAATTCGTTGAAATACATTCAGCATACAGCACTGTGCTTCACGCACCATCATCTTCAGCTTATCAAAACAAATACGAAATGCACTGTTGTCACGCTCAGCAAATGCATGATCAAATGCATACGTAAGCATCTCATATATTTCCGCTAACGTTGTGGGAAACTTCTGAATACTTAGATCAACAGCACCTGCGGGATACCTATCGAGGAAGGCTAGCAGTGAATGCGTAACGTCAAACAAATAGAGGATTGTGTCTTCAAACTGTTCCGCCGACATACTGACAAGAGCAGATTGAGCCCCGTTGATTTGTGACAGCCGAGGCGGAGAACTTGAATCTTCTGATCTATGAACACCGCACTTGTCGCATATAGCATCAAATACTTGCAGCAGCGTAGGTACCATAGCCTTTAAGTCGTTGTGATACTTTGGCTGCAACATATATTTTAACAAATCTATTGAATAAAGCGAAGAGATCAATCGTAGCACTTTATGAAAATCTTTTACTTTATTTTGCCTAAAACTGTTTCAATCTGAAAGTAATTAATTGAACTAGATATAAATCACTTACTCGCACTAATCAGAAAGACTGGAAATGCTGAAAATATATGTATTTTACTTCGCTTCCTACATTATGCAGCCTAAAGAATGACAACTTCAGAAATGAAAAGAATTATAATTATAATTTATGAAACAGGGATTTATGAAACATTTAAAAATTGCTTTACATGAATTTTATGGAAGCGATGCTGCCAATTTTATTAGCATCCTTTCCCATCTGAAAAATCATCACTAATTAGGCCTTCAGGCATATAGGCCAAGAAATATCTATATCGACATCAAACACCCATAAAAAGTATCCAACATCTAAGTCAAATGTTTCTAAAAGAATTATGATATAGTGTTGTTAAATAGACGGTGGGATTAGCGCACTTGGTTTAGTTGCGCGTCAATTATCGAAGTTAAGCTGCATCGACCTCGGTTAATACTTTGTGGTTGACCACCTTGGAAGACCGAGTGTTGGTAAGAGCTTAGGAAGGAAAAATCCCAGGGTGATGGAGGGTTATTCTTAAATCTGCGCCGGCTGCAATTGATGCGCCATCAAAAGGCAATGATTGCTAATAACCATGGAGAGGAAGGAGGAAATGGGTCTTAAACAAGCGTCTGTGCTTCCTGACCCAGTGTGCCGTTATGTTAGTTATATAATTATATATAGATTCAATGTCAAATAGTGCTTGTTTAAAAAATTACATTTGCTAAAATTTTATAGCATTTAATTAGTAATTAGTTAAATAATTAAAATCGCTGTAAGTTATAATTTTAATTTGTAAATCTAACAATGCTAATAGCTGAACAACAACAGAAGCAATCTCAATGGAATAGAGAATTTTAATATTTAAATGAAAATTATTAAATAGTCTTTATCTTCAGATTTCATTAATTTTCTTTTTTCCTGCCTAATATTATTTTAAGTTTATTATTTATTCTTTTTTATTTCTTCTAGAGATTTGATACTTGAAATTTTATCATGTTTTCTACTAATATAGAATATATAAAAATTTGCAAGAAAATAAGTTAGAGAACAAGATTCAATTTTGCTAAATACTTTACTGACTTAGCCCCAAATGCAATATGTTTCAGCCAAGGACAAAACACTGAAAATATTAAATGTAAATTTAACATAAGTAATGATAACTATAACGAATGACCTAATTAACAAAATAATTTACTGCAATTAATTAACTCTAATTAAGTAATTAATTATTTAACTGTATAAATTACAATTAGCCTAACATTAATTTAATAGCACTCAAAAAGCACTAACCTGCTGTTTGAAGATGTTCTCAATGATTTTCTCGACCAGTGGGCCGTTTTCTGCTCCATATATTGCACATATATCAAAGAGACGAGGAATGTCAAATAGAAAGTTCTCGTAGATGATTTCCCCAAAAACATTGGCGTCGATAAAGTGGTCTTTGGATTCTTTGTGGGTAGACATACGCAGACAAACAAGAAAGAAGAGATGAAGCAGAGAGTCGAGGATTGTTTTGATTTCCTGTGGCAGATCACTTGCAGTCGCAGAATCGTAGGAGCGAAGACTAGACTTGAGGAAGCTTGTAATACAGCTTTGAAGAGACATGTTGAATACCACCTGACACCAAAATCTGCACCATAAAAACACATTATATAAAATGTTTAATAGTAGAAAACCAGCAAGGTCACAAACAATGAAGAGTAGACAACTGTGAATATTTTGCATTAATTAATTTATCGTAAATATAACAAGTTTAAATCAGTCTTTCAGGATTTTGTAAAGTGCTCATTGATATTATAATAACCTAATATCATAACCTACATACCATATCCATATCATTTGGAAATTTTATGATTTTAATGTAGCACTACAGAGAGTTGGATGGGGAGTTGGAAAAGGAGGTTACTAGTAGGATTCAGGCTGGGTGGGCAAAGTGGAGATCAGCTAATGGAGTGCTGTTTGCTAGAAAAGCACCACTAATATTGAAAGGCAAATTTATTGTTCTGTGGTAAGGCCAGTAATGATGAATGGTTCTGAGTATTGAGCACTAAAGAGGGAACATTTACAGAGTTTGCATGTGGCAGAAATAAGAATGTTACGTCTAATGTGTGGAAAAACTAGTAAGGACAGTATGGAAAATGAATATGTGAGGATGATATTGTGTGTTGATGGATCAGGGATAGGTTGGCTCAGTCGAGATTGAGATAGTAAGGGCATACTGTTAGAAGGCAGATGAGGATGTAGTAAAGAAAGTTTTGAGGGAAAAGCTGGATACTAAGCTAGAGAGCGGTAGACCACGACTGACGTGGGATGTGGTGATTGAGAAGGACATGAAAAATACGGGATTGACTGATGCTATGGTGCGGGACAGGAAGGACTAGAGAAAGTTTATTCGTATCAATACGATAGTTACACTGGGATTTAAGGGAAGAAGAAGATGATGATGAACGTAGCACTACATACCAACTTGTCATCTAGTAAACTCCAACACTGCCAAGAAGCACAGTCAAATAGAGCAAATCTATTCAGATGGAATATTATTTTAATGCTGCAAAGGTATTAAATAAACTGCTATAAAAACGGAACTCGTAGCTGCCTCTGTCGCTTGCTGTTTCTTTATTTGGACAACATGATCAGTTCCAGCATTTATACTGAATTTAAATTATTCTCATTATCAGTTTACGCAATAGATACATTATCAGGTAATAACGGTTCATCGATTACGAAGAAAAATTGCAAAAATATTAGCCAAATTACTGTTAAAACAAGCTTCTGAAAATAGAGAGAAATGCATAATATTAATATGTACAGCACAACAATTTTAAGCTTCTAAATTAGTGGATAAATTTAACCTTATATCAATGGCTATTAAATATTCTAAACACTGACTAGAGCCAGTGGCGAAGCCGGTAAGATACTCGACCGCGGATCAGTATGTGCCAGGGGCTAAAATCTTGGGCTTGCCCGTCACTGACATCGCTTTCGAGTGAAGAAACTGACATTAACCTTAGCCTTTTAGCTTTACAAAAATATATATAATCAGAAAATATACAATGGGTAAATAAATTCAATTTTAAAATATAATACGTATTAACGGCATATATTCATACTTATCATGAGGCAACTCAAGAAGCCACTGTAAATCAGCCTCAATAAATCTCGCTCTCTCTTTCCACTCATCGATCTCTCCAGCATCATTCAAATCTCTCGGAATAGGGATGTAAGACACAAAGTTGACATTCTCAAGGTTATCTGGATGAAGAGCAGGAACTGAGTCAGCGAGGCCCCCTGGTGTGCTGCTGGGCTTAGAAATCTTTCTCATATGAAGGGATGTCATCGTGAATGGAGAGCAATTGAACAGAGCTGTTGCAAAAATCCTTAAATCAATAAAGTAAAAATATTTATATCATTATATGATCAATGCATCTCTCTACCTCTCTCTCTCTCGCAATCTCTAAAAATCCCTTTGTCTTTGCAAGACTCTAAGAGATCCTCATCTTTAACTGAAGAAAAGGCAATTCAAAGTGACACAATGTCTAGCGAAATTGAATTCTAAGCCTCATATATACGTTTTATTTTATATAATGTGGTCAAGCGCCAAAATTGCGACAGAACTATTCCTCAATAATTAATATCACTTTTCTGTAATAAATTGTGCCTTACTATAATTAGTTTTTTAATCCTGGTATTTGCTAGTAAAGTGTGCACTACTACCAATTTTACCAAGCAGCTTAGTAGAGCCAATCTTCAAATTTGGGGACCATATTTTCATCAAAATTTGAAAACACCAACATAATTTCCTTAGCATTGATCCCAGAAGACCTTCTTAAAAGTGACGGCAACTCATCTGGTTGTTTCACCTCCAAAGTAACTTTCAACTTTTTAAACTTTTATAACTAACTTTCAAACATTTCAGTCAAGTTGAAAGCCGTAACTCAATGTCTATGCAATACAAGTCAAAATTTTAAGCAATAAAGTCCAGTTTTGTGAGGTTAACAACTATCATTTGCCTTTAATAACTCTATGTAAACTTTATATCAATTTCTCAGCACAACATAACTGTTTGACAGTAAGACTTATCTGACATACATCAAGGCAGGCTTTAGCCAACATATTCACAAATTAGCAATGCATACTTATTCTAAAATACTGAATATAATGCAATTTATAGCAATATATTTAATTAAACAAACAAACTAAAAGTGAACATTATTTTCTATTTCTCCCAGTCCAGCTAATAATGTGGCAAACGATACAAAATCGTTTTATATTTAGATAACATCATAAATATTATCTAAGTTGCTTTAACTGATTTCATGTTAACAACAATTTCCATTTAGCGTGCCGTAGATCTCTACTCGGGGTCGACACGGAGGGGACAGAATAAAAAATGGAACATTAAGGTCGGCTATCCTTTGGCCTGACACCTACATTCATGTAAACGAAACTTTCAAAGCAATACGATTAAGCCTATATAAATCACTGTAATTTTACTATATATAATTGCATAGCGTTGAGACATATAACAACTAATTATATTTAACTTCCTTTATCAATAGAAATAAATTACATTACTTAAACTAACGTGAACTATATACTTAGTTGATTTTTATTAACTTTCCGAGCCTTGTGCAATCCAGAAGTAAACAAACCTTAATATCACTCATTTGATAGACTCTATGCTAGATACCAACTAAAGTTTTATTCGCGAGTTTTCAGCTGAACTATTAGCATAACACTACATAATAGTTTCTGAGTCAGAAAGCAAATTACAGCTTGTTAAAGGCTCATTCAAAACACTAATAAAACTAGGCCTACTCAATTAGTTAACAAGAATGCATATATCATAGAATAAAGAAAAACCTTATTTTAACTATCTTTGGTATATACATGTATATACTTGAACTTACACACTATACATCGTTAAGCTATAGACATGACATTACAGAGTTGTATTAACAAAAAGCAACGTAAACAGCTTTTTGAATGAAAAGTATTGCTTTATTTTCTATTTTAGGCCAAGTCTAATGACACATATCTAGGCTACACATCCTAAAATACCTAATAAGGGCTATTATCTAACACGTTTTTGATACATTTGCTTCTTTCCCATTGAGTTTCTGAAGCTGAATGGGAAAACTCTTTCTTTATCTTAAAATATTAAGATAACGAAACCAGGTAATATTTTGATGATATTAAAATATTACCTGTATCTTCAGTGAGAAATCTCGGTGTTATCCTTGATAAACACCTAACCTTCCACGAACACATAGCTAAAACTTCACAAGCATGTTTCTTCCATATCCGTGATCTTCGTCGAATACGTCCATATTTGTCACGTGAGACAGCTGCTGTAATTCCCTGTTTTTAAATCTCCCTGGCTGTGAGATTGATCGGTTGCAGTTTGTTCAGAATTCTCTTGCGCGAGCAATTTTACCTACTTCTAAGTAGGCCCTACTCACATGTTACGCCTATTTTAAGGTTTCTTCACTGGCTAAAGATTAAAGAGAATAATTAAAGTATCATATAGGTCTACTATTAACTGGCTAAAATACGTATCATTTACAAAACAGCTTAGTTAACCTGTAAGTCCATCACCATCCCTGGACAAACTTTTATGTCTCACTTGACTAAAGTGATGCAGCCTGCTGTTATTCTCGTGAGACCTAGCTTACCTTCACGGTCTAAGCTATCTAATCGTTCTTCCCCGCATGCTGCACCGCAGATCTGAAATTCTCTTCCATCCAATCTTCGGAAGTCTTCCATTGAATCACATAGGTCATTGCTTTTCCATGAGCAGTTCCATAGGCAGTTGAAGACATATCTTTTCCATCTCTCTTTTCCAGCCAGTGTCCATGAGTTTGCGATCAGCGCCTAAACCTCCATTGTGACACAGTCATTGACGACTGTAGCACTCTAATTGTTTTTATTATTGTTATTAAAATGACAAGTATTGACAAGTAATACAAAGAGCATGGTAAACAGATATTTGAATGAAAATTCTAACTTTATATTTCTATTTTAGACCTATATCCTTAAGACACATATGTATACACCCTAAGACACCTAATTAATATCTAACAAATAATTATACTCATAGGGCAACATATATTACACAAACTTCTCATATTTATCTTACAAATTATTAAATAGATTTATGGATTTTGTTTCTATAATCACCAACAGAATGTCCTTTCTGATATTGACATGGATCTTAGTGCATTAGTCGCCTTCTACGACACGTGCAGTCACTTGGTCAATTCTTCAAACAATCCGGACACAATACGGGGAATATATATATATATATATATATATATATATATATATATACATGTTTATTTATTATAAGTATACATGTACATGTATGTTTAACTTGTTTAGCCTGATGGTAGCTGCGTGGTAACAGTAGCTAGGTTACTTTGAGCAGCTCTTTCAGTAGCTCTCATACAGCGACAAGTTATCGCAGCTTACAGTAGCTCTACTTTTCATTTTACCTTATAATACGTTTCATTTGATAACAGTGCTTTTGGTTACTTTAGATCTGATAGAGTAAGTGTGCTAGGTCTATTATAGTAATTCTGATTGAGCTTTAGTAATTGTTCTATATCTATGATAGTATGTGTGCTAGATATACAGTATTATAATAAATTTAATGTGTTAGATCTAATGATCCATTATAGTAAATGTGCTAGATCTATGACAGTAAGCGTGCAAGGTTAATTGTAATAAATGGCTATATCAATTATGGTAAGTGTGGTAGATCTATGATAGAAGTGCTAGGTGTACATGTAGCCTATAGTATTAAGTGTGCTAGATCTATTGTAGTAGGCCTAATTCTGATAAATCTATACATTATAGCAACCGTATTATCGGAATCTTCGTCATTTCTCTCAAATTCTCTGCAAATTAAATCAAGAAACGACTCATTCATCCAACATTTATCTCTTCTTGAATAATGAGATACATTGTTCCAGCATGGACCATAGCCTTTAAAAGAACTTATTACGGGATGGGAGGGAGCAAAAATGTGGAAAATCCTTACTGATTGAGGGAAGGGAAGGGCAAACTACATGTATGAGTAAATATTTTGAAAATGCACTGAAGTTTTAAAAGGGCACTGAAATCTTCAGATATTATCTACATTTTGCTTAGGTTTTCCAATATTCCATTAATAGCTAAGTATTATCATGGTATGCATACATTAAATGTAAATGTTAACTAAATCTCATCATTTATTCTGGAACTATTTTAATGTGCGTTTTTGATTACTCTCAATTTGAAGAAAGTATTAGAAGTAAGCTTAAGACGCCTAGGAGCCGATGTTAATGGCAGTTTCATATCTCGAAAGTGATATCAGTGACGAACGAGCGCAGGATTTGAAACGCGTACACATATCAGTATGTGCGGAGTTCAGAACCTGAGCTCGCTCGTTAAAAAAGTAAAAGTAAACACGCATAATAGTGAAGTGATCAACTATGTTGATATCTATCACTTTTTAATACCACATGTTTAAACCGTTAGGCAATTTATTCCATTTTCCGTGTAACCAGTGCAGTGAATGTCAGAGACTTTACTCTCAGATCAGCGCGGCCGGGATTCGAACTCACGGTCGAGGGTTCAATTCACCTCAGGATCTGTCATTTAAAATATCATGACGTTACCCCTACGCTATTACGACATTCAAAAACAGCATTGTTAGATATCAAAAACATTATTGTCAGATATCTTGCACGCGGTCTTACTGTATACATGGACATGGTTACACATGGATACAGTATTCGGCTGACCTTCAGTGCCCTGAAACTACAAATCACTGAACTGAAGAAATGTGACTCAACATAATTTTTGCCTGACGATTAGTAGAATTACTAGTTGCGGTAGCTAAATGCTACAGGTTCGATTTCGATTGAAATACTTTTTGGAGTTTCTAGTCATAAGACTGACGTAACTAGAAAAGATCATATTTGTGAACATTTAATTACTCATAAGGAATATCGATCTTACTAGAGTACATGTATGCAGCTTAATAATGCTGATTGCGAAAATGTGAATTAAATGGATTAAGTGCTATTAACTATCCAATCAATCTCTAGTTTCGGAATGTGCCGATTGAGAAAGGTCGTTCAGCTGCATCACTAGTCAGGGAACTCCTTTAGGAATGATTTATTTATTGATTGATTAGAGTCTAGAATTAGAATTGAAGGATTCTCTCGATATCATCATGAACAGCAGAGCAACAAGCACACCGAAAAGGTTATACTTAGCTCTAATTATCTACTTTACGAATTTCTTAACATATAAATCATAAGGGATGTTAAAGATGAATGTATGTATGTATGTATGTATGTATGTATGTATGTATGTATGTATGTATGTATGTATGTATGTATGTATGTATGTATGTATGTATGTATGTATGTATGTATGTATGTATGTATGTATGTATGTATGCATGCATGTATGTATGTATGTATGTATGTATGTATGTATGTATGTATGTACGTATGTATGTATGTATGTATGTTTATATGTATGTATGTATGAATTTATGTACATTGTGATATCAAATTAACAACACATTTAGTTTAATAAATAGTAAAAACAAATAATAAACTATATTCTGACAACGAATATCTGGACTCTAGAAGATAGAATCCGACAGGATCCAGCATGGGATATGTCACGGAGCCGAGTCCGATAAGATCGCGATTTAAGTCGAATGGATTGCAGATTCTGGTGTTTGATTCTCTCGCTGTCTGTCGATGCACTGATGACATGCTGCAGGAGTGACTCTTTCAAAATTCTCTAAAAGTGTTCGATAGTGGTTCGGGGTTGATTTGAGGGTGAGGGAGAGATTAAGAGCACATGTTATCTTATCTTCAAGATAAGATAAGTTATCTTATTTTCAATGGATTTTAGCATATTAAATGTGGTTGTTATCTTATTTTCAATGGACTGTAACATATTAAACGCTATAAGCTAAGTTTAACATCTATATCTTTATCACACGGGACACTTTCAGACACTGTCCGGCCGGGATTCGAACCGACAGTCTCCTGCTTCTCATGCGAGCGTGCCATTCAAGTATTCGGCCATTCAAATATGGTTCAATTTTTCTATTGGCAGTAAATAAGAGGTGGGAATGGAACCTTAATCCCGGGACTTTTAACTCTAAATTAGTCTACTGCTCTAATAACTGTCAATGGTCTGACGTTTAACAGACACTGGGCTTCCAGTTAAGGCTGACAAAGCCTAGCGGAATGCATTCAGACGTAGACTTTTCTGTGTATTTAACGTCAATACAGAAGTTTAAAAATTCTACTCAATCTAGGCGTCGTCATAGGGAGCATTCATATTTTATTCCAGTTCACTTTTATACATATTTATATACTTCATAAAACTCAAAGCATTTTGGTGCTAGCAAGGCCATATTTATATTACAAAGTATACTCTCTAAGACAACGGGGCTGGGCCCCGAAACGATGGCCTGCAATTTTACAAGCAAGATAACTATCCATTCTGCCACTCAACAGGTGGTACTGAAGGCTGTAGTATAGGATGAAGTTCAAATTCAAAAATTTATAGTAGTCTCGCTTATGTAATCACTTGACAAATCTGCATGTATATTGGACTAATTGCGATCACTTTAACAACGTATTCTTCTTGGATCCTCGGCGATACTAAATTTAGAACTTATATCAAAACTATGATCAAAGAAACAGAATCCTGTAAGCTACTGGCAAGTGATGTAGCCAATATAGAACAGCCAGAATTCGGTACTGTTTTTCTTTCAATTTATTGGTATTTGATTTTGTACTCTTGTTGATTTAACATCAAATCTATACACAAAAGAAGTATTGCAAACGATGGAAAGAGTGAAAAAGCAAAAGTAAGTTCATATCACTATAGAGCGTACGTTATGTGAGATAGCTGCAGTTAATGTCGTCTTAATTAATATAAGAGCCAAAAATGTCCTACGTACTGCAGTATACTTACACCATTATATTATCAAATTCTTTGTTTAAATATTCTTGAATTTAGTTAAAACCTCTTAAATCTGCAGATCTGCTTATAATGAGTAAATTTTCTGATTTGCAATAAAATATCGAAACTCTTATCAATGTCTCCTCCCATTGTCAGCCCCTCCCATCTGCTGCCCCCCCCCCCCCCCCCCACTGAATACAGGGCAGATTATTCTCGCTCAAAGTGCAGGAGATAAGAAATGTAGCAGATCTCTCAAGAATGAAGTTTCACATTCCTACTTTGTTTTACAGATTGCACTTAGACCATACAGAGTTATCAATGGTTTGACAGCTTGTGCGAAGTTAAGTTTCAATTGTCCGCGTGAATGAATAAATCCTGATACGATGCTTTGCTTGTTTGAACTGTTGGAAGTTGCCAGCATTCTCAAAGATGGGATTTTGCAATCTTCTAAGTTAGTTATGGTTTAACGTCAATGTAGGAAATGCGCATGTTCTTCAGTTAGAAGCATTTAGCTGTAGTAGGTAACTGTAGGTCAGTAGTGCAGCTCGAATCGATGCATTTAGTTGTTTATTCCAAAGTTTACCTTTTCCAGAAATAGTAAAAATTACGTAAGGTAACGACTTAGGTTGCATCTGGAACATTTTAGGGGGAGCATCGAACGACACTTATATGTGGAAAGAAAGACCATTAACTATAGAGCGACCAAGCGCTCCTTCCAAAACGCTGCTCCTCAGATCTGGAATTCTCTCCTTCCACTTACACTCTGCTCATCGGATCGGATTGATACCATAGTAACCTATGTTGTCATGAACATCAACAACAGTAGCACTCTAATTCTGTTGTTGTTGTTGTTGTTGTTGTGGAGTTACTGAGAGGATCGTTGTACTAACGGGTCCTCGGCTTATTCGTTGATGCCATCATTGGACTAATTACGCAAAATATGGAAAATATGGTCACCGGATCGGCGCCGTTCAAGATCGTTTTTCTCTTATGCACATGTTTTTAAATCGCTTGGTTGAATTGACTTGACATGTGATGCGTAGGCGTCCTTGACAATATCTTCATATGAGAAAAAGGGCGTTAAATCATTATATTATTATTAAAATTCATTCAAGTACATGTATTTAGTTCAGCATACATGTAGCCAATAAGCTAATTAGTATTGTTTGTAAGTTGAGCTAGAATGTCTTAATAGCGTAGGGGTAACGTCATGAATTTGAAAATGATGGACCCTGATGTGAATTAAACCCTTGTGGGTTCAAATCCTAGCCTCGCTGATCTGAGAGTAAAATCTCGGACATTCACTTGGCTGGTAATACAGAAAATGGTCTAAATTGCCTAGAGGTTTAAACATGCGGTATTAAAAGTTATAGATATCGACATAGGTGATCGTTTCACTATAATGCATGTACTCTACTTTACTTGAGCTCTTGAACAGGCTGAAGGCTACGATAGAACTGTGGCATCGTATTTCAGCAGCTCGTGAATTAAGTGCTGCCAGTGTTAGCGACTGAGAGTAAATGATTTATTAATTAAATCCCAGTCTACTGTTCTATTATCAGTCGTAGCTACTTCACAACATTAACGTTAGTGGTCGCCTACTAAAAACGAAAGTATTTGTAGCGCAGTTTGTAATGAATCCAGACTTTCATTTTATTATTGCTTACATATTCACACATTGTCACATTACATATTGAATATTTGTATATTATTATTACTTTTTATTTCTCAAATGCACATTATAAAATATAGAAATACACCATGAACGCATGCGTGGTATGATTCTGTTCATGCCGCACGTGAATGGAAATACAGGCCCACAGTGACGCCTGCATATTCCAAATAAACAAAACATTCCTACACCGACAACATGTTCGTTATGTGCATCAGAGAAAATTTAGTCAGTTCAAACACAAAAGTAACTTAGACTGGTAGAGCTAAAAAGCTGGTGAAGCTGAGGTTAACGTGATAGCCCAGGAACCCGTATATACTGATCCGCAGTCGACTATCTTACCGACGTCTCCACTGGTGTCTGTCAGTGGCGACGTCGACATTTTACTGCAAACATTTTACTCTTAAGATTTTGAAGAATATATAGACCTACACATAAAAATTAAAAGCTTAATATTTACACATAAAAGACACAGAAAATACAATGATACCATCGCTAACGGGGTAGATTACTGAACCCGTATGACATTATTAAGATACGACTAAGGGTAGGGATAAATATTTGACTTAAAACCAACTTTTAGCTCATATATTTGCTACTCATTCATTATAGTCAGATATGGTTCGCTTAAATTTTGAAATTAAAGCCACGAGAAATTATTCACTGTCAATAATTTATTTAGGCATAATATATATTCAACCGACCGTGTTGTGTCTGGGCCAGCACAAAAATGTACCAACAATGCATTCCAAATGGATAGCAGGAAATGAGATAGACTAATAACTTGACTCCATCGTTTAGCTTTGTCTTTATAAAAAAAGTTCATGCCTTTAGTTTACAATATGCCCTCTAAAATGTCGAATTGATTTCGTAATTCTTTCTAAACCACTGCTGGAGCAGATTCTCCTCTTAATATACTCGTATATTATGTTTTGCTTAATCAACACTATTTGAAACAAACTTAGATACATTATGTAACAGAAGGATGACTGATCTAATTTGGCTGTGAACTTAATCTGTCCATCATAATCGCTCACCTTTAATGACTTCAATCAACGAATCTCTGGCTGCTCACGTGGTTAATATAACATCCCAGGCGATAAACCATGGATTCTTAATTGACTGTGTTTTGTGTGTTTAATGCACAGGGTCTCATTTGGCAGTCACGCCTCGATGGTCGAGACTCTGATCATTCATGTCGATGGCGCCTCGTCTGAAGAGAAACGATTCTACCGACAGAACTTTCTACTGAAGAATTCGCGATCCTATACGTCCATTGAATCAACGCCGAAACGGTCGCTGTACGTATTTTGTAGATTATGTTTTGTAATGAAAATTTGTATTTTTTCGTTCAGACAGTGCCGCATTCGATGTTGAAAAAGTCAATGCCTTGCGTACAGAAAGCTCAATTTGTTGATCAAGAGTTTACAAATTAATGAAGGATGTGATATAAAAATAAAGTAATTTGTGCCTTTAAGCTTGAAGTTGCCGAGAAGTACGATCCTAGCCGTGCAATATTACCAAAAGTAAAGATGATCTTCATATTGCATCAAATATTATTAAAATTAAGTTAAAAATTTATATATAGTCTTAGGTTTCAGTTGAATCCTTCTCAAAGAGAATCTATGTAAATAGGCGTCTAGAAATTCTTTCCTCACGAAGACATATTAACATTGGAGCGGGCCTATGTGAATAGACGTCTGGAGGTATCCATGATTTCATGAATATTGGAGCTATGTCTAATACTATTAGACTTTATTAGGATTCCAGGAATCAAAATTAGCAGATGATGCAATGCTGCGTGATCGCTGATTATTTTTAGCTACAAAAGCATAAAAATTCTGAAGCGGAGAATTTACAATGGTTCGGCATTGAAGTCGTTGAATGATTGAATAGATCAATCATTTCTGTCTGCAGACAGTATTTTTGGGTGGAGGGAGCGCGGTAGATTGCTATTTATTTTGCTACTGCAAATTTTGCAGACTTAAATTGGTTTGAAGTTTACATTTATTATGTTCCACTGCGAATCAGAATGTGTTAAGCTTAAGAACTGAGCTCTCCCGTCACTGACATTCTTACATGAAACTGCCTTTTATATTGGTTTAAACTGGGTTGAGATAGGTTGGCATGGGTAGGTTTAATCTGGGTTAACATTTGTTAGCATGGATTTAACGTGTTTAATTTTTTAATTTAATTAAACGTGGGTGATCGTGTGTTAATACTTCAGCTGTCCCATTCCAAAGCCCCCAGTTTGAAAGTGGCATTCTTAGTTCTTCTTCCAGGCTGCAGTTTTAAACCTTCATTCCATCCATTCTTCTTCATAAAAAAGTAAAAAAGTAAACATGCATTATAGTGAATAATCAACTATGTTGATATCTATCACTTTTAAAACCACATGTTTAATCCGTTAGACAATTTAGACCATTTTCCGTATAACCAGTCCAGTGAATGTCCGAGATTTTACTCTCAGATCAGCGCGGCCGGGATTCGAACCCACGAATAATAATAACATAACAGAATAATAACCGAACCCATACAATAATAACAGTGCATTGCAACAAGGCTTCAGCACGCGATCTCTGACATTTGGTCGTCTGCGTATTCATTCTCCGCCACAATAAATGATAATCAAACTCATAAAATCCTCTGCACACTCGAATCAACAATCCCTGCTTCAGGACCACCTGCGCTTATTAGCTGTAGAACAACCTTAGCTTTTCTCAAATGTTTCATCGACTTTAATAATGTGTAGTGTGTGTATGTGTAGTGTGTGTATATGTGTAGTGTGTGTATGTGTAGTGTGTGTATGTGTAGTGTGTGTATGTGTAGTGTGTGTATGTGTAGTGTGTGTATGTGTAGTGTGTGTATGTGTACTGTGTGTATGTGTAGTATATATAGTGTGTGTATGGGTTGTGTATATGTGTAGTGTGTGTAGTGTGTGTGTAGTGTGTGTATATGTAGTGTGTGTGTAGTGTGTGTCTAGTGGCTATGTGTAAGTGTAGTGATTGTATGTACAGTGTGATTATAAGCATCTATAAAAGATGTGAGTTACAAATGTTAAATTCAATTGATTGATCCATGCATTGTATTATACTCACTGCTTTGCCCGTACTATCTAACTGCTGGCGCATGTCATAACAATTTCAAATCATTATCTCG
The DNA here is from genome assembly GCA_905160935.1 of Enchytraeus crypticus. Classification (NCBI taxonomy): domain Eukaryota; kingdom Metazoa; phylum Annelida; class Clitellata; order Enchytraeida; family Enchytraeidae; genus Enchytraeus; species Enchytraeus crypticus. The sequence goes on along the minus strand of CAJHZI010000646.1, from coordinate 217,923 downwards.
ATAGATCGAATAATAAGATAATTGTAAATCTCTGCAGCTGCCGCACTTCTGCATTGTGTGGAATAAACCAGATTATCAATTCTGATAATTCAACTATTTGCTCTCTCTCACTCTGCCACCACACTTATGGTGCTGTTAAGCATAGGGTCCACGATAAATATTCGTATACATATTTTTCCATCAAGCTCATCAATGGGTTCTTCTTCTTAGCAGTATTATCTCTGTGTTGAGCAGCTCTTAAGAAACTGAAGGTTCTCGGCTGATCCATTCTCAGATCCTTGAGGAATTCGGATTCCGTTGAAATACCGACTACAATTCTACTAAAATGGATGAAACGGTAGCGTTGAGTTAATGCCAGTTAACATTTATATTTTGTTTCAAATCTTGGGATATCTGTCACTGCTATCGCTTTCGAGAGATCAAACTTTTGAACAATTGCGGTATATGCCATGTGAGTAACCAACGGAATAAAAATAAGAACAAATAAAAGAGTGCTGCCAACCATTAATATAAGAGAAATTAAAGTTATCTAGTAAGCTATCTCTATAGCGCCTCCACTCTTCTCTGTCTCCCGTTTTCTTCTTCCCTCGTATGTGGTCATGAAGAGAAAAACGGAAGACAGAGACAAGTGGAGGCGCTATATAACATGGACCTGCCAGTAGGCAGTGCATTAAGAGAGTGAGTGAGTGAGTGAGTGAGAGAATAAACTAACTGCACAACTAGAGGTGCCTGCGTCATAGCTTACATGGACAAGACTGACTAGTCGATCCTATTCAGCATGTGCAATGAGTATATCTTTAATGCGCGTGAATTATATATGTACTTAATGCATGCACGCAAGGATGATGCAAGGAAGAATAAGGATAATGGATCACGCAAGGATAATGCAAGCAAGGATGAAGTCAGGGACTTGACGTCCCTGACTTCATCCTTGTATGAGAAAACGGACGTTAAACCTTTATTATTATTATTATTTATCGTATTAAACATTGATTTGACATAACATAACATACCTCAACAACAATTAGAGTGCTACATTCTTACTTTCATTCAATGACATTCTTACATACGTCATACATCATGCTACATTGGTACATCAATGACAACATCGAGCACTATTGAGGCAAAATCACAAGAAAAGCAGTCCAAAGATAAATATTCAATGATATTCACTGTATAATATTAAGTATAGCGTCTTTAGTATCTTTGGACTGATTTTCTGGATTTAGGAATTTGCACCGTTTTTGGACCTTCTTGTTGCTCGCCGGCTTGATCTTGTCTCAGTAGTACTCGATGTTGTCACTGATGACTGTAGCACTATTGAATTGTTGTTGTTGTTAGCGTCAATAGAATGTCACGGTATGAAGTCACGCCGATGTCACTGTGTATAAAGTCACTATGATGTCGCTAAATAACGTCACTATGATATTATCATATAACGTTATATCATATCATGATATAACGTCACTATGATGTCACCATATAACGTTATATCATATCATGATATAACGTCACTATGATTTCACCGGATAACGTCACTATGATATCACCGTATAATGTCATTATGGTGCACTAATTTTACCAAATTAATGAATACAAGAGTTTCTTCAAGACAGAACTTTAACTTCTTGCATCCAGCGAGAGTTAAATTTTCTCAATTAGATCGGTGTCCTTCGAACAGATGAGGTTAATGTCTACTTCTTAAAGTTTAGAAAAACGGAATTCAATAAGGTTTATAAAAGATTTTACTACTACATTTGACAGCTGTAGAGCAAGATTTCTCGTTGCTTTAATAGAATACGAAAGATGATTCCTTTTTGTTACTATGGAATTTGTGAGGAAATACAAAATCTGATTTAAAAAATCTGTAACACTGTATTCTTTGTTTATGTCGAAAGAATCTATTATTTATACTATTTATACAGTAAATTAGCTTAATTCATGGATTAAAATAATGGATATTTATACAATAGTTAAAGTACAATTCGGACTTGACACTTGCTTGTTAAGCTAATGTAAGTTCTATTCTATTCTTTCTATTCTCTGTTCATTTCTCCTTTTCGTTCTTTTCTCTCTCTCGTTCTTTCTCTATTCTAGTCTATTCTTTCTATTCTCTGTTCATTTCTCCTTTTCTTTCCTTTGTTCTAGTTCTTTATTTATTTGTTGTATTTCGTTCTATATTTCTCTCTCTCTCTCTTTCTCTATCTCGAGATCTATAAGAAAAGGATTATTAACCCCTGAAAATCAAATTCCAGAAAATTAATTAAGAAGAGTTACTGATTGAATAATTTTGTGCCACTTTGATGTCGCTCGTTGACATCGAGCGAATAAGAATAAAAAAGTTAAATACCTTAGAACACTGACCACTTATGAAACTGGTCAGATGATATCATAGGCAAATAGTAGACATAAGCACCAATCCCGAACCACTCCATTTGCAAAACATATAGTGCCAATGTATAAAAATGTATTACACTATAAAGTAGTGCATATTAAATGCTCTCTGAGATACCATGTTCTATCGTTCATATGCAAGATATAGTTAAATGATTGTAATTCCATGGCTTAAGCTTTAAGCGTAGCTAATCCAGCTAGTGTTTTCATTTCCGGTGCAGAGCCTATGTCCTACTGGCGGCATTGTTTAAAATAAATAATCCATCGCTCTTATTAATTATTCTCACTTGATCCGTGGCATTGTGTGGAGCATTGACGTCTTATCAACACTCTTCAGCAGCTCTGTCAGAACATCGTAATTACATATATCTACGGTATCTAGAACAGTGCTCGCGCTATTGTATCGAGATAATACCGAGCGGAGACGATTAATTAGAGATAAGATTTAGACATGAAGAATTGCTAAACACCGTTGGTACAGATAGGCAAATGATATATACGTTAATAAGAAATATAAAGAAGAGATGTCTAGGGAATGTTCTAATAGGGGTTGGATTTCCAAAAGAGTTGGTAGAAAGAAAAATGGAAGAGCAAAGGGTTTGAAGAAAACCGAGACTTGAGTGTTAGGTGTGCAAGAGTTATATGCCAAGAACCTGTAAATTATCGATGAGGGGAAAAACAACGCCTATTATATAAGCACGTTTGTAGATTCACAGCGTGGTCCAAGACAGTCAGATTGCACAAATAAATTATACCCAACACATTTGATAACATAAAGTACAGGAGGTAGCGTAATAACATCTCCTGTTATAGTTTAATAGTGATTGATGGTGGTCCAAGGGTTTGCTAATGTACATGTTGAAGGAGAATAATAAGCTACTGTTTGCTATGAAATAATATAATCACGGACTCCTTGCGCTGTAGTGTGCATACAATGCGTCATTCTCGCTTGATATTAGCAACATATAACACCTCTATCTGTATTCTAGACACATTTACATTGGCATTCAAGACCTCACGTAAGTTAAATAAATTTGTTTTAGCAAAAACCTCACACTACTTCAGAATTCCCATTGAGCATTTGCGTAAAGTCGCAGCTCTAAGTTGAGCTATTGCAGTGATTGATTGCACTGCATTAAACAAAATGATTTTTTTCTTAAAATCTTATACATTTGAGCGCTAACTCTAAAGTGGCTTATGCCATCGTATAGGCCTAATCCATAAATTCTGCCAATTTAAAATGCACATATTTACAATTATTAATAATTAGATTTACGTTAATATTGGTGTATATCCACTTTTAATTTAATCTTTTACACATTGTTGCAGTATTGCCATAGACATAACAACATTGACTCCATTGTATTTAGATAATTACCACTCGAAGCTCGGATGAACTAACTTTTACTACAACTACATTTAATGCTCGTGCATGCATTAAGTACATATATAATACACGTGCATTAAAGATATACTCATTGCACTTGCGTGCACACATGCTGAATAAGATCGACTAGTCAGTCTTGTCCATGTAAGCTATGACGCAGACACCTCTAGTTGTGCAGTTAGTTTATTCTCTCACTCACTCACTCACTCACTCTCTTAATGCACTGCCTACTGGCAGGTCCATATTATATAGCGCCTCCGCTTGTCTCTGTCTTCAGTTTTCCTCTTCATGACCACATACGAGGGAAGAAGAAAACGGGAGACAGAGAAGAGTGGAGGCGCTATAGAGATACCTAGAGATAACTATAGAGATAACTATAGAGATAACTATAGAGATAACTATAGAGATAACTAGATAACTTTTATTTCTTTTATATTATTGGTTGACAGCACTCTTTTATTTGTTTTTATTTTTATTCCGTTGGTTACTCACATGGCATATACCGCAATTGCTCAAAAGTTTGATCTCTCGAAAGCGATAGCAGTGACAGATATCCCAAGATTTGAAACAACACATACTGATCCACGGTGGGATATCTTCCCGACATAGCCTCTGGCTTCAGTCACATTAGAAACAAACCATTCGGCTCCTATAGTACCACCTTGCACTAAACTAAACGAAAGAAATATACAATGTCATTTTGCATTAGAAGCAACAAAAATCCAGTCTTAGCGTCTGCTAAACACATATTTTTAACAAACTATTGTGCTGACATAGTGTTTATAAACTATTGCACAAGTAGGGTCACTCATTTACTGTAATTACGTACTCCTTCAAGAGCTTCGATGTACTTATAAAATGGCGCACTGTTTTTTGTGGGTTTAACGTCAGATCAGATGCGCGAAGGGCTTTTCTTCAAGACAACGAACCCGACTATCGTCGTAGTTGATAAACTGACCGACCAACCAAAGCAGCAGTCAGACTAGACTGAGTGATGATCCAGTGCTAAACGAGAATTACATGCCGGACATATTCAAGTATCTAAGGAGCTATAGATCTAGAATATAGTACGCATTCCCATTTCATTCTGATATGATATGTCATTTCCTTTGCTGTCTGTAAACTGCAGTCACCTTTAATTAAATAAGAAGATTCGACTGCACTTTTCACTGAGAGGAACCTTCAGGACCTAGTCACGGTATTACGTAACGAGACCCGCCCAGGACAATGGTCGGATCGATATTTGGCCGCCACGAAGTCTATGGTTTACTATGACTCATGACGGGTTAGCAATCAGCAGATCGTATGGTATTCTGTTTGTTCAGAGAAGTCGAGGCCGTTTCTATAATTTCATGAAAAGATTAAGAATTGCTGCAGATTTAGGCTTATACTGTTATACGTGTAGTCCCTTATATATTCTATTTATTTCACTATCTTTATATGGCAGAAATGACGAGAGCCCCTATAATTTTAGTAAAGAAAAAGAAGGATCTCAAGGATAAAATTACATCATCATTATCATCGTCCCTTGAATCCCATTCGAACTAGGGTCGGGATATGAATGGGCCTTCACTAACCCTCTCTGTCTCACACATATTATCAGTTCATCCCCTATTTTTCATGTCCTTCTTAATCACCGCATTTGCAGACAACAAGAATTACACGCGATATTGTAGAAATATGTAGCATTAAAAATATATCATTAGAAAAATCATCTAAAATATAGTTTTTTTTCGTTATCTCATACTTATCTCATAATGCTCCTTCATCGCATAGATTCGGTTAAAATAATGAAATAATCGTGATGATAACGATGATGATGATGATAATGATGATGATGATGATGATGACGACGACGATGATGATGATGAAGACGATGACAACGATGACGATGATGATTCACGATGAATAAAGGTGCAGAATGCATTCTCATGCGGGACAGTAGTGCATATTTCATACAAATTAAACTAGCGATATTGCACTACATAATAAATGCTAACTGCTCTACCGTTTAGCGATCGTCCGTCCACTGATAGATTGATTGATAACCTACAACTGCTGCTGATGCTGATAATGACCCATACAGAAAAGCAGCTGATTCAGTCATCTAGCCTATTAGATCTACATAATCGCTGTGATGAACTTCGACCAGGCGCAAGTTTTACTTTTATTGTATCTTATAAACAGAAAAACCATGTAGTTCTTCAGACAGAAATTCATCTTGTAGAAAACTGTTCATTAACGCATTTGCACTGTATCTCAATTGTTTTAACATCGATATCTAGACAGTAACGGACGTTAATCTATTGGTTTTAGTATCGGGTTATTGATTAGAGTCGATAGGTTATCTGCTGGTCTCTCAGACTTCTCTCAAACAGTAGACGTCGTCAGTTTGGCCTTGCTCAGTAATCCAGACAAATCCGAGTCGAGTCCGAGACTTTTCAAACATCCGCCACGTAATTCAATCCTGCCAATCATCGATGAATTTCCGGGATGAAGATCCATAAAGGGAATACAGCGATGTGCGTGTATAGTAATGTAGCACAATGGAAAGATTATAAGATTCAAAAACTTTCAATCTTGCTTTCTTACTTTTTTAACACATATATTTTTATTCTCTCCTCTATCTCTCTCTCTCTCTCTCTCTCTTACTATCTCTCTCTATCTCTCTCCCTTTCTCTGTCTCTCTCTCTCTCTCTTTATCTGTCTCCCTCTCTCTAGATATCTCTGTATATCTCTGTCCCTGTCTTTCTCTCTCTCTCTCTCTCTCTCTCTCTCTCTCTATCTCTCTGTAAAAAAATTTCATTTGATTGCGATATGAGTTCAAAGAATATTCGTATAATATATTCAAGCTGCTGTAGGCCAAACTTTGCTTTCGCGCTCAATACAAAGGCTATTTTACCAACTGTCTAAGTAATGTCATTACAATGACCCATCTTTTTTAATTTGTGCAGTTTTCTGCTAAGAAAAATATCGCGTCTCTTCTATTTCTCATTGACTTCAATTGCCTTTACTATTTTTATCTAATTTTCATAATGAGTCCCTTTCTTCGAAATTACAGTAAAGGACTTCTTGGTGAGACTAGCCTAAAGGTCAACTTTGATCAGCTGTGTTTTTATTTCAATCCTCTAATTCTTTTTTTCTCTCCTTATTTCTTTCTTTCTCTTTGTTCTTGTTTCGTCTTTCTCTCCCTCTCTCTCTCTCTCTCGCCTCAATATTAACCGTATTTTGAAGTACAATTATAATCGTTATATTTGTAGATCAGAAAATCGAGACAATCCATTCGTTGCTTCAGGTGAGTTACGTAAGAAAGCCGACTATATTCTGGCTCATTCTAGAATATCGCGTCATGACCTTCATATCGTTGACCCAGACTCAGTGAAATCTACTAGAAGCTTTGAAACCTTGACTTCTACATCAGCAGAAAGAAACGAACGGCTAGCCTGTGTTCGCGAAACAGTAGAGCGTGCTTCAAATGTTCGTATCATTCCAACAACGGACGCTCTGAACCTTTCAAGCATCGCATTTGAAGAAGACAATTTTCATTCTAATGAAACCGCGAACAGTTCTCATAGCACGAACTCAAAGTTAGCACAACCTGATGGATCAGCTTCTAACGAACAGAAACAAAACGGAAATGGAAAAGAGTCAAATCGATCTGATGGAGTAACTTCCTATGCAACCCAGATAGATACAGTGACTACTTCAGTAGGTATACCCTCAGAAGGAGTTTGTGTGGTGCAGATAGTTAGGCCAATGACTCGAACTCAGGAGGTAGATACGGTTTCGTCGACTAAAGTTGCGGCAGTAAATCTAAATCACGCTGAACAAATTAAACTAAAACGTAAAAATTGCTGCACTGTGCAATGATTGCGAGAGACCGAATTGCAGTTTTATTACAGTTACATATATTTGCCTTATTAATGGTAGGATCAATGTCTTAATTAGTTTAGTATTTGACTAAGAATCACCAGTAGCAGGGATCATATCCATGGCTTTTCACTGGCATTCTTTTGATGGATAAAATTAAATAACATTAAACTAGGCTTAGCTCTATATAATTTATTATTCGTTATTAAATAGTGAAAATCTTTAATCTTAATAGAAAAGACTGGAATGTGTGCTTGGTGTCTGTATATTTGCATTGCGCCGTTACTACTATATAATTGATATTAAGAACGTAAAGCTGTACGCTTTCGTACACTGGTTGAGTACACCAAGCTGTACACTGCTGAGTACACCAAGCTGTACGCTGTACTACACTGGTGAGTACACCAATCTATACGCTGCAGTACACTGATGAGCACTCCAAGCTGTACACTGGTGAGTACACCAAGCTGTACGCTGCAGTACACTGGTGAGTACACCAAGCTGTACGCTGCAGTACACTGGTGACATTGGTGTTAAAAAGTAAATTCAAATGACTAAAAAAAATTTTAAATCGTTGATAAAATATAAAACAGCTTGTAATGTTTAAAATTAAAATGAACGAAATATTAAAAGGCACAAGTTTATGTTTATAGGCCTACAGTTCTCTAATATAGCGTCGACATAATGGCAATGCTACGCATTAGGATGAGAGTAATTGATAAAATTGACGAGGGGAGGGATAACTGGGTTTGCTGTAGTACGTAGCCTACATCCTATATTGACATGGAAATATTCTGCCCAACTTTACTTATCGCAACATACTGTATATTCTGATCATGAACCGTCTCCTTTCTTATGCTCAGAACGCAATAGAATATCAAGTATTTGAAGATTAAAATAGCCACAAAGGAAGAAGATATCAATGCAGCAGTAACTCGGCCTTCCTTTTACACCGGACCCCTTATGTAATAGCATCTACATATTACATATAAACATGTCAGGCCCACTAATGATTGTAACTGATCTATCATCTCTATTATATGATATATATATATATATATATATGTATATATATAGGCCTATATATATATATACCATATATATATATATATATATATATATATATATATATATAATATCTTATATATATTATATATACATAATTACATATATATATATATATATTTACATGTATAAATATATATATATATATACAATGTATATACTGCCAAAGCCGCATTTAACGTCCGTTCTATGTTTCCTCGCGTTAATGACGGGGCAAATCCTGGATCTGAGCCCTGCACCAACTCAGCCGCAGTCGGGTGACTAAGCGAAATAAAGCGATTATGCAGCGAGCTGAGCTCAACCTTCATACTTTGATCTGCCTATATACTATCACATTATCATGGGACATATTTGTAGTTCAGGATACACTTATGATACAAATAAATCTGCAACACGAGAGCTGAAATGTCATAGTTTGTTCAACTTTGTTGTCTTCACTTATCAATTCAGAAAATGAATAAGTGATCCGAGATGTGAGAAAAATTGAGACGTTCAGTCTTGAATTTCGTTATCGGAATTTAGACAAGAAAAGTCACTGCTACATGAGGTTACTAGCATGTAAAGATCTACCCTGCGAGAATCTACAAAATTGTGTTTAAACTTTTGGAAAAACCTGATTTTTCGTTAAAGATGACAAGATGGCTGAAAACTCAGGCGTCAAATAAAATTCCCAATGTTGAGAAAAAAATCTTATAGAGTCTATCTGGAAAAATTACTTTTAGGAATAGATGAAGGAAATACTATTGTGGTTGGTTCTACTAGCTGGTTAAGAACTTAAGATCATAGATTACTATTGCAATGTACTATTATTTGTCAAAGCAATGATTTGGATCTGCTATATTATAAACATCAGAGGAAATTTTTAAAAACCAAAATGAACTGTTTCATAGTTATGGATTTATTTGTACTTTACAGATTCATGGGCTACGCCCATAAAGTTAGGCATATATCATGTTACCATGATTATATCTCAACTCAATATACTGTATATGCATGAACTCATCGCTTCTGCTTTAGAAAGCAATCGACATTAAATGAGTTTTAAACACATATTGTAGTGAAATAATCACTACAGTAAAATAATTAATAATAAAAAAGAGTATAGAGATTGGCTGATGATATAATTATTTGACGATGTATGGGATAGAGAGGAGTGAAGAAGGTCCATTCGTATCCCGATCCTAGTTAAACTGGGATTAAAGGGAAGATGATGATGATGATAACTGTAGTGAAATGATCATCCATGATATCTTAATATATAATAATATTAATATCTTGATATCTATCACTTATAATTTCATGTTTACACTGTTGAGTAGTTTAAAAATTGCCAAGTAACCTGTCCTGCGAATGTCCGATTCGTCAGATACTACAGATCTCTGTATAGATTACACTGATTAAACTGATGTTTCACTTTTACACGATGCAATTTTCCACGCCAAATTTAAGAAGTATCAGTAGGTATTACAGTCGTATTGAAAGAGCAGAATATAAACCGAGAGAGAATGTTGATATAAGATCAGATTACTCTGGAGAAGAAATGCTCTTTATAGCGTCGATAACTGCCGAGTGTTTACTCAATCAAGTGAAATACGATGAAGACAGACTGCCAGGTCACAGTTCAGAATGAGAGGGGCTAAGGGTAATTTGTAAAAAGTTTATTTCCTTTTTATGTGTATTAAATTCTACATAAAACTTAAACACATTACAGTGAAATGATCATCTGTGACGATATCCATCACTTCTAATACCACATGTTTAATCATTAGGCAGTTCTAACAATTATCCATGGTACCGGTCCTTAATGTCCGGGATTTTACAATGTAATCTTCTCTACCGTGAATTAATCCCATGACCTTTTGAGTATCCATTAAAAATTTATGACGTTACCTAAAGAATTTACACAGTACACACTTAGCAATTTAGACATTCCAAAGGGATAGGCGCCTATAAATGAATAATGCAGTCCTACAAATTGGCTAGAGCGTGCATGGTCATTTAATTTTTGGAAAACTAGAAATTTATACAGATATCAAACTTAAAATATCGCAAAATGTAGCAAATTCTAAGGATGTTTATAGATTTCAGAGAAAGGATGTATAATAGAAATAATTCTATGAATATTTAGATTTGAGACAGTCTACTGTACGTAAAATGTAGCTAATTCTACAATGTTCATAGATTTTAGAAAAAGGAAGTAAAATATAGCTAATTATAAGAAAGTAGGCTATATAGATTTGAACGAAGACGCTTTCCTTTCATTCACTCTCCATCAATACTGCAAGGCTGCATTCTATTTTCCTATCGATATTCAAAGTACTACCGTACTGCAGTTATTTAAATTAATGAGACTAGCGTCGCAGTTTATTTAAGAATTGCAATTCACAGAAATCACAAAACTATTGTCTTCAGTAAACAGCAATATACGATACAATAAGTAAACCCCAAAGTGCTGCTACAGAGGTTTTTGAAGTTATCTTTAGGAACATCCTGTCTAGAACCTCAGGTGCATCACTACGTTTTGTTGACATATGGATCACTGACTTCGATGAGATACAGAACGGCTAAAAATAGACTACGACGTTAAATAAAAGCAAAATGAAAATCTAAGAAGTGGGGAAGGGGCATTCGAACAATATTGTATAGCTGACAATATCACTGCTAATTGATGAAAAAGAAATAGTAACACTACAGAAATCTGACTTCAAGTATCGCCTAAATTGTTAAATTTTGTAGCTCTTTACTATCCAAAGTAGGATCCATGAAACTACTGGCAACTTATCAAGAACACAACAAAGCAATTGGAGCATGTAATTGAGGATTTTAATTGCAATTGTAATTGAAACTAGTTTTCATTTTATTAATTACATTAATAGTTAATTATTTTATTTAAGTTTTCAGTAATAATATAATTATAAAATGCAATTTTATTACAGATTTAACAGAAACATTTCTTGGAAATACTGAAAAAATTCACTAACATCATCATCTTCCCTTTAATCCCAGTTTAACCAGGGTCGGGATACGAATAGACCTTCTCCAGTCCTCCCTGTCCCATACCATATCATCAGTCAATCCCCTATTTTTCATGTCCTTCTTAATTACCGCATCCCACGTCAATTGTGGTCTACCTCTCTCTAGCTTAACATCCAGTTCTTCCCTCCAAACTCTCTTTACTACATCCTCATCTGCATTTCTCACAATATGCCCATACCATCTCAATCTCGACTGAGCCAACCTATCCCCGATACCCTCAATATTCGAATTCATCCTCACATATTCATTTTCCATTTTGTCCTTCCTAGTTCTTCAACATATTGGACGTAACATTCTCATTTGTGTCGCATGCAAACTCTGCAAATGTTCCCTTTTTAGTGCCCAACATTACGAACCATACATCATACTAGCCTTGCCACTGAACTATAAAATTTGCCTTTCAGTCTTAGTGGTATTTTCCTATCACACTGGGGAAAATTTTCTATAACACTTCACTAGCTGCCCTACACTTTGCCCATCCAACCAGAATCCTACTAGTAACCTTCTTTTCCAACTCCCTATTATCCTCTATTACAGACCCAAATACTTGAAATCTGTTACCTTCTTTAGCGTCATATCCTGACTTATTACTGTAACTCCGTTTATCATATCACCCTTCCATCTACTTTCCAAATGCTCCGTTTTTTCCTTATTCACCCTCAGTCCTTTACTTTCCAATGCCTCTCTCGCGTTTTCAAACATCTCACTTACTTTCTTCACAGTCTCCTACTATAACCAGATCATCTGCAAATAGCATGCACCATGGGGCCTCCTTAATAACTCCCTTAAGCAACTCATACATAATCAAAATAAACAAATATGGACTTATCCTTGATGTACCCCGATCTTCACATCAAAACTCTCAGATTGTCCACTCTCCCACTAGTCTTCACCCTGCTTTACATATCTTTGATTAACTCAACCTACCTCCTGTTCACTTTCCTCTTGTTCAGAACTTCCCTCACCAGTTTTCTCGGAACTCTATCATAGGCCTTTTCTAGATCCATAAATACCATCTGTATCTTCTTCCTTTTTCTCTTTTTCTTCTCCATCAATTGCCTCAATATAAAGAACAGCTCTGTTATCGACCTTCCGGGCATAAACCCAAACTGGTTGCCCTCAATGCTTGTTGACCCTCTCAACCTACTCTCCACAATTCTCTCCCATACCTTCAAGGCTTCATTGTATGGCTCAACATGGAACAAAATTCACTAATAATATATAGTAATTATGGAACAAAATTCAATAACAAAATTAATTTTTTTAGATATAGCAAAACAAAACTAAAAAAACCATCTTTTACAGAGAGAACAAAAACTCGACTAACAACTCAGAGTCACAAGCAATGCATCGTGGTTGTCTTACCAAGACGCATTGCTAGTGACTAAGAGTAACTAGCAACACTCAGCAGAGCATTTCTGTACTGCGTCGAAGTAGTGGTTCGGATTAAAACCCGCAACCTCTTTCCTATTGCTTGCTCTTTCAGCAGACACTGCAAACCTTGAAGAGATACAAATCCCAAACCAACACCGCAAGACCTCGAATACGAGAAACCGCCATCAACAACGTAACCAATCACAGGCCTAGAACAATAATCAACGCAACTTTTTACTTTATTTGGCTTCAATTCTGAAAAAATTTCCTGAGATACCACATCTGAAGGAACCTGCTTAGATTTAACCAGGCGTTCAGAATTACTTTTAGCTAAGTAGTCAATTTCATTACCGAAGCAATCTCGTTTTGGTTTACATTTTCTAACTTTGAGGCTCACTAAAGAGTTATGTTTTGGTTCAACCGGCTCTGATGCATTAGACTTTAGATCCTCAACAAGGGGAAAGCAAATGATTGCCTGTCGAGTCGGAAGTCCTCGTGAAAGCATTTCTATACAAACAGGTACCAGGCACGGGTCCCTACTGTAATCACGTGACTTCAGTGAACCGACAGTCTCAGCAGGAACTTGACTCGACGATGGACGACCTTTCCGAACTATACGAGCTCTCTTGGCCGAAGGGTTACACTTTCTGTCGAGATCTCGCAGGAAATTTACATCTCTTAGACAATAGAACTGTTCAACAGCCTCCCCCACACCCACCACGTTCATTCTGATCATCCATTCTCTGACGAGTTCCTGCCAGGGAAAATGATACGGCGCTGCTATCCCTAACTTTGCAAAATTACATCGCTTAGAGGGAGGCATTCGATTGTACTTAGTGGCTCGTTCACGATAAGTGGTTAAACATGCTTCTTGTCCCGCTTCCGTGTCAGGGTATCCTGTGGGGAACTGCAACCTCCCGGTCTCAAGTTCAATTCCGCTCAGTTCTCTGCAGCCACCAGCCATGGCTGTCCGGTAGATCAGTGATATCCAGAATGCTGTGGCCCATCCAGCTGGAATGATCATATCAAATCCACAACCATATCCGGGACAACGTGTGTCAACGCCGGATGATTGGCGCACACCGGGATTCTGTATCAGTAGAACAGGAATGGAACTCTCAGAGTCCAATCTGAGAACGTCTTCTGTTCAACATAAAATGACAAAGCTGCCCAATGTTATGAAATGTTAGTAACCTATATAAGTTGGCTCGTATTAGTATGTAGGTTTTGGTTAAGTATTCCATTATGAATGCAAGTCAAATATAATAATAAATTTATTATTATATTTGACCGCTTTTTATAATGATATATAAAACAACCAATTCACAGCTAAATAAAGCTATAGAAATTGGAGTATAGGCCTAGAATTGCTAACAGGGTTATCAAAAAGCTTATAAGTTAGAAGTAGCAACCAGAGTCCAACTATCATTACCAGTCCAAATATAAAACTACAGAAGAGTTTAGAGGTTTTACTAAAACTAATCAAACATGGTGCTAACAAAAATGAGAATCCAATTAAAATTCTCATGGCAATTAGCAAATTTAATGCTCAACATCTTTTATCTTCATCATCTTCCCTTGAATCCCAGTTTAACAGCTTTGCTAAAACGTTTTCTAAAACCCAATCCTAACTCAATGTCTTTAACTAGGAAAAACATATTCTTGTTCACTCAACTGAAAGCAGTCAGCATAGTTTTTTAATATACTGCCTATAAGATCTTTTATATAGTTAACTATCAGTACTACTTTGAGATGAAAAAGTAACATTGACATATTTTGTTAGTGACATATATCATTTAATATTTTCTATCATACATATAATAATATGCATCTAAATATCTATTTGTCCTATGAGCTCAAATAGTATGCTCGAGATTGTCATTGATACCCATGGAAGGAAAACTTGAGAGAATACAATACAAAACCTGGAACAATGCATTTTGATCTGACATCATTTAGCTGCGCCGTTGTGAGTTTAGTTGCCTTCACCTCCTCTCTAATTTCTCTACTCCATAATGACGACTGACAACATTCCAGCAATTGATGCGTCGTTGAAATCAACTGAACGTCTCTTTGTGAATCTAATGTCAGCAAATTAATTACATTTACTAACACAACAGTGTGTATTTGTTAGACTTTACACATGTTGCACTATATAAAAACTAAGAGATCAACTGATAAATCCGCGGTGGAGTATCTGACTGGCTTCAGCCAGCGGCTACGTCGATAAGATTCTCGTCCGCGGATCGGTATATGCAGGGTTCAAATCCTGGGCTCGCCCGTCACTGACACTGCTTTCGAGAGAGAAAACTGATGTTAACCTTAGCTTTAGCTTTTTTAAAATAAAAGTGCTCAATTAACAGTTTAATTAATATCTCAGTTCTTCTAAACATAGATGTCAACAAACAGCAGTTAACAATCTAGAGGCCTAGCAACATCTTAGCAACGAGAATCACTAAAAACCACCCAATATTTCAAGATAAACAGTAAGTACAGCAAGATCTTGCCATTGCAAACATCTTAGCATGAAAAGAATAAATCTACATAAAATATTAGTCTATACCAACCATTTGAAAAATTTGTGTGGGCCAGGATTTTTTTTGAGGGCAGGAAAAGCCGAGGATCTCGCACAGTTAACCCAATTACGCAATGCGGTGGTAACTCAGCAGGGCTGCAGGCTACATTCAGCTTCTTCCAGTTCTCTAACTGAGCAGAATGACACTTCACATTAAGCTCATTCGAACAAAACATTGTCCACCAATCTACTTCCTGCTTTTCAGTGTCTGATGAAGAAACATCCATCCGTTCATCAGCTCCGCTCTTTTTTTCTTCTAGTTTGTCAGACGAACTAGTCGAAATACTGCTACCCCTATTTTCAGGCATATTTGCTATATGTAACGCTGACTGCAGAATAGCTAAGGAGCGAGAACCAATCAGTTTAAATCTACATAAGTCATCTTTAAGACTCTCAACTGAAACAGAACCATTACTGTACACTGAATGTTGCAACGGCTGAGATTGATCAGAAATCTCTGAGTCTATCCCATTCAGCTTGCTTGTTCCATCTCCTTCGAGTCCATAAGATGTTTCTTCAGAAACCTCTGGGCCGCTAACTAGCTTAACTTTAAACACTAACTTAATTTCATGGAATACACGGTGATATATAGAAGGATGACACGAAATCCACAACTGTCTTGCATTAAGTTGTGACAAGCTAACATTAGCTGAAATATTGAAGGCAGAAGTGGCTGAACTGCTATCTGCTTGAAGACTGTTGGAATCAGTAATTAGCACTGGATTCCAGATATAAGTGACTTCGCCAATGCAGGACTTGGGATAGGATTCCCTGGCGTATATAACAGCAGATCCTTCTCTTCTGCCTGTCCTGAACAGAGGTGACGACAAGGTGCTGCCTAAAAGTAAACACAGATTACTTGTTACTTTCTGATTAAAAATAGCACACAATTTTAAATTACATTAATCCAAACTAATCCAAACTACGTTAAAATTGAACCTAGCATTCAGGTTTAATGATAGTCTCCTTTCTCAATATCATGAAAGGGATGAGTCGAGCAGTGGATTTGAAGAAGTTTTGAACCCAGCATCTACTGCTCTGCAACATTAAACCTTCACAGTTCTGCTTTAATATCTAATGCAGTAGTCTGTCAAGCAACGTCTACATATTAGACTAACATAAATATACACACTAGAATAATAATTTTAATTTTAAGATGACTGAATGAAATGAAATTACAACGAATATTTTATAAAAATCCAAATTATTACCACAGGTAGATAAAGTGGTTTATATATATTTGAAGTTAAATTTCTCAGGCTAATATTACCAATTTCCAAAACGATATAAATAAATGCTGTTTATATTATTATAATATTGAAAGAATATAAAACTGAAATCAATAAATTAGTAATTTCTGACAACAAAAAATTTATACCAGTGGCAGGATCAGTGATTTGATTAAATCCTTTAACAAGCTCTTGTTCGTCTCCAATTAATTCAATACAGCAGTAGTACGATGTATCCTATGCACAAACATTATCTATATTTTAATTTCGTTCTCAACACAGCATTAATCCAAAATATAGCAACTTATAAAGAGAGTGATTTGACGTGTTTATAGTGCTATAAATACTTAGCTCTTCATTCTTTGTGCATAATGTTCGTAGAGACAATGAGTTAGTGGCCACTGTCAAAAGATAATGCAGTCACAATTTGAGAAATTAATTTATCATTTTTGACATCGCTTTGGCTTCTATTAAGTTTTGTTTCATCACGATATATATACTAATAGGTTTTCTTTTAGAATGTAGAAGTTTTGTTGCTCATTCTTTACATACCAGTGTAAGTTTTACCAGTGTAAATTAACTAAAAATAGTGAATTAAGTTAAATAGTGTAACGAATACAAGAAATTATAGAGGATTGACTGATGATATGGTATGGGAGATGTTTAGAAATAGGTCTATTCATATCCCGACCCTAGATAAACTGAGATTAAAGGGAAATGATGATGACGAAGAGTGCTATTTAAAGAATAATTTAATTTATCTCCGTGATCTTCGTATTATCTTTTTATATATTGTGTGAGAACCATTCCGTTTACAGGTAGTCAAATAGATAATATCTTGACTATCTAAACTTACGTAGAACATAGAATAAACAAATGATGGAAGAAAGATAACACAACACTTGTCCTAATGAATGTCTCTACATAGAGTAACTAAAATTTATAAAAAAATAAAGCACACAAACCACTATGAGACATCTATTAGCAGCAGCACGGTATGCAGCTCTCACGCCTCTATCGTTGTTATATAGAGGAATCCTGTACCCCCAACGATTTATCATGTGAAAACGCTTCGCATGCCAAATATGTGTCTCAAGCCACACATGCTTTCTTTTTCTACGAGAGTATTCATTGAGCAAATTGCGAGGTCTTCGACGATACTTCCTGGATGGACGCTTCGTTGAAGCTGATGGACCTGTTTTGTTCATCTGTATATCAACAATTAATTAAAACATTATAGAAAAATAACTACTAAGTAAATAAAGATCACTGAGATACGATCTCTGAAAGTTTGATAAAATACCTATTTACTGTCATTAATATAATACTTAGGGTTTGATGATCATTTCAAATATGCTAGTAGGCTAAAAACCAAGCGCAATATCAGCTTCCACAACTGAAAGCATGTCAGTGAAGAACTGGGAATGGATTAGAAAGCTACACCTACAGATTTTTAATGGGAAATAGGTTGCAAAAAATAATATAAAACATCATGAACGTATACAAATAACAACACAACTAATCTTAAAGTCAACTGCATCAATCCAAGGTATTGGCAATTCAGACTGATCCTAATAAAGCAGATACTATCAACATTATAATTTGAAACATCAAGTAAGTCACTCTGGTACAGCACTAGCGTAGTGTCAATGAAAGGATATACCTGACCAATGATGTGGGTTTAACGTAAAGAAGACTAAATGGCTTCTCTTCAAGATGTCATGGATATGCAGTAGGCCTACCTTCGAGGAAGAAACGGGTTCAAATCTGCTGTTCATTCTCATCGTAGTTTGGGCTCATTTACGCTCTTCAAACCCTCATACACAATCTACTGGAAAATCATTTGATGTTTGCACTGATAGTGTTGCCACTTGAATAGCTAAATATTTTAAAAACGGCTTTTGAATACGGTTACTTTATTTAGCTGCCATTGATACCATTAAAATTAATCAATGTGCAAATCTGAAGTTAATGGCTAGAAATCTGCAGTTCTAAAATATATGTATATATATACATATATATATACATATATATATATATATATATATATATATATATATATATATATATATATATAAAATCAATAAATCTTACAGATTACTATAAAGTACCTCTCTTTGAGCAGCCCGGCGTAGTTTTAGAGGGAGCCGTCGCACATCGTGGCTAGCAGCTCTGCGTCTCATTAACCGCGGCAACTGTTGCATCGCTCTCTGGTTCTCCTTCACCGCACCTGCTGATCTCATCATCATCTCCATCTCCTTCGAGCGGCTCTCCACAAACTCCGTGAAATTGATCTCTACACATGTATATATATGTATGTATGTGTGTGTATGTATAAATGTATATATATATCATCATCCTTATCATCTTCCCTTAAATCCCAGTTTAACAAGAGTCGGGATAAGAACAGACTTTCTCAGTCCTCTCTGTCCCATATGTATAAAGTTTATCCATTCGTTTCAGTTTTTGTAGTTTTTGTATTTCTGGAGCCTAGGAGCTCACCAACCGAATGCCCTCTCTGCCATTGGTTTGGATCTAGTAATATTATATATATATATAATTTTATATATATATATATATATATATATATATATAATTTATAATAATAATAATAAAGGTTTAATGTCCGTTTCCTTATAAAGGGTTTAGATAGAAATTATATATAGAAATTATATATAAACTGTAAATAGAAATTATATATATAAAGTCCATATATACATATAAAATACTAATAAACTAATAAACCGTTCCATCTTTATATATCTATATTTGTCTTCTGCCTCACAATGACACCCGTCGAAGAACCAAATTTATTCTTAGGCGGTTTTAGGCTCTAAACCATCTAAGTGTAGCTCTATGAATCATTTAAATGGAATTTTAGCCTGTTGTTAGTACAGAAATAGAGTCAGACTCAGGATTGTACCGTTGCGTGTTCGAATCTCACTTGCCCTATTACTTTTTGTAAACTTTTATTTTTATTTATTTTTGAAAATTTCCAGGGATTAGACTAGGCCCACTGAGACATATGGCCACCATACAGTATCGACTTATACAAATTTCTCTACAGCAAAATTGTAGAACAATCTAAAACTGTTCAATTTTTCAAATTCTAAATTTTCTAATTTTTTCAATTAATATTCATATTGAGGATCAGACCAGTTTGAGTTTCTAATTTACGTTATTACTTTTTTAACATAACATAACATAACGGCACACTGGGTCAGGAAGCACAGATGCTTGTTTAAGACCCATTTCCTCCTTCCTCTCCATGGTTATTAGTAAACATTGCCTTTTGATGGTGCATCAATTGCAGCCGGCGCAGATTTAAGAATAAGCAATTTTACTATCACTTCTTAATTATTAACTCTTAATTACTGCTAAATTATTAATTTTTTATTTAATTTGTGACTTACAAAGCATCAGCTTATGTGACCAACAGTTTTAGTCTGCCACAAAGCACATATCCACAAATCTACTTAGAATCAAAACAATCTGGACAACCGCTAATACCCCATTCCCATTAGCACTTAACAGTTAACACTCAATTTAGGATGGCAACATTTAGTTATATGGCATTCCTCTGAATGACTCATTCAAGTATTTTCCATTCCTGCTGATGAGAGTTCACTTAACTATTATTATGATATGAATTCTAAGAAGAGCTCTGTAGTAGGGTAAAACATGAATTTAAATGAAAGATAAACTAGGTGTATAAAATAGATGCATTTAAGTTAAACTTGCTATTAATTTTGTATTTATCAGCAATTTTACCTAATAACTATTTATATAATATATAATTAGAATTTAAGAAATTACAAAATTACCTCTTGGAGAATCATTCCGATCTGCATCTTCAAGATTCATTTTTCGTTATTTCTTTCATAAATAATTATTTCTGAGTACACAGTAAGAGTACCAATACGTGAGATACTATCTGAAATATAAGATAATCATTTATAATCATCAATCTATCAACATATAACTTTAATTTCAAAAAAGACCTACTACTTCTCTCTCTCGTGTTCTACCAAGTGGCAGATCCAAGGCACATATTCATATCCTGAGTCTCCTTTCAAGCTCCATAAACAGCAGTCCATAGATCAATAAGTTAATCCATTCACACAGGGCTATGCCTTATCCATACCTTAACTAGCCTAGGCCTATAGCTTGGGGAAAAGTATGGCTTCAGAGATGGTTTTTCATTGTCTTCCTCAGATATATCATCGTTGCCTCTTATGACATTTGCATTTAACAGTTGGTCTATTCTTCAGTGTCGTGGACATAATACGAAAATGTTCCGGACACATACCAAAACATACTTTCTACATTACAAATTAATCCTACAATTTGGAAGATACTAGAATAATGTGCAGAGATTTGACAGATAATCAATTTAACAGTTTAAGTACTGAGTAGAAATTATATCTATAATAAGAATCTTATGAAACGTTTATAATTCTGCAATAGCAATGTTCAGCTTTAATAATTCAGCTTAAAACTTAATTTCATCTACATACATTGTGAAAGCATCCTTTCATATAATTTTAAAGCAAAATGGCAATATAATAAATATTAACTTTACGATTATCTGTACTTATACACATTATATGCATTTAATATATGACACAGAACATTCCAATAGTATTATACTTGTAGTACACGACCATAATTACAAGAATTACAAGTTTAAAGCATTTGGCCTTATGTAAATCTTGCAACAGTTTCATACTGAGCATTAATTTAACCAAACCTCCTGAAATAGGGGAAGCTAATTGCGGAAGCTAAATAGGGGAGGAGGGATGTCGATTCTATTCCCTATTTAGCTTGCACGTACAATAGGATGACAGTAGGGAGGGCTGAGCATCAAACTTAGCAACTAGTAAATATCTTGCAATAGTTTTAGGTAGGGCTAGTGTTAGCTTAACCACAACTCGTCTCAGCCATCATCATACCAAACAGCAGTAAATTTTGCTTAATTAAATTTATGAAATGTAGTAATGAAATGAAGTAATGAAAAAAGATATAATGGATAGAGTAAAACACGTAAGATAGAGTAAAACACGACTAATAATGCATAGAGTAAAACACGTGCAGGCCTACTATTCCAATGTTGATAAACAAACACATCTAAAAAGGGTGTTACCCATGTAACTTGATTTTTCATGAAATTATCAAATCATGAAAATATCGACTACGTTGACATCTAGCACTTTCAATACCACATATTCAACCTTAAGGAAATTTAGTCAATTTTCCGTTTAGCCACTATTCATTAACCAGTCATATGAATGACCGAGATTTTATTGTCAGCTCAGCGCGGCAGGGAATCGAACTCACGATCCAGAGTTTAATTCACATCAGGATCTGTCATTTAAAAGGTCATTCGTTAAAAAGTAAAAACACGCATTATAGTGAAATGATCAACTATGTTGATATCTATCACTTTTAGCACCACATGTTTAAACCGTTAGGCAATTTATTCTATTTCCGTGTAACCAATCCAGTGAATGTCCGAGATTTTACTCTCAGATCAGCGCAACTGGGATTCGAACCCACGAGGGTTCAATTCACCTCAGGATTTGTCAATTAAAACTTCATGACGTTACCCCTACGCTATCAAGACATTCAATTCATTCGCTGCATCGATGTCTTATAAAACTTGGCATAAAGGGTTTCAGATGATATTAATTTGTTCTTATTTTGTTACAATTATGTTTGCAAATTAAGTTATTTTATCAATTAAGCCTTTAATCAAAATTACAGATGTTTGTTTTAAATTCAAAAATAATTTAGAAACGATTTCAAAGGACGACATACCTTTATTCGATCTTTATTTTACGGAATTATATAAACTTAACATAAAAGGTGTTTACTTTTACAAATCGCACTTTATAATTTTTCTTTTGCTAGGAGACGCCACCGTACAATCATTAACCTAATTGTTTTTTGGCAGGAAACTGCAACGTAATTTATCGTAGAAATGTAATATATCCTGTCTAGATAATCAATATAGACATATATTAAATGTATATTAAGACATATGTTTATCATCATTTGATCAGTAATGGAAATGTAATTTTTTTGTAATTTTGTAAACACCAATCTGTTAATAAATGACGAAAAACATAATAAATATATGGGAATATATAGAATATTGCCAGCCGGAAATATAAGCACACTCCCCTTCCCGCTCCCCCATTGAGCTTTGTTTATTAGATGAACAGAGTTACCGCTACATATTATAAAAGGTCTATACCTGTAGATCTAGCGATTAGCCTACTTGATAATATCTATTAAAAAAAACAACAATTAAAGTGCTACAGTCATCAATGACAACATCGAGCACTATTCAGACAAAATCAAGCCGGCGAGCAAAAGAAGGTCCAAAAACGGTGCAAATTCCAAAATCCAGATAATCAGTCCAAAGTAAAGGGAATTAAAGAAAAGGAGGTTTAGATGCAGGTCGCTGCTCATGGACACCGGATGGAAAAAAGAGATGGAAAAGATAGGTCTTTCAACTGCCTATGGAACTGCTCATAGGAAAGCAAGGCCGATGTGCTTCAAATGAAGATTTCCGAAGATTAGATGGAAAAGAATTACAGATATGCGGTGCAGCATGCTGGGAAGAACGATTATATATATATATATATATATATATATAATATATATACATGTATATATATATATATATATATATATATATATATATATATCTATATATATATATATATATATATATATATATAGAGCCCCAAGGTAAGATAGGTCTCACAAGAGTAATTAATTTAAAAGACCGAGTAACAGCAGGCTGCATCACTTTAATCAAGTGAGACATACAAGTTTGTCCAGGAATGGTGATGGACTGACAGGTTATCGAAGCTGTTTTGTAAATGATGCGCTCTTTAATCTTTAGCCAATGCGAAGACTTTAAAATAGGCGTAACATGTGAGTACTTGGAACTACAAAGAATTGCTCGCGCAGGAGAATTCTGAACAAACTGCAATCGATTTATCTCACAGCCAGGGAGATTTAAAAACAGGGAATTGCAGTAGTCCAATTTCGATTGCACAAGAGCAGCACCTGTGAACTGTAGCAGCTGTCGCACGTGACAAATATGGACGTATTCGACGAAGATCTCGGATATGAAAGAATCATGCTTAGAAAGTTTTAGTTACGTGTTCGTGGAAGGTTAGGTGTTTATCAAGGATAACACCGAGATTTCTCACACAAGAAACAGGTGATATTGTAGTAATAATAATAATAATAATAATAACACACATTATAGTGAAATGATCAACATAATATTCGAATATAACGTAATGTAATATCCGAAGATAACGAAAGAGTTTTCCTATTCAGCTGCAGAAGCTGTTGAGGTGTCCCAACCAACAAGAATTCAGTCGTAGATGGATTAAGTGCCAAAAATTTAGCCGACATCCAAGAGGATATAGACTGAAGACTTTGTTACAGGAGGGTTTCAGCATCAGAGTAGGAGTTAGGGGTGAAACATTAAGTGTACATTTAATTGTCATCAGCATATAGTTCATGATTAATAGAATGAGAAGAGATCAGTGAGCTTTAAGGGTATTGTATAGAGGTTGAAGAGGATAGGACCAAGAACGGAGCCTTGAGGCACACCATACTTTAAGTGGGAAGGCGATGAGATGTACTAACACACACATTATAGTGAAATGATCAACTATGCTGATATCTATCACTTTTAGTACCACATGTTATATCCGTTAGGCAATTTAGTCAATTTTCTATGTAGCCAGTCCAGTGAATGTCCCAGATTTTACTCTCAGATCAGCAAAAATCTCGTACATTCACTGGACTGGCTACACGGAATATATACATGGAATGTATACATATATATATATATATATATATATATATATATATATATATATATATATATATATATGTATGTATATATACATGTATATACATGTATAATTTGTATATATGGAATATATACATGTAATGGCTACTCCATCACTTTCACACTAAAAGAGCCTATATATATTACATAGCGATACAGCCAATTGAATCGCGATCTCATTAAGTGTAATTATACCATACTCTTGTGAGCCTTAGCAAGCTTGCATGCCTAAGCGGTTTAATTATGACAGTAGCGCGCAATGCATATTATTGTTTTTTACACAGTAATTGATTTTGGCTCAGGCTGGGGTAACGTAATAATAGCAAATTAATCAATAACGTAATCAATAGCAAACGACATTTATGACAATGGCGAATTTCCTAAAGATCTATTGAGATCGATATTTATTGCATTACCGAAGAAACCTGGTGCGGTAGAATATGAACTGCACAGAACTATAAGTCTAATGAGTGTAGTCATTAAAATCTATTTAAGAATTCTGCTAATGAGAATGAGAAATAAAATTAGACCTGAAATAAATCCCGTGCAATATGGTTTTATGGATGATTCCAGTACAAGGAATGCTATTTTCGTTCTAAGAATTCTGTGTGAAAGAGCCATAGAATTAAATAAGGATCTATTCCTTTGTTTCATTGATTATACCAAAGCTTTTGACAAAGTTAGACACAGCAAATTGATTGATCTTCTTCATGAATTGGATATAGATGGCAAAGACATAAGAAGTGTTAGGAATTTATACTGGAATCAAGAAGCTGCAATGAGATATGAGAACGAGTACAGTAGCTTTTGCAAAATTAAGAGAGGAGTAAGGCAAGGCTGTGTAATGTCACCAGATCTTTTTAACTTATATAGTGAAAATATAATGAGGAATATTAGTGAAATAAAAGGATTAGTAATTGGAGGATACAATCTTAATAATATTCGTTATGCTGATGACATAGTTCTTATTGCCGACTCGAGAGACAAACTTCAAGAAATGTTGGATATTGTAACATATCATAGTGAGGCTAGTGGATTATCTATAAATATGAAGAAAACAGAATGCATGACAGTCAGCAAACTAAAAATGCCACAGCCATGCTTAATCAATGTAAGAGGTCAAAATGTCAAACAAGTTGAATCAGTCATATATTTAGGGTCACTTATTCATCAAAATGGGAAATGTGACAAGGAAATAAACAGAAGAATAGCCATGGCTAAGGAGGCATATAACAGAATGTCAAAGATTTTTAGAAGCCATGAATTATCAATTGATACCAAAAAAAGACTTCTTCAATGCTACATTCAACCAATATTGTTATATGGAAGTGAAGTTTGGACAATCTCTTCTGTAATGGAATCGAAACTTGAGGCAACAGAGATGTGGTTCTATAGAAGAATGCTGCGTATATCTTATAAAGACCACATTAAAAATGAAGATGTTCTACAAAGAATGTCAACTTGTCGTGACCTTTTGAACCGAATACGACGACAACAGATGAAATTTTTCGGACACATTATGCGGAACAAAATAGTTGAAAATACCGTAGTGACAGGAATAATAGAAGGAAAAAGATGCAAGGGTCGACAACGAATGACGTTTATTAAGAGTCTTAGCAAATGGATGCAGTTAGCTGAAACAGAGATGATCAGAGCAACAATGAACAGAGACATATGGAGGAATATGACCATGACCGCCCAGGCTTGAAACAGGCACGGCACTTAAAGAAGAAGAAGGGGTAACGTAACATTATTTACATAGACTCTTTGCATGTGCTCTTACTCCAAATTCTTTAGCCAATTTTGTTTATGAAGTCCATTTTTACTGATCAGTACAAAGTTATATAGCTACGAACTCTGTACGTCTTTGTTTATTATATTATATTAATATTGTTTGAGAAAGAACAGGATGGCAGAGATTGAGATTCACTACGAAGATGAAGAATTCGAGGCTGACGAAGAAGGAGACAGTAAGTTGAGTTAACTATTTTCTTAGATGTAATAAAATTAGAATTTTTATTTGTAGTTATGAACATAATTCATGACCCGTGTTGTGCTCGGGTGTGATTGGACCACTGCAGAATAGGGCAACCGTAAACAATCTGCTGCGTGCACCTAAGAGGCGACTAAGGCAGGAGCTGAGGATGGCAAGAGGGGACCCACCTCACCGTGAAATATTTTCCCCAGGATTCAATGGTAATGAAATATTTTCCCCAGGATTCAATGGTAATGGAATATTTTCCCCAGGATTAAATGGCAATTAATCTATCTAACTGAGGAAGGCAATGGGAAACCACCTCAGAAGCCATACTTTTCCCAAGCTATAGGGTACATAAGGTAAGTTGTGAAGGATTAAATTGTTGATCTACAAGTTAATATGAGAATGTCTTAATAGGGTAGGGGTAACGTCATGAAGTTCTAAATGACAGATCCTTGCGGGTTCGAATCCCAGCCGCGCTGATCTGAGAGTCAAATCTCGGACATTCACTGGACTGGTTATACGGAAAATGGTCTAAATTGCCTAACGGTTTAAACGTGGTATTCAAACTTTCAAAGTGATAGATATCGACATAGTTGATCATTTTACTATAATGCGCGTTTACTTTACTTTTTAAAAATCTAAGTAGTGCTCTTATGGAGCGAGTATGCAGACTTTGAGTATGAATAAGTACCTTAAACCTGCCACTGGGCAGTGCACTGAAGACAGAGAGAGAATATAATTCATACAATTTGATGAGAAATATATATTTTATGCACCAGTGCAACGCCGTGTGCGAAAGTTTAATATAAGATGTCCGTTAACATGCCGATAGATTATTTATTTTAGAATATTATTATTTAAAATATATCTATAAAGATTTAATATCTATCTATTTATATTATGTACCTTATAATACTGATATATTAAGAGTTGAAATCCTTAAAATCTTAAACAGTATAATGTTATGTCTAATATTTTATCATATGCTTTTGACACTGGGTCCCATATAAATTTTTGTTTTTCAACTGTGTGGATGTAATTATAACTGGGCCAAAGCTAAGTCATGAAATAATAATAAAATTAAGTAATAAAATATTAAAATGAGAGATTTTTGAATATCTTTGTCTTTATCAATAACAATATTTTATCAATATCTTTGATTTGTCAAAATCTTTTTCCAGGAGTGTTACCCATAATCCTGATACAATTTCTTGATAAATTAGTCGTCGATCTTTAACAATTCATATTTTTACATTTGGGTTTACCTACCATGTTTCCGCTTCATTCCTTCAAAGATTTGGTATAGACTTGTGATTTTTAGATAGTCGATATAATAGCATCTTTCTGATGTTAAAATCTCATTTTCCTTGTTCAAGCATCACCATTGTTACTATGCGTTTAAATTTGATGTTAATAATAGGGCTGGAACTAATAGCTGAGAGGTAGCAATCTAGTCCTATATGCAGGAGATTAGCCGTTAGAATTTCAGGTGGACGGTCTCTGAACGTATCCCTTGTGATATCAATAGGATGTAAAACTTAGCTTTTGTAAGTTTTATAATTAATGGCTAGTTAGAATTTTGAAGGTACACCTGGAAATTTAAAATTGCAGTCTTTGCAAATCCTGAGATACATCAATATGTGATTAGTTGACTTTGTGGGTGCTGCTATCAGCGCGATATAATTGAGTATGAGTACAGCAAATATCAATATTATCTTCTTCTTCAGTGCACTGCCAAGTGGCAGGTTCAAGGTACATATTCATACTCAAAGTCTGTTTTCTCGCTCAATATGAGCACTCTTTAGATCAACAAGAGTTAATCAATTCACAAAGTCTATGCCTTATCCATACCTTATATAGCCTATAGCTTGGGAAAATATGGCTTCTGAGGTGGTTTCCCGTTGCCTTCCTGAGTTAGATGGATTAATTACCATTTAATCCTGAGGGAAAATATTTTATGGTGAGGTGGGTCCCCTCTTACCATCCTCAGCTCCTGCCTTTAGTCGCCTCTTGCGTACATGCGGCAGACTGTTTGCGGTTGCCCAATATCAATATTATATCAATTAATAATTTTTCACACCTATATATTTTAGTCGAAGTGACTATTATATTTCCTTGGATGATTGCTTTACTGTAAGTTTAATGTGCACTATCGCAATGTCTTCATTATTTATAAAAGTTTTACACGTTATTGTTACATTTCGTAGAAGGTGTTCAGAAGGTCAAGGAGAATGTGAAGAAAAGAAAGGGACGAGGATTTGGAGGCGGTGAGTTTAATTATTTGTGCCCGTCTGTTTGTGTTTATATTGTTAGGTAACAGTCTCATTTAAAAATAAAATTTACTGATGTGCAAGGGCTATTAATTAATCAATGAAAGAATCGTAAAAGTCGTAAGTAATTTCGAGAAGTTGTACCTAATTATTAATTTCATTCTGACATTTGAAACTATTTAGACTTTGTCAAGTTTTGATCTGCAAGTTCGAGTCACTTTTGAGGGAAACAAATATACGTCTGGGCTGTAAACTTTTATATTTGGGGGTGGGGAGTATTTGGATTTTTGTCCTTGTTCAAAGAGGCTACTTTATCTTTTGGGCGCTGATGTATAGATTGTGTTGTAGATGAAATATACATGCTTTAATGCTGATTAGTGTTTGTTAAGGCAGATCGGTAAAATTTGCTCAACATTTATGCAATTGCTGAGCTATGTACCATTCATCTCTATGCTTATATGTTTAACTTATTTTTAACTTTGCCGTCATAAAACATTACTTGATTTATGAATCATAGGCACTTTTAAATTTAAGCTGCAGAATACAATTTAATAAATACACGAGAAGTTTAATAAAAAAAACCTAAAACTAATTTTAATTGTGAAATAAAATAAATGATAAGGGTGTATCGATCGATTTGTCGTCCAAGGATGAAAGCGGAGATATCTGTGTAACTGATAGCACTTGAATCTGCTTTATCCCTAAAATTTCAAAATGTGAGAGATGGAATATGAAATTGTTCTAGTTCTATTTTCAAAAACCTCTGTATTGATTTGTAACAAAAGAAGATTATAATTTTTGAAAATTTGCATTTCATTTATATTGAGTAAACTAATGTATTTTAATTTCAAGACTGTTGGCATTGTTACTTAGGGGCAACGCAGACAAACATTGAGGAGTATGAATCGATGGATGTGGTTGGTGGTACCGAAGAAACTGGAGGTCATTCTGGTCCACAAAGATGTGAGTGGATTATTGCATTAAATGTAAAAATTTGTGAATTTTAATAGTTCTCCTTCCTTTAGCATTCATATAAATGCTGAAGCTCTTATTTCTTCATGAGTCTTTCAGACATTCAGTGAGTAGTACATCTTCACGCAGTGATAAGATGTATATGTCGTCAATATGACGTTTGGGAAACGATATTCTTTAATATTTCTCAATATACTAATTATATTGTCTCCATGTATATGGGCAATTGAAGAATAGCCCAATCCTAAACTGTATATGTTGTAAGAGGCGACTGAAAAAAACAGGAAACCACCTCAGAAGCTGTATTATTCTTGCTTTTATATCTAAAAGAAAATCTCTTCTATAGAAGTTTTTGATAATGATGGGTATATTGACTAGTTAACATAATTGATGCTTAAATCCTAGTTGACCTTGATTGATTTTAAGTATTATTATTTATTAGTATTGATTTTAAGTATTATTTTTAATTTAATTTTAAAGTTAATTTATTACTGGATTTAAATTATGCTGTTATTTGTTTACAGCGGTTGAAGGCTGGATCCTGTTTGTTACTAACATCCACGAAGAAGCTCTGGAAGACGACGTGAAAGAAAAGTTTGCCGACTTCGGAGAAATAAAGAACATGCATCTCAATCTGGACAGACGAACTGGCTTCGTTAAAGTAAGTTCTGTCAAGCTGAATATCATTATCTCCCACTAAATAGCAAATACCAGATTCAGCCATCTGACCTTTTAGTTTCTGATATGGTATCAGGAATTACAATTAGTGTCCAATAGCTTGTCCTATTTCATTGTATTAGTTGCTCTTTTAAGCTATACTTTAGTTAGATGCTTTGTATGTTTTGAGCAGTATACTGATAGGAGGAAGAGAAATCTTACTTACATAATCTTTTGCCTTGGTAACGTATTGCACTGACTTGAACAAACAAAAATCTACTCAGTGCCACTGAGTTGATTTTTATTTGGTCAATGGCCAGTGTAGTTATTAGTAATCATGTATGGCAGTTTGCATATTCCATTAGATATATGTCTGACTTCGACTTAAGGGTGGTTGGCTAGTTTGAAATCTTCATTTCTTTTGTATTCTGGTATAGAGTATATTGTATAATATTGAAAGTTTTAACATTGTGTTTTGGATTACAAGGCACTTCCATAGTTCTATGTTATTGGAATTCTCTTTATTACTTGTTAAGAATGTGCTTTTATATTTAATTATACATTTTATCAGGGCTATGCACTAGTCGAGTACAGTACATTCAAGAACGCTCAGTCAGCCATTGATGCACTGAACGGTGCTGATATCTGTGGTCAGAAGATTAATGTCGACTGGACATTTGTTCAAAATCCTATGGGTCTTCCGAAACGGTAAGTGACTACTTATGATATGCTCCTTTATAGAATTATTGTTAAGAGATACTAATGATAGCAAAGGGGTACGCCCATGAGCCAAAACTTTTCAGGTTGAATAGGGTATTGGATAATTGGTATCATTGGTATGGAAAAGGTTCAAATTTTCAGACGGATATACTTTTCTTGTCTGTGAAATGGAAATTAGTGTCAATTAATATTTTTGTAAAAATTTGCACCTTGAATCTGCCATTAGATAGAGGGTGCTACATAGATGTGATCCATGGCATATTAATTGAATTAGGCTATTGTTGTCCTGAGCATTTGAAGTTCTGCATCAGTGCACGAGGTCTTAGGGAATGTCATTAATTTTGTTTTAAAATGTAGTTTAATATTTTATCTAATTTATTGAATATGTTTGATATTATATATTTTAATATTTCCCGACCCTGGTTAAACTGGGATTTAAGGGAAGATGATGATGATTGAATATGTTTGATACCTATAGTATGTAATTCTTTAGTATAAATTGTAGCTAATTATACAATTTATTAATTAAATTTACTGATACATTTAAGTAACTATAATTAAATTTGTCAGTGTAAATAGTAGTAAGTAATTGTAATAGTAGATAATAATTGCTATCTTTACTATTAAATATTTCTTTGCTTACACTTTGTTTTAAAATAAATGGCTAATTGTACTTTTCACATGCTAAATTTTTATATTGCAGATCCGGTCGACGTAGATCCAAGAGAAGTCCTTCACCAAGGAGGAGGCGTTGATCCGATAGAACATCCTGTTTGTTATATCTGGACTGATTTGTTACAAAAGTAATGACTGCTGACAGTGATTAATGTTTTAGTGGATCGTAAGAGAATTTGATGTATCTCAATAGTTTGCTAAAGATAATTGAATCAATGTCAATGTTTCCCTCCTTCCATGAACTTCCTACGTGAAGACACACAATTCCGCTGCCATTGTGCAATAGATATATTAGAGTTATAAGTTTGAAAGAGGAGGTCTCTCCTTACTCTTCAACATCCACTACAACCTTTAGCACCTTTATTTTCCTCTTAAATCGCCATTAATATTTATCTTCACAGAGGGTGTGGCTATTTCTTCTAAATTGATTAGTCAACTGTTTTGATAAAATATTGCATGGCGATGGGTGGTGAAACAGAATTTGACACTACTGTAGTATGGACGCTTTGTGATTTGTCGTAATGATTATTATTTTACTGTCAGTGACTGTAGCTCAAGCTCGTGCAAAATCTCGTGTAATATTAAGATATATTTCTATAGTTTTACCTTTGCATATGCTCTAAAGGATGATTTCAACTCTAGATTTGAGATGTGGTAAAAATATTTTTGCGATCGTGTGTGTGTGGAATTGTTTGTTTATGAACTTGTGCGTATGATGTTTGTGAGAAGCACAATGCTTCATGAATTAGGAGTTGCTGTAATTAGTTTTAAGAAGTTTTGACGATAACTTCTGAAGATTACCTTACATTAGCTTAGATTAGCTTAGATAAGTTGTATCCACAGATCCCCTAGATTCAGACCTGTGATTTAATGTTGAGGATTTGGTATTTTAGTTAAGACTTAATCACATGTTTAAAGATAAAGATATTTTTGGAACAATATTGTGAATGCGTTTCTTTGTAAGTACTAAGGTATAGTAATATTAATGCGTTATTAGTTGTAGTGGCTTGTTGTTTGATAGGTTTTAGTAATGCTGTCAATTAAGGGCAGTTCAACGGACAACCCTAGAAACCAGGAGAATTAGAGGTGATCTTATGGATGCTTATAAAATAATGTATGGTTAAGAGCAACAAATTTTTTCAGATTCTCCAATAGTGGTTTAAGAGGTCCTAGCTATAGGTTGTTAAGCCTAGTGTAAGGACAGACTTAGGAAAGTTTTCTTTTTCTCAAAGGGTGATTGATAAGTGGAACTCTTTTGAGTGAGGAGGTTGTGAATGCGGTGTCGGGGAATAGTTTTAAAAACAAGCTGGATGTTGTAATCATGTATGATTGGGGATTGAAATAAGCCCTTGGCTTTCTTCCCTTGTTACTGCTACCTAAGTTTGACTAAGGATTGAATAACGAAAGATGGTAGCAGTTCTGGTAAATGCTTATTACAACGGTCTGTAAAATTTTCTGTGTAAATGTAATGAGATCTGTGCTATCTGTCACTTTACTATGTAAAGTGAACAGTTTATGTGATATGAATCAATCCTGTTATAATGTTTTGAATAAAAATAGTGATTACAATATGTTAATTGAAGTGTTAATATGTTCAATAGAAAAGCTTACAAAGTATTTTGTAATAGTTTAAATAATTATGAAAAGAATGACTGAGGCTTAATCTAATTTCCTCAATGCAAGAGTGTGCCAGGAATGACCCCACAGCACTGATCTCTACAAACTGAGAAGTACTTAGTTTAACTGTTTAAGCTTATTTAATTTTTAAACTTATCTCAAAGCATTTGCTGAAGAGAAATAAGGTCCTAAAGTTCACTGAATTTAACAGCAATATGTTGAAAAGGAGTTTGCATTTCACATACGAGTGACCAAAACAGTTTGATGTTCTGTAAAATTGGCTATTATATCTTCAGTACTAGCCGTAGTGATAATGCCTTTCGTAATACTGTTGACAGTACTGCTTTTCACTGAAAGCTATGAAATTGTGTTATTAAATATTAATTAATTAATAATTATTTCATGGTGAGTAAAATGTTTTGATTTGCAGATTTATCGATTCAAATAAAGTTGATTTTACTCCAACCGCATTACCATTCCCACGTAACACGTCTATTTAAGTGAATTTTCAAGAAAGTTGATTAATTAAGTTCAGTTAAAGTTTTCTGAATAAGATAAATAAACAAATAGGTTTCATCTAAGTAATTAGAATTTTAGAAAGTAGACGTAAAAAGTTGAATGAAAGTGATAAAATGAAACGTTTAATAAAATTAATTGAAATAAATTCAATGAAAGTTACTAGAACAAGTTTTTGAGAGTTAATTTTGTTGATTTGATTTGAATTCAATAAAAGTAACGACAATAATGTTCTATAGACCAGTTCGCATGGAGAATACGACTTATAAAGGTAATGTTAGAAATTACATCATCATCATCTTCACTTGAATCCCCGGGTCGGGATTCGAATACACCTTCACTTTTTCATTCATTTTAGAAAAAATTGTAGCAATTTCTGGAACCTAAGCGCTCACCAACCGAATGCCCTACCTAGGTATTGGATGCCAAACTCTAGGTATGACCGTATGAATATGTACCTTGAAGCTACCACTTGCTAGGACACTAGAGTAACTAGACTGACAGACAGACCTAATTTGGAAAACGACTGAATCTAACCAGTGATATTTTACACATCGCGTTAGGCTTAAGGAGATCAATATATGTGCAAGTCAATATGACAGTCTAGACTGTAGAGTCTATTAATTTCGTCTTAATGGTTCAAATTTAAAAGCCGTTTACGGTCTTGTCGAAGTCAAATAAATATCCTGATTGAGCTAGTCGATGTTTTATTACAGTTTAATCGTACTTGTTACTTCAGTGATTTTGTTTTTAATCTCAAATATTATGCAAACAAATAATATACAATAATCAAAACAGTAAAAGTCAAAGTATGAATTGTATGAGTAAATAGCAAATAAAGAGTTAATAACTCTGTATTCATGACTACATAAGTATACAATCAATAATTCTGCAGACTAAAAATAAAGAATAACATTGACTTCTTGAGCAATCGTTGTGACATATTGACTACAACTGTACAATTGATATACTAGAAGTCAATTTAGGAAATTAAACACTGCAGAAATAAGTCAATAGTTCATAATATTTACTGTGGTTATGGGCCTACATGTCCTTCCTAGTTAACACATTCACTAATTAATGTGCATTCACTAGTTGAACTACATGTAGTAAATGTCATATTAGTTAAAGCCCCAAGAAAATTTCTCTCCTAGACTTTCTTTGTGTATCGGTAAGATATTCGACCGTGGATCAGTAAATGCAGGATTCAAATCCTGGGCTCGCCCGTCACTGACAACGAGTGAGGAAACTGACGTTATAACCTAAGCTTTACCAACTTTTTAGGCTTATTTCATCTTCTTTCAGTTGACGAAAGCTGCACAGTAGACTACATGCTGTAGGTTTACTAATTCACCGATACTTATTCCGTATGACACTGGGATCTGCTTTCAGTAAATAATTATATATTTCAAGATAAGAATTTAGAACCTGTAACTTGAGATGCGACGCTCTGAATAGAACAGCTTATCAACGCATTACGCCACTCAACCAAGAGGGTTTTAATAAGGCGACTCCTTCAGAACTTCAGAACTACAACAGTTTTCAACTGCTGTTTTGTAGCAGCTTAGAAATCCGAAAAAGCTTAACCTTATCAAGCAAATCAATGTAGGCATATATGTATAGGGCCTAACTGAACCAACTAAATAAATATAGAATAAATATAGAATAAACTAAATATAGAATAAATATAGAATAAACTAAATATAGAATAAATATAGAATAAACTAAATATAGAATAAATATAGAATAAACTAAATATAGAATAAATATAGAATAAACTAAATATAGAATAAATATAGAATAAACTATCATTCATTCAGCTATGAATTATAATCATTATCTTTCATAGTAAGATTTCGCTCATTTTATAAGTATATTTTAAATGTTTTATTGTAAAGCATGTTAAATTCAGCAAGCTATCAATTCAGAGGAAGAAATGTTTTCTTACCACATTGCCTTGAGCTAATATAAGCAATCAATGTGTCAGCCATAAATTCCTATAATTAAATTAGCTTTAGAATTTGATTGTAATATTTTTGCGATAATACTCAGTGATAGACGCCGATAAAGTTGCAATAATTGAAAATAATAAAAAAAGCTGCAGTTAAGAATGAAGTAGTTTAATAAATAAGAAAACAAAACAAATTTTAGTTTCAGTTCTTACACAGCCTTCAGTCTCGGTACCTCGAGTGAATAGAGATTGTTGTCTCAACGGCGGCTAAGTATTTTTCATATCTGGGGAGAAAAATGTTAAGTATAAAATCTATCACACCTGTGATTTAGCACCTCTTCTTTCTCTCTTCTTTTTCTTATTTTCTTTTCCAATCATAGAGTAGTTGACCATTTGTTGAACTGAAACGGATCAAAGAATTTAACGTATTTAAATATTCCAATTACTATTAGATTTATCTGATCGTCTGACGATACATCTGATCAGATGTGTCTGACGATGCATGCTACTCACTGAATCTCAATTTGATGGTATAATAGTCCACGATGAGGAGAAAATGTGCTCACTATAGGCCCTTATGTATTCAAAGTAGGCCAATATCTGATCTGATTGAAATTTCAACTCAGTATCAGTTGGATAGCAATGGCCGAGTTGATGGCACACTTGCCTAATAAACAGGTGGCCAAGTTGGGCTTCGAAATCTAGCCTGAATATTTTTGCTTGAAACTTTGTATTTCAAAAAGCGCTAAATTTAGCTTAACTTTATTTTAAACTAGTTTATTTTATTTTCGCCGAGTTAAATATTTGTGATTCACTACAACAGATGAACCTCACGGCCCATGCCTCTTTGCTTTGTTGAGCAGATCAATAACCTTCAGCGTCAACAGTTGCTGCTCTATACGCCTGCTCAAGCTTGCTGCTCTTCAATGCAGAACTGTTGCTTTCATAGGTGTACAGGTAAACGCTTTGCTTTTATAGCTCAGGCATATCTACCTGCCAGTTAATGCAAGCTAGGCTAATAGTTAGAACTGTTGTATACTGTAGAAATGCCATGATTCAGCTTTGATGATATTTCTTATCATAGCTTGAGAAAGTGTGTAATAGAATAATTCATTCAGCTGGACTTTATAAATGTTTACATGAGTAATAGCTACATTACATCTCGTGAATAATAGCTACATTTAGCTACAGATACAATAGTAATAGCTAGAAGTCATATTAGATTATCCTTCTATACTAGGTGCTTACCGAATGAAAAGTGAAGATTTACTACAACTGAAAATGCATAAGTAGCTTAGTTACATTTTCGTAATTTTTGGACCTACTATTTAACTTTTCTAACAAATACTACAGCAAACATTGATCGCTTCAGAAAGAACCACAAAAGATGGGATTGAAGGAAATACAAAGAGTAGACATTCAGATGTTTCTAATGCGAGCTGAATTGCTCGCCATACTTCTCTCCGGATTATTTGCGTCGTTCTTCTACACCTGGTATCCATGGACTCTTCCTCCCATGCCTCACGTGACGGATCGGTGGGTCTTCACTCTCCGGTGGAATGTTCTCAGTGTCGCCCTACTCTTTTTCATGATGTCATTTGTCTGTCACAAGAGGTTCTGGAGTGCGCAGTCGAATCCTTTATCCACCTCGGACAAGGATCAGGTGGACATTCCTTGTCGAGTTCTTCAGAACACGATAGAACAGTTTGTCATGAGTATCGTGTTGCAGTTAAACACGGCCACCTGGATAAGTGGAGAATCGATGAAGATAATCCCAATCGTAGTTCTACTGTTTGTGATAGGTCGTATCATATTCAGCGTTGGATATCAGGATCCGGAATATGGTCATGCCAAGAGAGCTTATGGACTTCCGTTGAGCACAATACCGAATCTGCTAATGATCGTGTACGGAACGTTTAAATTAATATGCTATGGGGCCTGAGTAGGCCTATAGAAACAGAATTGGATTATTAGTCGATGTTTAACTTACATCTGACAGTAATTCTAAATCAGACTGTAATAAAGGCTATAAAGCTAACGTTATGGTCAGTTTCATCTCTTGGAAGCGATAGCAGTGACGAACGAGCCCCGGATTTAAATCCAAACCTTCTGATCCGCGGTCGAATATCGAAATTGGCTCCAGACAAATCTTACGTGAACATTCGCAATGATTGTTAAAATAAATTTGTAGAGAGGGTGAGTATCGCACGTGTTTTATTAAAACTGTGGGATTGTAGATGAACAAATAGCCTATATGTTGGCTAGTCCTATTGACTGTGAATTCAAGATAATGTGAACGACTTGCACTTGAACCTATACTTGAATGTTGATAACCAATCGAACGGGCTGGTGTTTCCTTCAGTGGACAACATTATCCGGGAGAAGAGTTACTTGGTTGTAGAGGAGGAAAAATTGAGAGTTAGCAGGAGGACTTAAGGATATAGAATATAATGAGATTATATATATATATAAAGCTAAAAAAAGCTAAGGTTAACGTCAGTTTCTTCACTCGAAAGCGATGTCAGTGACGGGCGAGCCCAGGATTTGAACCACACCTACTGATCCGCGGTCGAGTATCTTACCGACTTCGCCATTGGCTCCAGCCAATAATGATACAATAATAATCAATCCAATTCTGTTTCTATAGCCTTATATATATATATATACTATATATATACGCTGCTGTATATCGTTCTGAATATATATATATATATATATATATATATATATATATATATATGGGATGTAGCAGTATTTGCCATAGCATTGACTCTGCTAGAGTGATTCCCAGGAGGTTACTTAATGCATTTATGTTGGAAGAGGGAGCTGACCATCTTTCCTCTGAAGAGATACCTGAATTAAAGACTGATTTTATCATTGGTTCTCTTGCTAAGTAGGTCATTTTAGACTACTTATCAAGCTTAGGATATGAAGTGCATTAAAGTCGATAATGCAGAGTTAAAGTCTTTTGTTATTAATTATTTAGCTCGTGCATTAGCTTACATGTACAATTGTACATGAAGCGTCAAGGTAGCACCTTAATAAAATTAGAAATAATACAATTACTAAAAAAAGTTTATATAAAAGTGTATATATGAAATGCTTGAAATTATTCTACATACAATTTAAAACAGTTCACTTAATTTTACTGGCATTCTAAAGCGGATAGCTAATATACATTATTTTCCATTAGCGTCAAATTCAGATCATTTATTTTTAGCTGTCCTTATATTGTGTGACTTGGTCACAAAATAATTGATTTTCCTCACGTAAACTATCGCACCATCATTAGAACAGTGACCGCCTACTTCATATTTTAAGTACTAAATCGGTTGCCATAACCGACTGAAGACTGATGTCGGTCAAATTTCAAGATTTTTCCAGAAAGTAATGCACAAGATTCGTTTAAATTGCTATTTGACTTACAGGATATTTTTGGCTCATTATATACTTCATATAGGGGATGAATTGTACTTAATAAATTCACGCAATTCAGTTGATATTGTTCTTTTCCCGTTCACATTGCTAGAAAATTAAAGTTATTGAGATTAGCTAATAGGATATACACTATAGATGCCTGTTTAGTTTCAAATGGATACGATTAAAGGCATCAGATAGACCCTACTTTAACACACTTTATATCAAAAAGAGCAAGGGAAGGATAGAATTTGCAGATGATACTTAATATATAGACAGTCATTCGTGCGTAAAAATACTTCGGATACGTAGTCTTCTGGTACTTGTAGACGTGTAAATGTTCTGTTATTTGCATATGAACAGTAGGCTAAGGTTAAAATGGAATAAAAGTTGATTAGTCTTAATCACTGGTAATGTTTATTGTTGAATTTTCGATTGCTTTGCAAATATGTTAATTTTAAATTTTGCGTATTGTGTATTGTTATTGCATGCATTATTTATTATTAATGTCAATGATTACGTACATGTAAGTATATAGTTTGTACACTATGCGTGACATATTTTGCAGAAAAGATTAACGCAAACACGAATTAACCAAGACTTGTTACTACAGGACAGTGTATTACAAAGGATATAGCTAACCAATGGATAGCGACGATAAGGAGAATTGGAAGACTGGCGTAAAACGCAAAGTCATCCTGACAACGGCTGTCGCTACTGCAGCCTCGGCTGTCGCTTACTACAAGTTCCCGCTGAAGCTGCCGCCCATGCCAACCTTATCCGACCGTCTGGCGTTCACCTTGAAGTGGAACGCCCTGCCCGTAGGTGTTATCTTCTCCATGATTCACGTGATTGGGAACACCCGTCTGAACTCCGGGCAGATTAATCCTCTCTCTACTGACGACAAGGATAAGGTGGAGGTTCATGCTAGAGTGCTGACAAATACCATAGAGCAGTTTGTCGTCAGTAGCGCTCTTCAGTTATCTACCACCTGCTGGCTAGAAGAAGAACAGATGAAGGTCATTCCTATCACTGTTCTGCTCTTCGTCACAGGTCGTCTGATGTTCTGGAAAGGATATCTTAATCCGTCCTACGGACACACTACGAGAGCTTACGGACTGCCTCTTTCTATGTTCCCTTCCGCAGCCATGTTCCTGTTCTGCGCGTACAAACTAGCCAAGTCGTCGTTTTGAATTAGCATAAGCCTTATAATCAGGATAAGAATGATTAGACACAAAATGTCGAGGAGGTTTAAATTCAGGCGCTTCTTGATGAAAAAAAAGTTAGTAAAGCGGTAGCACAGTATGAAATACGTGAAAGAGAAAATGTATGCCTATGTGAAAGAGAAAAAGTTAGTACACATACGTAAATTTATTATTAAATTCACCAATAATATAAACGACGACAATTTCTTCCGTCTGCATGTAACGGAAATATAATATGATGTTTACCGCACAGGGAATCTGTCTTCATCAATTATTAAAGATTCATTGGTATTCAGCGATATTTGTTTCTTCTTAGTTTCTCTTAGTAGTAAATACTTCCAAGTAAATAATAGTGATAACCGATCAATTGAGTGTTTTTCTGCAGTTCGAATTTGCAACTTTTAACGGATATTAAAATGTATTTTTGTCATGGTCTTTTCATATACAACTTTTACGTTATCAATTCGTCAATTGGATTCTAATTTTATTTAGTATTTAACGCGTATTAATACTATCGTCCTCTTAGAGCAAGAGGTAACAAATAATCGCTCAAGAGTTGTTCACCTATGCACGGTGTGCATCATTATTGTGCCTTGTTTAGTATACACCTACAATGTTCCTCTAAATGACGTCTACGTAGATAGTATAGCCTAAAGGTGAAAGCTTTGCATGGAGTGAATAGGCATTCATTAACCTTGTATAGAACAGGATTAGTACCAACCTCGATAGGCCCATTTGCATGTGCATATACATGTAATTTTCTGTCATGCACTGATCTTATTTTTTTGATTGGATCACATCTTGGATCACAGCGAAATATGCAGTCGTAGAATTATAGTAGAATTTCTCACTTACGTGCGACCGTCAGATCATGGTATCATTTTGTATCATATTATATCACGTTGTATCATACTTTACCATGTTTTATAATGTTTTATCACGTTGTATCATGATTTACTATGTTTGATCATGTTATATTACGTTTTATCTTGCTTTACTACGTTTTATAATGTTGTGTCACGCTGTATCATGCTTTACCATGTTGTATCATGTTATATCACGTTGTATCATGCCTTACTATGTTGTATCATGGTTTATCACGTTGTATCATGCTTTACTATGTTGTATCATGTTATATCACGTTGTATCATGCTTTACCATGTTGTATCATGTTATATCACGTTGTATCATGCTTTACCATGCTGTATCATGTTATATCACGTTGTATCATGCTTTACCATGCTGTATCATGTTATATCACGTTGTATCATGCTTTACCATGTTTTATCATGTTATATCACGTTGTATCATGCTTTACCATGCTGTATCATGTTATATCACGTTGTATCATGCTTTACTATGTTGTATCATGTTATATCACGTTGTATCATGCTTTACCATGTTGTATCATGTTATATCACGTTGTATCATGCTTTACCATGTTGTATCATGTTATATCACGTTGTATCATGCTCTAATTACCTTTTTTATCATGTTGTGTCACTTTGTATCACACTGTGTCACGTTGTCACCTTTACTGCAAGAATATATAAAATAAAATCTGAAGAAAGATATAGTAGCCATTGGCAGCGAAATATGCAGTCGTAGTTTGCTGAAAATTAGAAACGAATATATTCTCTCTCTTCAGTGGACTGCCTAGTGACGGGTTCAAGGTAAATATTCAAACTCAAAGTCTGCTTACGCGCTCCATAAAAGTACTCCTTAGAGCAACAAGTTAATCCCTTCGCAAAGTGTATGCCTTATCCATTCCTTATGTAGCCTATAGCTTGGGAAAAATATGGCTTCTGAGGTGGTTTCCCGTTGCCTTCCTCAGTTAGATGCATTAATTTTCATTTAATCCTGGGGGAAAATATTTCATGGTGAGGTGGGTCCCCTCTTTCCATTCTCAGCTCCTACCTTAGTCGCCTCTTAGGTACACGCAGCAGATTGTTTACGGTTGCCCTATTCTGCAGTGGTCCAATCACACCGAAGCATAACACGGGGATATATATTTAAAGACTAAATTAATCGTTAAGGATTAAAGAAATTTACGGTAGAAGCATATTCATCTGAAAACATTTTCTGTATGATTTGCCACAAATCATTCGCTTATCACGGATCGAACATAATTTTTTTATTATAGCACTATGATTTTGAATTTTGTGGAAAATTGACTAAAATAAACGATTAGACCTATTTAATCGTCATCATCATCATCATCTCTTGAATCCAAGTTTAACTAGGGTCGGGATACTAATAGACTGCCTCAAATCCTCTCTGTCCTACATCATATTATCCATCAGTCAATCCTCTATTTGAGACTTTCCATTCCAATAAATTTTTGTAGCAATTTCTGGAGCCTAGGCGCTCACCAACCGAATGCCCTTTCTGACTTTGGTGTGGATCTTGGTGCTTTAGTCACCTTCTACGACACGTGCAGTCACCGGTTGGTCAATTCTTCAAACAAGCCAGTCTCAAAACAGGGAACCTATTTAATCTTCACTTTAAATAATTAAATACAACATAGTTTAAATCGTTACCAGCACTAGAATATATACAATTTATAGTCTCTTATTCTCTATTATTAAATCTTGTGACGGGCCGGGTGGAAGGGCCCCCGGAAATTGACATAAAATTGGAATAACTCTCACAAATTGTCAAGCGTCAAGTAATTTTTGGAGTTCTTGGAAGAGAACATCAGTATTTCTATCCAGCGTTCTGCCAAACGGTAGGTCAAACAACAAGTTGATTCCATCACCAAGGCTAAGCTCTTACCAAAACCTTAGTTCTTCAAAACATGGATTCTGAGTTGGGTGCTTTCTTCAATTTCAACTTACTGGCCTCATTTAACAATAGAATTTTATGATTTATCTATTCTGCAGTGGCCTGTTCGAACACGGGAGGAGGAGGAGTACGTATTACTCAACGAAGTATTAGACTGAACTAATAACTTCTTTATATACCTATGGTTTTAATAATTATATACATGACACATAATAACATGTAGTGTTGGCTGTGTTGCAAAACTATACAATGTGCATTATATGCAACTATACAACTATACAATATACAATTATACAACGTGCAACTATATACAAATATACAACTATGCAACCTACAAGTACTATACAACTATACAACTATAGTATATGCCTATACAACTAGATACAACTGTATAAGTATACAACTATACCACTATAGGCCTATACAACTATATAAATATATCAACTAGGCTATATACAATTCTTCAACAATACTTGTACAACTGTACAAATATATACAACTATGTAATATACAAATATATACATCTATGTAATATACAACTGTATACAACTATGTAATATACAACTATATGCAAGTATATAGCTATACATATTAAGCTACCAGCTGTGCTAAATAAATATTCATGTAAAACACAGCATAGACATATCTAGTATTATTATAAATTAAATAATTGCAGCTCATTCTGTAGGCAGCCGGCATTAGGCATAGGCCTATATGTGAACTATCATCCCTAGATCGATAAAACAGACTTTATGGCCTATATGGAGCTTTTTAAATAATCGATTAAAATTGAATTATTATAACATTTAATTAAAATTTTCCTATTAATTATATAATACTACATGCATGAAGCTGTTCCATAAAAGTGATTATTCGTTTTAAGTGACTTACAATTAACACCTTCCATAGGAAGGTTCGGATGTCGAACTATAGGTTTTTTATAGTGCGATGTTTGAACTATAGGCTATCTATAATGCGATGTTGGCACTATAGCCTATTTAGAGTCTCTGTAGCAGCAGCCTTGCTTTATCATCCATGGTTTTC
This sequence comes from Enchytraeus crypticus, assembly GCA_905160935.1. NCBI lineage: Eukaryota > Metazoa > Annelida > Clitellata > Enchytraeida > Enchytraeidae > Enchytraeus > Enchytraeus crypticus. Next base: position 173,302 of record CAJHZI010000646.1, on the reverse strand, counting down.
TTGAAACCATTGAACGTTCAAGATTCATTTGTAAAGTCTCGCTTAAAATTTAGTTCATGTATCTACTGCATGCGTAGAATTAGTAAAGATCAAGACAGTGTAAGCTATAGTATTATCATTGAATCAAAGCAAACAAAACACGGCACTGAAACAGAACTCTGCTATATTTACAAACGAGATTTAAGAGATTATTGTGCAAAAATTAATGCTGCATACAGCTACATATTTTTCGTTGTTTTAATTTGCTTATTCTCTTATACGTATATAGTATAGTTTTGTCTGTTTGCTATAGAGGCTAAAGCAGAATGCTAAGCCAAGTTTAACGTACAGATTAAAGATATTAGTTGCTTTGTATTTTATTTATTTCATTATTAATTTATTTCATAAATTCAACGGTAGATAAATATAGAAAATAAAATTACAAAGCTATCAAGTGAATAAGAACAAGTGACACAAGTGACATGTAAAATGTAAATATCATTGCAAAAAGTAAATAGCAAAAATTGCGACAATATCGAATAATATCTCAATTTTAGTAGCTTGTTTAATTTAACACATTTCATCACATTTTCGCCATAATACTTGTAGATATCCTCAGCATAAATGATCATCCTCGTCTTCCATTGAATCCCAGTTTAACTATGATCGGGGGCCATTCATTTTAGAAAATTTTGAAACAGTTTCTGGAGCCAAGGTACTCATATTCATCCATTATCCACACATTCGAGACATTGCACTGAATGTTGGCACCACTGTTGAATCAAACAGGTAAATACTTAAATGTAAACAAAACTTTAATCAACAGGAGGCGTGACTTTCGAAGTTTTTAAACATGTTTAGTTGGGAAAGTTTTTAAGAATTTAAATATTTTAAATAGATTATTTTACGACAGTTTTTTTCTCCAAGGATATTATAACGGCCCTTATTAAATATACAGTAAAGTCGACTATTTGCTCTCGTTTGGGTGAGTGAAATACATTGATTTGCGCACTGTTTATATTAAGAATGATGTCAGTATTTCGGCAGCTATAGATCAGGACAATGCAGAATAGATCTACACGTATGTAAAACTGGATTCTTGGACTGACGCCTCTGTCCGGACTTTTGGGGTTAGGGTTATGAGTAGCGTAGTAATGGGTAGTTATTACTCTTAACCATATTGTAAGGGGGTATGTCGTAATTTTTAGAGTGTTCGCATCTGGTGCAAGCTGTCTGGGTTCAAAACCCAGTTTTGTCAATGCACAACCAACTTCATATGAGCATAAGTGCAAGATACATAATTCACGACGTGCTCAGCCCAAATATTTCACTTCACAAACATGAATATTATCTGATTAGCAAAATAAAACCCCCAGTGGGGCCGAATTTCACATTTAATTTATAAAAATCTTAGCCATATACGTTTCAACAGCTACCCGGAACACGTCAACTGTCAAGAAATGTTTAAACGATAGTTGAACGAATGAGACATACACCAAGAAGAAGATTACCATAACGTTTGAATTACATCGAGCTTTCTTTCCCATGAGCTGTTTCGTAGGCAGTTGAAGACCTATCTTTTCCATCTCTCTTTTTCATCCAGTGTCCATGAGTTGCGACCAGCGCGTAAGCCTCCTTTTCTTTAATTCCCTTTATCTTTGGATTTATTTTCTGGATTTTGGTATTTGCATCATTTTGGACCTTCTATTTGAGCACCGATTTATATATGTCACAATGGTGCTCAGTGTTGTTAGGATGATAGTAGCACTCTAATCGTTGTTATTTTATGCTATATTAACCATAATCCTACTAAGGTCATTTAACACCTACCATGAAGATTTGGTCAAAATACTGTGATGGGGGATCGCTTAGAGATATTTTCTGTAATAACTCCTCAAGTCGTTAGAGAGAACTTCAAAAACTGTAGAATGCAGTTTTGTGTCACCCCAGAAGCCCTATTTTCTAAACTTGTGGGTTATATTACTCTATTAAGCTGGAGCCAGTGGCGATGTCAGTAAGATACTCCACCACGGATCAGTAGGTGCGGGGTTCAAATCCTGGGCTCGCCCGTCACTGACATCGCTTTCGAGTGAGGAAGCTGACCTTAACATTAGCTTTACCAGCTTTATGCAGAGATTTTACAGAAGCGATTGAACATAATCATTGTGCTGAGATTTTGTTCGTCACTGGAACACTGACTGGTGAATATTTTTAAATTATATTGTGAGTAGATATATTTACTATTGACCTTCCATTTGGCAGAACGCTTTCAAGGGTTAAATTAGTACAGTACATAATTTTCTTCACTGCACAATTTTTCAGTTAAGATCTTCTTGAATGCAGTCCAATTATTGCTGTGATATTGCAGTCTTGTCCTTCAGATTGTGATATTTAAAATCATTTTTGTTTTGATTCATGATCAATGTGATCAATTATGTTTTTGTTCAGTTGACTGAGCTTATGCTGATTGTGCAGGGTTATGTCTTCTTTTAGTGCACTGCATAATGGCAGGTCAATGGCATATAGCTCTTTCACATATTTCTATCCTCTGCTTTTCTCTTCCTATGATATTACATACCGACATCACCATTGGCTGGAGACAGTGGCGATGTCGGTAAGATATTCCACCGCGGATCAGTATGTGCAGGGTTCAAATCCTGACATCATTTGACATCATATCCCCTTACAAAATCGTGACAGGCCGTCACTGACATGGCTTTCGAGTGAGGAAACTGATGTTAACATTAGCTTTTTTAGCGTTTTTATATATACATTTTATTTTGTATATATCATTTAAATATCAAATCATACAGTGTCCCAAGTCTCGGTCTTCCTCTTAACTTCCTTTCATTCCTCCTTCAACTACCTCTTTAAACTAAAAGACCATCCCCTCTCAAAACATGAACCATCCAGTTCTTCTTTATATTAGTTGTGATATATCAATTGCCTATTTGTACCAACCCTATTTATAATTCTTCATTGGTAATTTTGTCGGTCCATTCGATCTTCTCTATTCTTCTCCATAGCCACATTAGAGTGCAGTTTCTGAATATCTTCCTTCCATAATGTCCATGTTTCAAAACCGTGCTGGAGCATGGTTTGCACACTAGTCTTTTCAGTCTTTTTCTTCGTGGATTTCTTCAAACTTTTTAGTAGTAGATCTTTCCTCTTACTGGGTATAAATGTAACCCTTTTTAATTTTGATTCTCTAACATATTAGTCGACTACCACTCTAGGCGAAGTTTTTAAGCCCCACTTATTGCAAATGAGGCAGCCTACCTCCATACAGTCTTCAACAAGGTTCTCCAAATTGATCATTCTAAAGAGATCAAGCATTCCTGCTCGCTACAACCTGTCCAAGCAGTCGTTCCATCATGATGCGTCACAGATCTTTGTTTCTCTTCCTTCTGCGTTATGCACTTCTTCAAGTTTTTTCATCAGCCTTTCCTTCTTCATGAGCAGCTTCATAAACAGTTAAAAGATTTTCTCCTTGATCCCTCAAGACTATGCAACCTAGTATATGTGACCTCAGAATAATAATTTTCATTCCGTTAATACTCCTTCTCGGACTGGTTTCTCGGATTTTGATTCCTCCCATTTTTGGACTTCCTCTTATCATCGGTTTAAATTTAGTTCCATAATGTTCATCGTTTTCATGGACTGCAGCAGTACTCAAATTGTGTTATTGTTGTTAGTGTTCTGAACATCTAAAAATATATTGCAGAATAAATTGTAATCCTATAAAATTTTTCTGTTATTTTACTGACGAGATAAATCCGCACATTTAGGTCTAATACAATTACTCATTTTTAATTTTAAAAGGTTTCAATCTGTAGTGAAGCTAGTGATACAGTGCATTCTTTTGTTCATTTACTGTGATTAACGAAAAATGTATATTTTCTTCACAGTAAATAAAAGCTTGTAAAAGCTAATTTTATCATCAGTTTCCCCATTCGAAAGCGAAGTCAGGGACGGGCGAACCCAGGATTTGAATCCCTACGTAGACATATTGTAAGAACACCTACGTTGACATATTCTTGTCAAGTAATAAATTATGTAATGTATTCCAGTATTCCTAGAAATTTTTTTTGGTTTCATATCGTTTAATGGTTTCCCCTCAGCACAGATTATAGGAGCAATAGGAACATGCATGTAGTCAGATAAACAAACGAGCAATGCGAAAAAGGTTACCATAAAATAGCAAGAGCTCTGTGCGGTAATACCATAAAATATAATTAGCAACTAGCAAAGTCTACTGTAATGTTAAATACAAAAAATTTCTATTACACCACCAAGTAAAGTAAAACCATTGGTAGCCATACAATTGAATATTTTCAAATTAGAAGTTAGACTAACGGCCAGACACTGGCAAGTGAAAACTCAAAATAAATTTGAGAAAAAACTTGCTTCTAAATTATCAAATATTTAACAAGTAAACATAAGTTCATATCAATAAAAATCACAAAACTAAATAAAATAAACTTTAGAGTGTGAATAAAAGAAAATGAAGCAAGTGTAGTGTCTAATTAATTTAATTGATTAATATTGATTATGTATTATACTAAATAATTCTTTCTTAAAATTAGAAATAGAGGTAGCATTTTTTATTACATCTAGCAAGTTATTCTACAGGTTAGGACCACAAACAGATATGCATTTGGTTCGTATGTTTGCTCGTGAGAAGGGAATAGTGAAGTCATTCGCAAATGTTTACATCAATAAATAGATTTACACAACCTTAATGTTAAGATCTAACCTTTAGTGCAGCACAAATACTTAGGAATTTGTTTTGCAAACCAAATAAGTTTGGATTATGATGTGCTTTGACCTCCTTGTGCGCTGGCAAGAATATAATAATAAGAAATTAATTACATAATATAATATAATTATAAACTATTAATAATAATAGATTTATAATTAATTTAGATGTAGAGTTGTAGACTAACTTAATATAAATCATTCGTAAAGCCTTTTATTATATGTTAAATATATTATAACATTGTATGGTTGAAATACTCTAAATCATCATCATCATCATAATCTTCCCTTAAATCCCAGTTTAATCAGGATTGGGATTCGAATAGACAGTTTATTCATTCGTTGAAGTTTTTTGTAGCAATTTCTGGAGCCTGGGCGCTCACCAACCGAATGCCCTCTCTGACGTTGAAATACTCTAAATAACGGTTAATATCTAACTTAGTACAATTATATCGTAAAGCCTTTTTATTATATGTTAAATATATTATAATATTGTATGGTTGAAATAGCAGAAGTACTCTAATTATCGGTTAAATGTTAAACTTGGATCTATAACGCACCCATGATCTGATGTACTTATGCTTACTGGTGCACCAATAATATCAAAATAGTTCGTCAAGTGTCTGAGTGCTTAAATTAACGTCTTCTTTATCTATGTTGGCATTGTTGGATATAGTCAAAGTTTTTTTGCAATTTTAACTCTTCGACTTTGAGAATATGTAGATAAGCTGTAATCGTTGTGCGCTCAGCAGCTGAACAGCTAGACCTACTACACCAGCAGCTGCTGAGAATGAATGTTATTTAGAGCCGTATTACATTTCGGTGACAATTTCGCTGTGGATAATATACATGTCTGAGACTGTGGTTTTGTGGACAGGAAAAGCTTCAATGTGGATCGTAAAATTTATTTAAGGTTGCCGTGGACTCGATTAAAAGTCAAGTTTCGATAGATTTTAATAACTTAGATTTAAGAAAGGTTTTTCTGCAAATGCTACAAAAACAGAGGCAGTACTTCTTTGACCGGTTTCCTTATCTTAATTTTTGTGCATTAACAGTTCTACTGTAAATCTCTTTTTATTTAAAATATTATATAAGTTACTTGTCCTTCACTGTCCATTCAGTGCTACTGTGGCATTTAGCATAGAGCGGCGCTTAATAAATGTGCTTATTATTATTATTATTATTATTATTATTATTATTATTATTATTATTATAAGATTTTAAAAATACTGAATTTTTATCTTGACGTTTAGCCTTTTTTTGGCGTTTGTCATATGGCGCAGCCTGAAGCTGAATCTGAGCCACACATGTTAACCACTGCGCCACGCATGTTAACCACTGCTCCACACATGTTAACCACTGAGCCACACATGTTAGCAACTGCGCCACACATGTTAACAACTGCGCTACGCATGTTAACCACTGCTTCACACATGTTAACCACTGAGCCATGCATGTCAACCACTGTGCCACACATGTTAACAATTGTTCTACACATGTTAACATCTGCTCTACACATGTTAACCACTGCGCCACACATGTTAACCACTGATTCAGACATGTTAACCACTGCTACACATATGTTAACCACTGTTTCGTACATGTTAACCACTTCTTCACACATGTTAACCACTGCTTCACACATGTTAACAACTGCTACACATATGTTAACCACTGCTTCACGCATGTTAACCAAGTGCTGTTTCACACATGTTAACCACTGCTTCACACATGTTAACCACTGTTTCACACATGTTAACCTCTGCGTCACACCTGTTAACCACTGCTTCACACATGCTAACCACTGCTCTACACATGTTAACCACTGCTTCACTCGTGATAATCTCACGCCACTAGCCAAGGCAATCACGTTTGGCTTCCGAATATTTTGGCTTTTCTCACAACTCTGCTATCCTCTTTACTCGCGGAATTTTTAATTTAATAAATATTTAAAATCGCAGAAATTTCGCTGAGTTTATTATTTCTACGACTGTTTTCGATGAAGTGCTTACATTTTGAGGCTTACATGTTTTTATAAAGTTTTTCTTTTTGACACAAGTGACGTAGTTACAGCAGCGCTAATGGTTTTGTTGAGGATTTCTGCCAGCAGTTTTTTTACTCCATACCCTCCGTAAACATGTGCCAATTAGTTTCTTCTCTCTCAATGGCCGCTCAAGTCACTGCATGTGTTTACTGGCTGCTGGTTCTGAGCTCGATAATTATTTTTTATCCATGTTTTGTGCGTCATTTTATTGTTTATTTGAATATTTCTAAGGATGACATGGACGTAATATGGTGCAGTACATACTTTTTTCTATCTAATGTTCGCCCAAATCACAAGATCAATGCAGTTATTCCTTTTCATCGTCGTCACTGCAAGTAATCTCACTTTTCAATCCTTTTCTAAAGATTTTGTTTAAGATAATGTTACCTTTGCATTGGGTAAATATAACTTCTGACGTGGAACCTCTTGAATTCCTAGAACATTTCGCAGATTAGAATAATTTCTTTTTGGTTAACTTTGCAGACTGTGGAATTTATGTTAAATAGCGCCTTTGAGCGCTGGTTTATTAGACATAATATTATTACTCTACTGCACATAGAGATTGGGGATGAACACAGGATGGTAATTTTCATAAATTTATATTTCTCCTTTATCTTCCCTTTATATCTACATCACTGTTAGTTTGAAAATTTCTTTTTGATAGCGCGTCAACTGAATTTAGTAGAATGAAATGTGAATTAAGAATGAGAGTGTGACCCGGTTGTTTAAGGCTTTCGCCTTTAAAAACTAGTAATTTTGTGTGCATTGTACAGAACATCGACAATTTCAAAAGCTATTTGAGATTAGCCGATCGCTAAATATTCTGCTACTGGGAGCGTGAGTGTAAGGTTTCTAACGGTAATGCGCAGATAATTACAGTATTATCAGCGAGAGAGGGAAGCACAGGAATGCAGAGCATTATACGAAAAACCAAGTCTTCTTTCTGCTAATATGAACAACTAAAACAGTCGAGAAAATACAAAGAATTGCACGCGTATGGAATGAATTACAAAATATAAACAATTCTGGAAGGGGTTCAACGAGTTTTTCATTCTTTCACAAAGCTTCTTCGATTAGATTTGGGTAAATATTGTACATATAGTTTCAGTTATCACAAAACTACAAGGTAAATGTTAACGTTGTAGACTCAGATGGCTCTATATAGTTAAGTAGGACTAGATAAACATAATGATATCAGATAACTAATGGATATCATTGTAGTGACCATTGTCGTTGCTAAATGCTGGAAATAGGGTGGTTGAAAAGTGTATTTAATTTAAATTTCTTTAGTGTATTTAATTTATTGAAAACACTTTATTTTATAATTTTAGGTCATTGGACTTACTTACGGGTAAAAATAGATACACAATGTATTACACATATGTAAAATATATTTAAAATTAAAATCGCTTTATCGTAGTTATTTTGCTCATTGAAGAGTACACCTTAGAACAGTTTAGATGAATTATAGTACAAATGCGTATCTATTTTATCACACCTGGAGCAGTATTTCATGCGAAGAAAATTGCTGTTCTTTCTGTTCTTTTGTCTTTCTGAAAAGGCTATCAGCTGTAAAACCTGTCGACGAATAGGGTAGTTTAGAAGTAACGTAAGACCTACGATAAAGCTCTTAAAGATATAATCTCGGGTTGTTTTATGCAGTTAAAAACTTGTATTGGTAATTTGTTTAGCATTTTATATGCGGTTATTTTAGATTTTCCTCCACAAAATTATTTTGATGCCGTATACAGATTCTTACTGATTGACTTTTACATTTTATTCTAGAACTCTCGCTAAGATTCTGATTAACTGTCTTTCAGGGAAAGAATTGGAAATTTTGATCTTAAATTCTATTTCTTCTGGAAACATAGTCATTCTTGATTGATGCATGATCATATTATCGTGGTGAATTCTGCTTGCATGCATAATACAATAATTTATATAAGTATTTAAATGAATTGTTTACAAAAATTTCCTCACATAGCAGTTTTAAGAAATTCTCTATAGAGCTTATGCTTTATTGTATTATTCGTTTTAGTGGTAAAATAGAAATTTTTTCATAAACATAACACTAATTTAAGAAATTATTTTTTATCCTCCTCATCATCATCATAATCGTCGTCGTCGTCTTCGTCAACATCATCGTTATCGTGTCATCATGTTCATCATTAGCTGTTTTAAAGTTATTTATTGCAAGCTAACGATAACATTTTTTCTCTTGTAGTTGTTGAAAGAAATTGTGTCAAGTGCCAACTGGAATTTAAATTCAACTGTATTCCTGAGAAAATGACAACAAGGAAATACTGTAGCAGACAATACTTCTCAGGTACACTATTTATGCGATTTATAGATTTCAAATTTGAATTATTTAGTTATTTTTATATTGCTTACACAAAATGTGGAACATACGTAGCTACACCAGTCGTTCAGTATCGATAAATGATTATATGACTATAAGTAATTCTCTCTAGTGTTCTGCCATGCGGCAGGTCCAAGGTACATATTCCTACTCACATAGCCTACCGCTTTCACGCTCCATAAAGAACACTCAATCGATTAACGAGGTAATGCCTTCTTAAATGGCTATTCCTTATCCACATCTTAATGTAGCCTATAGCTTGGGAATAATATGGCTTCTAAGGTAGTTTCCCGTTGCCTTCCTCAGTTTTATAATGGATTAACTGCCATTTAATCCCGGGGAAAAATTTTTCATGGTGAGGTGGATTCACTCTGCCTTCCTCAGCTCCTGCCTTAGTCGCCTCTTACGTACATGCGGCAGCTTTTTAGCGGTTGCCCTATTCTGCAGTGATCCAAACCACATCTGGGCTCAACACAGGGACAAATAATTACATGACTACAAATACACTGTTCCTTTTTAAACTGATGCCTCAAATTGCTTATATTATGAAGTCGTAACGAGTTGACCGATGTTCTCTAAATCTACAGAATTTGACCAGCAACCAATTCTTCTGAACATTGAGAAATTTTGCTTGAATATCTTTAGTAACTAGAAAGTTATTGAATTGCGAATATGAGTATGGTAAAAAATATTACAGTATAGGAATTATGGTAAATTCCATGCAACATTAAATGTTTTCTATTTAAAAAATAAAGAGCACGTCTCATATATTTCTGCTATTGATATCTTGAAGTGCAATCATTTCTTTTCAAAGCGAAGAAAAGCATGTGCTGATATGTTAATAATTGACAAAAGTTATGAAGCGTTTAATTCATACGGCCTATCAGTAGGCCTACGTAGATTCTCCGCATGCACCACATGCTTTTTAAAAGTTCAACAACTTTGTCTATTAAGAACACATCAGCAAGTATTTGCGAAAGTTTTTCACAGTTTTGAAATGATTACATTGCAAGATACCATTGGCTGAAATTAAATGTGACGTGGTCTCTATTGTTTCAATATCGAAACAGTACGTGGCGTTCATTGAATTTCTGCACTGGAATGCCTGAATTACAATACTGGGAATTTTTTCTTTGACCCCCACTCCTAAACGGAAATCTATAACTTTCCCGTTATTAAAGATATCGAACTAAATTTCTCTACGTTTGGAAGAATTGACTGCTCGATAAATCCTTTAAATTTCAATAATAACGTTCAACTTAGTTTTGATGCGAGTAAATTGAACGAAGTTAAGCTACGTCGCTCCCGGTTAGTATTTTGTGGGTGACCCCCTTGGCAGACCGAGTCGACAGCTTGGAATGCTAAACAAATCCCGAGAGTGTTGGAAGGTTATTCTTAAATTCGCGCCGGTTGCGATCGATGCGCCAACAAAAGGCAACGAACAATTTAGAGGAAGTGAGGAAATAACGAGAACAACGAAAAACAGCAACGAAGAAAGCAAATTTTGTAAACACGTGCGGTTGTCCTGTGTGTAACAATACGTTTAAACAACTCGTTACGACTTCATTTTAAAAACAATTTGGGGCATCAGTTATAAAAGACCTACATATGGCGGATGAAATTTTTAAGTTATGTGAGCTTCCTTAACTCTTTCCTCGATAAATAAAAAAAGCCGATGGTCACGTCAGTTTTTATTCTCGAAAGCGGAAGCAGTGACGGGAGAGCCAAAGAGTTGAACTCCGCACATGCTGATTCGTGGTCGGATATCTTATCGATATCGCCACTGGTTCTAGCCAATGTGACGTTCTGTTAGGCCGGTGAAAGGTAGGCATGTGAAAGGTAGGCCTGTGAAAGGTGGGCCTGTGAAAGGTGGCCTTGTGAAAAGTCACGTTAGTGATTTGTAGCGGTGGTGTTGTTGGTTGTTTTAATACCTGCATTGCTAATTGATATAAGTCACCAATGTAGCTTCAAACGGGAGTTTTTCCTGAATTGGCTTCTAGTTACACTTTTTTACTGTGTTTGCTATAGACGAATGCATAATGGAAGAACCTGGTAGCAGCGAGGTTTTCAATTTTCGACGTGTTAGCGCTGCAGCAGACATCGCGTCACGTGATCGGAAGGAGTTGGTAACAAGAGGGGAAGAGGAATCTCATGCGGACGACACGACTGGACGTGAGCATCAGAAAGCCGATCCGGTGGAAAATGTACAAGGACGTCGCTTGAGGCGGAGGACTCGCCCGCCCCTCGAGAGGCAGGAGGTGGCGCCGGGCTGGGAGGACGAAGTGGGGGATTGCCCTCAGGAGATGGCGCCGAGCTGGGGGAACGAAGTGGGGGGCTGCCCCCTGGCTGAAACTGCTCTAGGTAAGTTTAATGTCGGTCTGTTTGGAAAATTTGATCGGCCGTGGAAGAAAGTATTTTCTGTTTTGTTATAAAGTTGTATCGATGATGTAGGACGAATAGCTGCAATTGCTTGTGTTAGTGCTGTGTGTGTTAGTATTGTACGTGTGTTAATGGTGGTGCGTGTGCTAGTGTTGTTTGTGTTAGTGTTATACGTGTGTTAGTGCTGTGTGTGTTAATGGTGTGCGTGTGTTAGCGCTGTGTTTGTGTTAGTGATGTGCGTGTGTTAGTGTTGTGTGTGTGTTAGTGTTGTGTTTGTGTTAGTGCTGTGTGTTATTGCTATCTGTGCGTGTTTGTTAGCATCATGGACGTAAAAGGGCCATGGAATCGCTGATTGAATCTTGAATAATCCTTGTAGATAGCGATGAATAATTATGAATTTAATTATTCTTTGATAGTTAGCATATGCATTTGATATGTATGCACATGCATGTGACATGTATGCGCGTGTATGTGATTGACTCCGCAAAAATACAATATTTAATCCTCATCATCATCATCACCTTCCATAGAATCCCAGAATAACCAGGGTCAGGTACATGTGATTGTATGCATATTCGTGTGCATATCAGTTAATAAAGTCAGTCGCTGCTATATATAGAGCGATACTTTGCATATAGACCTGCTTTAAAAACATTCTACCTGCTCCATTGTTGTATTAGACAACGTGGAGCTATTATTTATCATGGGTTATTAGATATCATGTAGCTATTAGATATCATGAGGCTATTAGATATCATGGGCTATTAGATATCATAGGGTATTAGATATCATGGGCTATTAGATATCATGGGACTATTAGATATCATGTAGCTATTAGATTTCATGAGGCTATTAGATATCATGGGCTATTAGATATCATGGGCTATTAGATATTATGGGCTATTAGATATCATGGGCTATTAGATATCATGGGCTATTAGATATCATGGGGCTATTAGATATCATGTAGCTATTAGATATCATGGGCTATTAGATATCATGGGGCTATTAGATATCATGGGCTATTAGATATTATGAGGCTATTAGATATCAAGGACTATTAGATATTATGGGCTATTAGATATCATGTGTCTTTTAGATATCATTGGCTATTAGATATCATGGGCTATTAGATATCATGGGCTATTAGCTATTATGTGTCTTTTAGATATCATTGGCTATTAGATATCATGGGCTATTAGATATCATGGGCTATTAGATATCATGTGTCTATTAGATATCATGGACTATTAGATATCATGGGCTATTAGATATCATGGGCTATTAGATATCATGGACTATTAGATATCATGTGTCTTTTAGATATCATTGGCTATTAGATATCAGGGGACTATTAGATGTCTTGTAGCATTGTAGCTCTTGGATATCATGGCGTTATTAGACAACTTGGGTTTATTAGATATGTGATTATCAGTAGCTAAGCTATCACGGTAATGAAATTTATTCTCTTGTAAAAAAGCTAAGAATGCTAAGTTTATTGTATGTTTCCGTATCAGAATTTATACTGTTAGACACTGTCCTTCTGGGAGTCGAACTTATGTCTTCATGGTTCTCTGGCAAGCTTGCTATCCATTCGGCCAAGCAACCCTTTTTAGGCTTGTACTCTACTGTGTACTCTAATCTCGCGCGTCCTCCCCATTGTAATGGGTTGTTGAGAGAATTTAATATTAGACTTCATTTTTGTAATATTTCTTTCTTTTTCTGTAAAGAGGCTTCACAGTTGAGCCTGGCGTTTATAATTATATGTAGATAACGTATTGTATTATTTATAGTATAAGAGATCACATGTACTTATCAAGCAAGTTTAAATTATTTCCAATTACGATATATGTTTGCGAGATGGCAGTGAAAATTTTGCGCGAATTTTTGTCGTCAATGACGTCATGCGAACATGGCGGAGTGACGGTTAATGCTGCAGATACCAAAGGACAGGCAAAGTTTCTAAATATCAGGTTTTCATGAAATTTGAAATTCTTAAGCAATCATATGACTTAATAAGATCCTTTAATCTTTGACATATGTTTGGCTATCTATGTGCTGAAGCACAACTTGACCTTTTACCTGATTTTAAAAGTCCTGACCGTCAGATCTGCAGATCAAATTGGATCTTATTATACCTACCTTACATTGGCAATCTTCTGTAGATGTCACCTACAAATAGCGAAAGCAAATAGCAATTAATAATTGCCGATCGATAATTGAATTTCAAGAAGGATTGGTTGGTCCATTACTATTTTAAGAACTGGCTTTTTCATTGATTCCATCAAAACTCAGTTTCACTTCAATGTATTTATAACTCAGATTAACAGTGAATTAACTTGTCTATGCCTTGTTATTCTCGTATGAGTTCCTAGAACATCATTCGTCAGCGACTTGTGCTCGCTAATTGCTTCTTATTGCCATTATGCTATATCTCATTATATGCATGTATACATTCGTATACTGCATATATACAAGCATATATTATACCTGCAAGTATGCATATATGTTCATTATACATGTATATATATATATATATATATATATATATATATATATATATATATATATATATATAGAGAGAGAGAGAGAGAGAGAGAGAGAGAGAGAGAGAGAGAAATTATATATACATTATATATATATATATATATATATATATATATATATATATATATATATATATATATATCAACTATTATGCTACGTGGCAGGTTCAAGTTAAATATTTATACTCACAGTATAAGCATACTGTGAGTATAAATATTTAACTTGAACCTGCGATCCATAAAGAGCACTCTATAGATGAACATATTAATCACTTTTCAAAAGGCTTGCCATATATTCATACATTTTAATGCTTATACCTTGAAAAAAGCTTATACCTCCTCATATCTTGCTGAGCCGTTTCTTTCGCCTTGCTGTTCACGGTTGGCCTATTCTTAAGTGTTCCGGATAGTTAGAATATTAATTTTCATACATAGCTTCACAAGAATATGAAGAAGGTACTAGAAAAGCTCTGTCGAAATTATTGCTTCATTTTTTATTTGTATATACTGATAATATTTGTATCTCAGTATATAGTATCCTATAAGTGGTTTACTGCACGTAGTAAGTTACTTTGAATTACTGTCGTAAGGCTATAAAGTAAAGGCCTCGAATGAGTAATAAGTCATACTTAATATCGGTTACAATTCACAATGCCGAATCTGCTGCAAATCAGAAATATACGATATCCAGTAATATAGCTGTTATAATTTCAAATATTGCGTGAACAACAATTTATCAGATCTACAGGTATTAAAAGTCTTTTCTTCTTGGCTCTTAATATTAAGCTATTCGCGTTTCTTTAGTTTTTAAGGCGAGAAGAACGTCGAGTCGTGTCGAGCTAAGCGTATCAGACGACGGGGAGTCCGAGCTAATCTAGGATATGGATTGTGACTGATTGTTGTTTTTGTTTGGCTCGATGTTGACTTGATGTATTGGCCGGATGAGCTTATTTCACGCCTCGATGATTTGTCACTGTTACGCCTGAGTGAATCAACACCAGATCTGTTCCAACAGCCTATAGGATATCAGCACCTGCCTCTGAATCGTTTAATAATATCATATTTTCGTTCAATATTTTATGGTATTTATACAATCTGTAGTAATAATTTTTAATGGGGGAAAAGGTGTACTAAACGGGGTCATAGAATGTAAGGATGGAAGGAAAGAGAAGCAGAGGCAATCTGTGATGAGGAATGTTAGATGATTTAGAGATTCACTCCTATGTGGACATGAAGAGGAGAACGGAAGACAGAGGCGTTATATACCATGGACCTGCCAGCAGGCATGGCACTGAGAGAGAGAGAGAGAGAGAGACAATATTTCAATATAAGGAATTGAGAAAAATGTTTATACATAATATCCGCTGCAACTCATATAACAGGATCTGCAGCACACCTGACATATGAGCGACCTGTCCGTGTAACAGTCTGTTACTGAAAGTCAAAATATCTCAGTTGGTAAAATGTACAGTAACTTCATGAAATGACCGTTTTCGAATTTACATTGTAGTACGTCTCTCTGACCCATGTCATGTCATAAGTCAATTCCCTATTTTTCATATCTCTCTTAATCACCGCATTCTACGTCAGTTGTGGTCTACCTCTTTAACTTTATCTCCATTTGATCTCTCCAATCTCCCTTCACAACATCCTCCTCTGCCTTTCTCACTATATGACCATACCATCTCAATCTTGACGATTATCCGTAATCCCTCAACATTCAGACTCATTCACACATTAATCCTTCCTAGTTTTACATCACACTAGGCACAAAATTCTTATCTCTGCCAAATGCAATCTCTGCTCTTGTTCCCTTTTTAGTGCCCAGCACTCTGCACCATACATCAGTATTTACCTAACCACCGAACTATAGAATTTACCTTTCAGTCTTAGTCGTATTGTCCTATAATACAGCACTCCACCCAGCTTGCATCTCATGAACTCTTAAGTAAAACATTTGAGAAAGTGTTAAGACACGGCTGCAATCACAAGTGAAGCATTGTTTAGTTTTAGTCGTGCCAACAGTGAAAGAAGTGTGCATGATGCTTTGATATTTCTGGTAAGATTCCATATTCGTATGTTCCGGACGGACTTTAAAGCAAATATGAAATAGCAGGTAAAATAAGTGCGAATGTTATGCTGAAAGATAAGGAAAACTATTATGTATATTTTCGTACATAATTCGTGCGTTATAGCTGAACGTTTACCTTGAACTGTTACGCAGAAAGGTAAGAGAAACTATATATATACATGTATATGTATATGTATATATATATATATATATATATATATATATATATATATATATATATATATATATATATATAGAGGCCTATCTTTTCGTACATAACGCGTGTTTTATAGCCGAACGTATTCAAGGCAAATAAGTACTAAGCTGTGCGTGTATTGGTCATATTTCTATCGTCGTGAAGTTCGTCATGCTACTTGCGTAATTCCACTGAGAGGTGGCTAATGTGTAAGTTGTGTACCGTCCGCCTCATGCATCATTGGGTTGGGTTTATCGACAGCGTCGTCGCTATGTCCTTTATTAGACAGCGGCGCTCTGGGCGACCTCATTGCTTGCTCAGCTCCTAGCTCGCTATAGTCCTCAACTTAGTAACGATTCTGTGTCCGAGGTGGTAACGTAGTTGCCTAAATATCAGTTGGTTACTGATTTAAATCTCTGCCTTGTCTCTGAAGTCTCTTGTCGCACGAAAATCGACGTTGAATGTAGATTATAGTGTTCCTCGAGCTGGCTAACTCGTGGCACATATTCTGATACGTGGTTTTCTCTATTGCTCATTAATGACGTTATCTTAGATCACAGAAAAATGCAATTTCAATACTGGATGTTCGCGCCGTAAACACGTGATATAAAACGTTGTGGTTTTAGAATAATGTGATTCTAACGGTTAACTACTGTTCCTTTTATAATTATTAGTATATTGTGTATTTTTTTATTTTAATCCCGAACAAGGGTATTTTGTTGTTTAATTTGCTCTCCACCCAGAAACACCTTGTCGCTAAAAACATCGCAAGTGCTGCTGGACAGTGTAAAGTTCCGCTCATATGTAGACATTTTTACTAGTTTAGATATTAATTTAAATGTAATTGTTATTTAGCTTATGATTACTATTGAACTCTTTCTTAAAAGTAGTCTCGAATACCGAGTTCGGCCATGGCACTGCTATATAAGTTGTCGTTGTTAATAAAATAATAATAATCGCGGAAACAATCCGCATTGTGACGCTGCAGAGCCATAGATAAGCCTTGAAATAAATAACGCAGATCGCCAATATTTAGTATATATTATTATATTAGTTATTATCATTATACTGACTGCTTTAAAATTTGTCTATCGAGAACTTCTGAATTATTAGTCATATATAAAATCTTTATATTTACGGCTGTAATATTTTACTTAGTGACATCATTTCAGTACTTTCCCGTTTCTTTTTGTGTGCTTCACTGATATCACTTCGAATTTTACAGATCTCGACAAAATCATTTCGTTATATATTTAAAATTATCGGTAGCATTTCTTTCTAGAATTTCTGTAGAAAAGTGCATTCGGCTTAAATTTCAAATTTTAAAATATTATTAGAGAAAAGTAACATTTTATTTTAACTTCCACTGCTAAATAATTTGTAACGTTCTTTGACTGCTCTATTCTTTCTCTTTTGCTCAATTAATTTTCCACTGTGCACTAGTTTCACTCTTCATAGTCTACTCTATTCTTTACACTTTTCCCTTGGTTCATGCAATTTAAATTTCTTACCGTGAAACCTTATTAAATCTCCTAAGTACCTCGTAAGTGGAATATTTCAGTTAACAAAGTCCACACATGTTTGATGTATATGCAACACCAGTAGATACCTGGCATGCGTTGCTTAATGGATTCAACGTATTCATTGAACTAAAAATATAAAAGAAAACTAAAACATATACTAAAATAAAACCCAATGAACTATTCTCTTTCTCTCTCTCTCTCTCTCTCTTACTTTCTGATAAGAATTTACAAGGATTACTCCTACTGCACCTAGTCCCATAAAGAAAGGCTATGTTAAATTAGCCAGATAAACAAAGGCTATGTTGAATTAGCCAGATAAACAAAGGCTATGTTAAATTAGTCCGATAAAGAAAGGAAATGTTAAATTAACCCGATAAACAAAGGTTATGTTAAATTAGTCCGATAAACAAAGGCTATGTTAAATTAGCCCAATAAACAAAATCTAGCCTATGTTAAATTAGTGCGATAAACAAAGGCTATGTTAAATTTTAAGTATCTGTAATAATGAATTCTCTCTGTATCTCTTGTTTGCTCAAGAAGATAGATTTTTATGTGGTTTTCCAAAGTTACGCAAAGTGAGTTAGTAATTTCTTAAAAAATTATTTTCTGAATACAAAACAAAAAAGTTTGACAAAATTACTCCATGAATTGTTTATTAATTTGATTGATTATTATCGACACAATAAAAGACAATAATATTTTAAATACTTGTTTCAGCTTCCTTTGTTTTCACTCATGCATTGTGTTGTACAAAGTTTGATTTTTGTTAAGTTTATTGAACAGAGAATAGCAAGTTGCTCAAAATAAAAACTTCTGTGTTCAGCTTCATTTAAGGTCTATCGCGACAACTGTTTTGCACCGATGCTTTCTCTGTCATGTGCAATTTTGCAATCTACGTCAGTCAGAAAAGCGTATCATAAACTTTCAACTTGCACAGTACAGTTTACCGGTTTTGATTTCACATTTCACTAATATACTATTAAAATGTAGCACATCATATAAAATTATATTATAGAGGCCTCTCCTATAATATACATAATAATATAATATACTGTATCGTACTATACTATAGTATACTATGCTATGCTATGCTATTCCTATCATTATCACTTTCTTTATCATAATGATGATGGTAATGAGAATAAAAATATCAAAGTAAAAAATAGCACTAGCTACCACGTATAGTACACTAGCTACCACGTATAGTAAACTAGCTATCACGTATAGTACACTAGCTACCACGTATAATACACTGGCTACCACGTATAGTACACTAGCTACCACGTATTGTACACTAGCTATCACGTATAATACACTAGCTACCACGTATAGTACACTAGCTACCACATATAGTACACTAGCTACCACGTATAGTACACTAGCTACAACATATAGTACACTAGCTACCACGTATAGTACACTAGCTACCACGTATTGTACACTAGCTCGTAGAAGGTGTACCTAACACGGAATGCTGTGGACAGGGCGTGTGTAGGAACGCGTTCCTCTCTTAGATCACGGGATTTATTGACTGTTACATTGTAAGGGCGCTAGAGTTCACAGACGTGTCATTACTTCCTTATTGTTCGTCTTCTCTTTATTCTCCTAGACCCAACATTTTTCATGTCCCATCGAGTGCAGTCTATAGCGATAGAAAACGCGCGGTTTAACGGCACATCTGAATTTGGCAGTAATTTTAAAATGTTAGAAGGTGTACCTAACACCTAAATACTAACGAATTTCGTGATAGAAATTATCAAGTTGAATACATTCGTGTATCTTTTAGCTTATATTTAAAAAAACTTTCTTGTCTCTTCGGGTTATTTCTTCATCTTTCGGCATCATATAGTCAATTGTCGTTTTTTTTTTTTTTTCATTTTTGATCTTTTTTTCCTTCATTCAGCATCGGACGTCGCGCAACAAAAAGAGTTTTAAAGAAATACCTTAAACAACTAAATACGCTGAACTATTTAATACCCTGAACTATTTAATATCCTGAGCTATTAAATACCCTGAGCTATTAAATACTTTGAGCTATTTTGACAAATTTTCTGTGACCTTATTGTTCTAAGAATATCGCTGTCTTTGGCGCATTTGAAATCCATCTTACTTTAGGTTACAATATACTGTGTACCATACAAAATTTTCTAACACTGTAAAGTATCCATTTAATTGGATACTAGAAGTACTAATACGGGAACATTTAATCCTGCATGAGCTGAAACTTTGACTGATTTAGCAATTGTATTATTTATGATTGAGATATTAATTAATGTTTTGCTTTATGCTTTGATTGATTGATTAAGTGGGTGATTGACTAATAGATTGATTTACCGATTGCAATCTTATAACAAATGTTTTATTAATACAACAAATTAATAATAATTATAACTAATTTTTAAACTTAGAACACGTGTTGTACACTGCTGAAGATGAATTCGCTGTATTCTACGTAATTTGCTACGGGGATAATTGGTCAAACATTAATTAATTAATAATTAGGGACATATATGGCGTTCAGTTCCTTGATGACATTTGAGAATTATTTATTAATAATTTTAGCGCAGCAGTAACAGATATTGTTATTATTTTTTATATACTTAAGATCATGCATTTTAAGAAATTACTGTAGGATGAAGAGCGAGAGGCGAGGGAATTGGAGGTAAATATAGATGAATTTAGACGATAGGCAACTAGAGAGTGAAAGAATAAAAGGAAGAGATAAAAAGAGGGATGTAGGAATATAGAACTGAGGATTTTGGCTAAGAAATAAACCCTATGGTTTGATGGATAATATAATTATTTAGAATGACCGAGAGAAAGCGAGAGAGAGATAGAGAAAGGATGTTAGACAAAGACAGTTTGAAAGAGAGTCACAGAGAGAAAGAGATAGAGAGAGATTGAGTGAGACAGAAAAAGTTAGTAAAGAGAGAGAGAGAGAGAGAGAGAGAGAGAGAGAGAGAGAGAGAGAGAGAGAGAGAGAGAGAGCTAGAGGGACATAAGAGGGCGCCAGTAGTAGAGCTAGACTGGTCTCACTGTGCCACAAGCTTCGCGCTGAGTTCTGTGGCGCAGCGGTCATTAATTGCACGTAATTAATTTTAACTTTTCGATTTAGATTTCTTCGTTTACTTTTCCGTGCGTGTTCTAGAAGTCTTTATTAAAGATTAATCTTGCTATTATGAATCGTAGAGTGTAAATTTCTATGACTAATCGGAACCAGGGAAATTATTTTGCAATTTTTTTCACTTGCGATGGGTTTAAGCTATATTGAACTGGTTTTACTCCAAATCTTTGAGTGTTTTTAAAATAAAATAAATTCTCTGAATTGAATTTTAAATAGGCATTTAGTGAATTAAATTAATAAATTTTTAATTTGTTCAAATTAAGCTATAATATAGTTAACTGTTAATATTTGAGAGCCGCAATAAGTCAAATCTTATTTTACAAATGGTTTGCAATAAAGTCTTATTGCTTCTAAGTTATTAATAATTAATTTGCAGTACAGAGAAATTAATGGATTTCTGACTTACATGTATTAGCAAAGCAGAAAGTCTGTTAACCTACGAGTAAATATGAGGATTCTGAGTGAATGCATAGTCAGTCTGCTATTCAGAGTAACGTAGACATGCATCATAATGTTAATTGACAAATTCTGAAATTAAAAACCTGTAATATAAATGCTTTAAGTGCTGATATATTTATGCAGCGAAGTAAAATATAGCGCATGATATTCAAAATTTAAAATATAAAGTTTTCATTTATTTAATCGATTTCTTTTGACCATTAATGATCTACTCTGTTACATTTTGCCGGTCATGTAGCATTTCTTATTAAGGATTCGGAACCGACCGTCTCCGTCTCTCCACGAGAAAAAAACAAGAGAACTTCCTCAAATCTAGCTCATTGTCAGATAATATAGTGATTCTCCCTTTTTTACTGATCAGCTCGATCGGGAATTGATCGCACTATCTCAGGAACAGCCATTTAAAAGTTCAAAACTTAACTTGTCGCTATATACACTGAGCTATTGGGAAATTGAAAAACTCGGAGACCGTAATTTACTTATGTGTACTTGTCCTTCATTACAATGAATGTACTAATAGAACTGTAATAAATATTAACTATTCACGTAGTTAAACAAGAGGTAATATAAAGAATAATGAAAGGGAGAAAATTTGAGGAAGACCAAGGCTATGAATGTTGGATGTTTGATTTAGCATTCACGTTTTAGAATTGAACAGAGATAGAAGTGAGAAGAAGAGGATATCTTTGGACTTTTAATTTTTGAACTTGGTTAACGTATTGTCCACGGATTAAATGAACACAAGATATTTTATTGATACTCTACCGGATTGACCCGTTAACTATCTTTTCGGATTATAATGGTTATCCACTGAAATATGTACTTCGGTAAATAAATATAGATATATACTTACATATACAATACAGGTAGATATATAGATATGGATATAGATTGAGAGAGAATGAGAGAGTGAGAGAGCAGAGAAAGTAAGGTTGATAGAGAGGAATAGAGAGAGAGATATATATATAGAGAGAGAGCAGAGGGATACACAAGATAGTGGTTTTAGAAAGGGACGTGCTTTGCTGTTCTTATTTCACTAAGAACGCTTAGGTCGAGCCGAGTTGCTATAGACTGATCGATCTCTCTCTAAATTATTTCATTTCATCGATAAACGAATAGGGTGAATCAATCAATCAATAGCTTCGATACGCGCTAGGCACGAGATAGAGATAGGGGAAGAGTAGTACGGGTATCATATCCTATAATGGGATTAGTCGTCAGAGAGTTGCATAGATTATTCTCGTTGCTTAGAGTCCTAATGAATATAAATAGTTTTCTATGTAATGTAAAAATCGTCTGAATAGGGGCATTGTTTAGTGCCTAATGTATAATGGAACAACGCCCAAAAATCAATAGGGTTGAGAAAGCAATAAATCAATCACAATTTATCGTTCAGTCCCTCTTCCAACTGCATAATGTAATGTCCGGGACGTCAGGATATGTAAGGAAAATTAATATATATATATATATATATATATATATATATATATATATATATATATATATATATATATACAGTATATATATATATTTGTTATAATATATAATATATATTATGTGTTGTACTTTTCTACAGATAAATTTATATTATTTTGACTTTATTCATTTAGATGGCTAAATAAGTGATATATCGGTAATTTTTGGTTTGATGCCGATTTTAGACATTATGCTAACAATTACAACCTGAACAGCTGTAAGTGCATGATTGCATGCTATGTGTTTAGAATCGATATAATTACCGTCATTTTAACTTAGATATGCTCTTCGGTGCCGTATTGTCAAACGTGATGGACATGAGTGTGGAATGGCTTCTTGCGATCTAAATTGCTTAATTGAATGAACAATTTACTATATTTGATAATGGCGTTTGATAATGGCGTTGCCTTTGTGGTAAAAACTACTTGTTGGTAAATAAACTGATCTTTAGTGAGCAATAGGGCAGAGTGTGAGTTACAATATATGCTTTGGAGCTGCTAATTGATAAAATCGTGGAGAGAGGGAGAGGGAGAGAGGAAGATTTAGAAACATTTTAAATTTAATCATGTATTGAAAGTGCTCTTTAGAATTACACTTTTATTAATTGAACGACTGATTAATTATTTGATTAAATGATTGGGTGATTGCTTGATTGATCGATTGTATTAGATCATTCAATATACTGATTAATTCGTAAAATTTTGACAGCTCTGAGGATACGAAACGAATGATATTAAACTGTTCATTTGTCGCACTCGACGAATTTTCTTCGGATTTATTTATTGTATTAAAAGTGTAGCACTTCAGTATGTTAAAATGATGTACGATTAATATAATAATTACGATTAATCAATACGTTGGGATATCTAACCGGATATAGAATGGAGGACGTTGATTTACGTTCGGAGATAATTGCCAGTCTCGTGCTGAGTCGTAAGTCTCTTTAATTCAGTATTCTCATAGTTTATTTGTTTTGTCACTGAAGAATAGACCAACCGTAAATTGCTCTTGTCGTACGAAGGCGATTAAGCGAGGAAATCGCCGCGGAAGCTATAACTTTCTCAAGCGACATAAAAGTAGAATTTGCGAAGAACTAACTTTTTGATCGACAGGGAGCGTAACAGCAGAGTAAGAGCATGAATGTGTACATTGGACCTGTCAGTAATGAGAGTGAGGTGAGAGAGCGAAAGAAAGAATGAAAGATTCATAATATATAAGTATCTGGGTGTAAAAGACTTATAATTATAGGGGTCGAACTAATGCTCTTAAAATCAAACTATTAAAATCAATGAGCAAGGTCACTTAAAAAAAATTGGAATATAATCTCATGTATGATCATACCTTTGTGTTAAACGATCGTTGATGTATTTATTAATGAGTGAGATAATGTACTGTGTATTTAATTGTTTTTACATGCCGTATGACAGTATATAGCTGATTATAATTCTATATTGTCTATGCATTCTAAGGATATCGCTGTCCCAGCTTTCCGCAGCGTTTTAGATTCATCCTCATCATCATCTTATTCCATTAAATCCTAGTTTAACTAGAGTTGGGATGCGAATTTATCATAATTTTCACTTGTTTTAGAAAATTTTAAAATTATTTCTGGAGCAACTTCTCTCACCAACCGAATGCCCTTTCTGACTTTGGTTTGGATCTTATTGCTTTATCGCCTTTGACGACACTTACAGTCCACGGTTGGTCTAATTTTCAGCAAATCATGCACAACATGGCTAATATCAATATACAATATTGTTTATTTCGTTTACTATTTTGTGCTTGTGAGTTACTTATATAACAATCATTGTTTTCTTCTGCCATTGACGTTCTGGTCTGTGGGACTTGTTTCATTGATAGAGAATAATGTGATTACCGCAGTCCTCGCTGTAACCGCTATCATTGACCGGGTCTTGAGTGATATTTATGAATACTGCTTATATAACATTTGCTAAGGATACTGCATTCTGTAGCATTTTGTATTTAAATGCCCCAAATAAGACGTCCCTGACATCATCCTTGTATGAGGAAACGGATGTTAAACCTTTATTATTATTATTATTATTAAATAGCATATTAAATTTAGAATCAAAATCTGAAGTGCAAGACGACTCGACCCACTCGAGCTACTCTACAATGATTATTTTTTATTACAAACTAACTATAGTTTGGTATCTTACTCATACCGTTTTTCTCTATACATAGTTAGATGTATATAGTTGTTGTATAAATTTGTTTTGTGTTGTGTATAATATTTTATTCCGGTTTATGTGTTTTGAGATGTAATGTCGTCATATTTTTTTACAAGCTGTACGGTGTATCAGATATAGATAAGCCTTTTGTGAAGGGATTAATTTATTGATCTATAGAGTACTATTTACGGAGCGCGAAAGCAGTCTTTAGTTGAGAAAATTTAGGCCTCTCTTGGCTCTGCCACTTGCAAAACTCTAAAAATGTTTGTTAAAAAGTCTTTTCGCATGTTTCAAGTTTCCTAAGATCCTCCTTTCTTTGCGTCTTATGGCTATATATTACTGTGTAATTGATTGTTATGTGACTGTGTATTAATACGATGTAATTGTGTTATGATTATTATAGATGGAGACACTATGTCGCGTGGTATGATGCACTGCAGGGTCGAGCAGCGTCACTCCACTACTTCTGCCGATTTCGATCCCAAGGTCAGACGTTATTCTCTACTTTTCTCGCTTTATATGACAGTGTCCCCGTTACCTCTTAACTTCTTTGAGTCAAATTTAGTAATTATTGCGAAGGCTTGTTTAGAATATTTTGTTCTCCCATAGTTTGTCAAAGTTTTCTCATGTTCTTCTTTCTTAAAATTTAGTTAATACCTATACAGATATGCAAACAATTAGATTTCTATTTTTTCTGTCTCTGTTCCTCCCTTTCACCCTCACTATATATATATATATATATATATAAGTATATACACAGTAATTATATATACACGCATTTGTATGTATGTATATATATATATATATATATATATATATTATATATATATATATATATATATATATATATATATATATATATACAGTATATATATTAATATACATGTATATCTCTCACTCTATTTCTCTTTCGACTTTTCTTGAATTCGCGTGTTTATTTATGCTCATCTGTTTATTAAACTATTGAAAATTCTGTACTAGAATATATCATAGGTATGGCTAAACAAACCGGCTGCAGTATTGTATATGATATATCTTGCTTGAAGACCTATTTTAATTATTAAAGTCCGCTTCATTTGCATGTCTTCTCTGCTAAAACTTACAGAGAGAAGTCAACGGTAAATTTTTGCCGTCTGTTTTCTATTCTTGAGACGCTTATGCAGACGTCTGTATAGGAATATAATTGATGCAATCCTGTCAAAGCTTCGTCGATTCGTTTCAACGTTATGTCGTGTTACAGTTCGCTACGCCTTGGGGAGTTTTGATTGATTGTGTAATGAGACCTTTAAATCATCAACCACTGCCTTGCAACATAATCCATCTTTCGATCAGTTGACGCTGCTGTTACTGCTGCATTGACTGCTGCACTGACTGCTACACTGACTGCTGCACTGACTGCTACACTGACTGATGCACTGACTGCTACACTGACTGATGCACTGACTGCTGCACCGGAATACTTGACTTAAACACGTTTAACACTTTGACGGAATCCGTCGCAAGTTTTATTTATTCAATACTTCGAAAAGAGAGGAGCTGCTACACCTTCGTTTAAACCGCAAATTAAGCTTACGTAAGACCAAATTGTTTCTACATCGTGGTTTAAACCACTGTTGAGGGCTAACTCGCCGATAATCTGTTTCGTAACTACCGTAAGTCTTACATTAACCCAGAAGTCTGTATTTTACCCTTGAAATAGAAGATAAATTTAACTGAAAACTGGACATGCTTTCTGTTGGTCAACATATTTAGAAGCAACTTTCAAGTACTTATAAATAACTAATAAACTATAATGTAACACTTTAACCTACAAAGGCTGTAACTTATAAAGTCTTATCAACAACTTGTACCAACGCTAGCTTATACCTATAACTTGCAACTTATAAAAACGTAGAACTTTAACATATAACCTAAAACTTGAACTTATAGCTATAACTGATAATTAATAGAAATATAAAAATAACTTAAAGCAAAAGACCGCCAAGAATTTAAGCATAAAGCTGTACTAATTACTACCGAAAAGACCTCTGCTAGCTATTTTTTCTTTTCCGTTAATAAATTGTTTCTAAAATATCTCGAGCTTGTTTGGTCGATGACATGTCAGTGACAGGGAGAGTACTGGTTTTGAACCCTGAACCTATTGTTCCGCTGCCGTCCAACTTGCCAAAAAGCCAACCGCTTTGATTGATGGATATATTTTATTGATTTTGTAATTGTTTGATTATTTATTTAATTATTCGACTTATATATTTATTGTTTCATTGATTGACTGATTAATTTATTGATTGATTGGTTGTTTGATTGATTGATCGATCGTCCGATTGATTCATTAGTTAATTTATTATTTAAATAACTGATTGTTTGATAGTTTCTTTTCGTTGCATCTAACTGGCAATCCACTGTAGATTGGAACATCTATTGAACTAAGACGGTAGCATGTTGATAAGTTCTCTGAGAACGGATCATTAGATGTAGAGTTCATATCAATTGCCGTGTCCGTCACTGACTTGCCGCTTTCGAGACAGAAAAATGTCGTTTGGCTTATAGCCTTTACCTTTAGGAGCGGTTTCTTTCTTCAACATTCGCATAATGTATCACTTTACTCGGCCGCCGGCCAATCAAACCTGGCGCTGAGCGTTGAGATTTTGTTAATGCCTAGCACGACTCTTGCCGGCATATCCTTGCCGGCCGTAGATGAGGAGGTCCTTATAAATCTCCGCGAGCAATATTCCGCAGCTTCACTGCGTCGCCACCTTTTTTCTGTAGATGTATATCGTCGGCTGATTAGAACTGCTGCAGAGCTTATTCCAGATACGCATGATTTAGTGCAGACATTTCTGAGTAAAAGTTTGTGAACTGTACAACACGGATTTTTTGAAGTCATCATTTAAAAAAGAAAATTAATATTACACAATTATTAAAATATTGGTAATTTTCAATTTATTACTCAGACTTTAATCTACTGGAATTTGAAAACTACGTTCGCTCTGCAATTACTCTTCCCATGCCATTAATGAAGTCAACTCCATCGGGATTCATGGGGCCCTTGATTTCAATGGCCGACGGAACAACTTCGTACCCTATGGACAGATCGCGGTACTTATCCGATTTCTTAGATGCGGCAAGTTCATCAGCTCCACCGGCAGTTACTAAAGTTGTATTCAGATAGGAGTTTGCCATGGTGTCAATGACCGTGACATTATTATTATTATTATTATTATTATTATTATTATTATTATTATTATTATTATTTTATTTTTTTAATTTACCCGGTGTAAAGAACCTGGGGTTTGATACCAAACGATTCAATTTCGATTTATTATTATTATTATTATTATTATTATTATTATTATTATTATTACTTGTGAATGTGATTAGATCTCTCTCTCTCACTCTCTCTCTCTCTCTCTCTCTCGCTCTCCCCCTCTCTCTTTCTCACTTTCTCTAATGTTTTACCAAGTGGCCAGAGTAAGGTACGCGTTTAAAGTCAGTCTGCTTTCACACTCAAAAAATAAAGTTTGTATGCCGTTTGCTATTTCATTTTTAGAGTTTGCATAGTCACCTCTACGACTCGTGTTGTGTTCTGGTTTGTCTATTCTTCATTTATCCAGATAAGGACACTGAAATCCGATATGATTTATTTTGACTAATGTCATATACTGGTTGTCTTAGTGATTAACTGACGATGAGTAAGACATTTATCCTTTGGATCTCTCATTCGCTAGTATGCCATATATGCCTTGAACTAGATGTGTACTTTTACAATCCTTAAAATTTTATCTGTTGCTCCTTTTACGTTATATTTTATTTGGCTAATATTTTTCAATTAAGAATTGCCGCGACATCTGCTATATTTTCTTTCTTTGAGACTGTTCTAAGATTGAATCCTTTAAATTCGAAGTTCTTAGTTTATTGTCCGTCATGTGTCAAGTAAATTAGCGAATTCCTTCGCAAGTGCTACTTCGTTAGTATGATGCTGCATTGACTGATGTTTATTTGAGAAAAGATTTTCTTGGAAGAAAACGCTGATTTAAATTCAATTTCAAAGGCCTACTTGCCTTTAGTTTCGTCATTTAAGTTTGTGCCACTTCTGTAAGTCATGTTGTAAACCTCAAAAATTAATTAATATGCAGAATTTATTAGTCTATTAGTAGTTTAAAAAATCACATTTTATTAATACTGTTATTTTTCTTAATATCCTTACTGAATCATAGGCACTTAAAATTAGATCAACTGATAATTCCTCAAAGCGAAGCGAACGTTTGAAATTGAATTTCAAAGAGCCACATAGTTCAAATTCGATCTACTGTAAGTTCTCAATAGTGCCGTCAGACTAAATAAGTTACTATAGATAATTGTAGATTAGTAATTGACTATGAGCAAAAATCTATGCCTTGGTTGTATATCATTCGTCATTAACGTAGCTAGCTTATAAAGGGCAAAAGAAGTGAGAACTTAATTAACCAGATGAATAATGTAAATATTTGTTTACACCTGTATATCATATTTCACTCGTAACGAAGCGTACAGAGAGATTTATACGGTCTCGTGAACATGCTCGGCGTGCATACGATACGGCAGAATTTTTCGTTTAAGAAAATAAAAACTATTTGCGTGGAGAGCTTCATCGTTTCTTATTCTCTCTTCGTAAATTGATTTGCTGTCTATTTAGTTTCTGTTGTGTCAGCCTGGACATGTAGCCTGCTCATATCTCTTAACCTTATCCTCAGCTCTTCATCAATCTTCTCCCCTCGCCGTTTCGCTCAATCCAACAGAATAACCACAACTCACTTTTATGCGGTTGAGTAGCCTAGTTCGTGATACACTTTCCGGACTAGGAAATCGACTCTATTTCTTGATTGATTAATCCATTTACTGAATAGTTGACTGATTGGTTGTTTGATTAATTCATTACTTACTTATAGATTGATTGATAATTAATTATATAATTATATTGATTCATGATTGATTGGTTGAACAAGCGTTCAGCCAATCAGGCAAATTAAGTAAATACCAAGTTTTGCTGTATTTTCGTCTGTATGTAATTATGAATGATTTAAACATTAGTGAATCGAATTTAAATTAGTCAATTAAAGCTATTATACTTAACGTATACATTTTGCTAGGCTATTAGATAAAGATTTACAGCTATTTGTGATTATGTAATTTCATAGATACTTTTGTTGTCTTAACGATAATGTAATTTTATCTGACTAATTGGTTGTTATTACGGATGGATAGCCTAACATGTAGACTAGCTATCTTATTGGCGATGTCGGTAAGATACCCAACCGAGGATCAGTTTGTGAGGGGTTCAAATCCTGGGCTCGCCGTCACTGACAGCATCGCTTTCGAGTGAGGAAACTGAAGTCAACATTAGCTTTACCAGATTTCACTTGGATTTTAAACCGACGTCTAGTCATATTTATTACGCATTTATGCACGCTAGCATGGTGTGTCCCGACCACTTGCCATTTCTTAAAACTGTCGCGGGGTCGACAGGATCAATACCGATTTATCTCTCTCTCTCTCTATATCTTCGTATATTTAACACCCCTGCATTCTTAATGATCTCCCTCCTCTTTTCTTTCCGGGCTATCGATTTTCAAAGCCCCAGTGACACCCTACCCCGCTATCTTTCCTACTACTTGATATTCTCATTGGAAACCCGGGGTTAGACTTGCTCGTTTTTACACTGAGCGGAAA
Organism: Enchytraeus crypticus; assembly: GCA_905160935.1. Lineage (NCBI taxonomy): Eukaryota > Metazoa > Annelida > Clitellata > Enchytraeida > Enchytraeidae > Enchytraeus > Enchytraeus crypticus. Next base: position 142,490 of record CAJHZI010000646.1, on the reverse strand, counting down.
TGAACGCAAAATACAATAGAGGTGTCGGGGTGAAATATAATCTCACAGAAATGTTTTTGAAAAAGGCATCGTTAATAAATATACATACAATATGAATAACAAAATGAGAAATAAATGAAATATAGAATATTAATGCTAAATGACCTATCTAAATATTGTGTGGGACATGTTGTTTAACACTGTTGAAATTTTAAAAGTTTCGACCCACTTCCATCTCTCCCTTTGCTTAATTTCTAATCATGAACTCTTTCATTCTTTCTCGCCATTTATCGTTTTACTCCATCCGCATTTTCCACCCGCTTTTCTTCATCACTGCTAAGTCGACGGACGGTCCGTTATTCAAGCCCATCATCAATACAGATAGGCCTAGCGGCTCTGCAGGATCTATGCACCTGGGCACCTCTTTTCGTTTTGCGAGTATTTGACAGTCTGTGTAGAACTGGAGCGAATGTCTTTTCTAGCCTTCTTTTAATGATACTTTTAATCATACAGGTGTATGGAGCATACGCATGACTGAGTTTTCGTGTTACTGAATATTCTTATAATTTTATTAGACTCCTTTATTTACATCAAATATAAACCTTCCAGTTGACTACAAATATCGATTTTTCGCTAGGGATATCATCGTGTCATCTTCACTCTTGAAATGTCTCCTGACAAAAGCTACATCGGGCTGAGCCGGTGGCTTGTTGGCAAGATTTTCGACAGCGGATCAGTAGATAATGGGTTCAGATTCAGTGCTTCTCCGTCACCGACATGCTATTCGAGCTGGAAACTGACGTTAAACTCGGCCTTGGCCTTAATTGTTAAGAAGAAACATGAAGAAGCAAATGAGTGGGTACTAAGTGTCGAGTGGGATAAGGCTTCTTCAATACGAATATCACTCCTTAGGAATAATTAAGACTTCGAAACGCAAAAGATGTTTATTAGGAAGCCTTTAAAGAGTGAAGATGACGCGATTAGGGAGCAAAATACACTCCCTAGCGAAATCTAAATATCTTAGTCAAAACTCAAAGTATTTCACTAAACTTTTAAATCTACGAGGAAGATTAATGTAATCGGCAGAATCAATGGAAAAGTCATATAATTACAGCGGTTCTACGAAAAATGAACACATCGTTAAAACAAAGCTTATTGAGCAGATAATGTCTTCTTTTTGGGGTGATTACTGATTCTGGCAGAGATATTTATCTCTGCTCTCTCGATTATATGTCTTGATGTTCAAAGTGTCCCTCCTCTGTTAGAATTAGCACCTGAAACCTTTTACGTAGTTCTAATATACACAGTGAATGAACTGCTCATTAGTTGACTGCAGCCGTATATTTTACATGAAAACTGATTAGTTGTTGTAACTTAGCAACTTTAATCAAGCAAATCCACAAGAATATCGCTTTTTGCAAACAAAAATTTAATTATCAACAACAACAAAATTCATCTTACTACTGTCATCAATGATAACATCGAGCGCTATGGAACCTCTGTTTATAATATATTTATGGTACATCGAGCGCTATGGAACCTCTGTTTATAATATATTTATGGTACATCGAGCGCTATGGAACCGCTATTTATAATATATTTATGGTACATCGAGCGCTATGGAACCGCTATTTATAATATATTTATGGTACATCGAGCGCTATGGAACCGCTATTTATAATATATTTATGGTACATCGAGCGCTATGGAACCGCTATTTATAATATATTTATGGTACATCGAGCGCTATGGAACCGCTATTTATAATATATTTATGGTACATCGAGCTCTATGGAACCGCTATTTATAATATATTTATGGTACATCGAGCGCTATGGAACCGCTATTTATAATATATTTATGGTACATCGAGCGCTATGGAACCGCTATTTATAATATATTTATGGTACATCGAGCGCTATGGAACCGCTATTTATAATATATTTATGGTACATCGAGCGCTATGGAACCAACCCGAAAAACTAAGAAAGAGCCAAAATGTTGCAAATCCATTTCTAGAATCATCATCAGGATTTCAAACATCCATCCTTCGAAAAAATAGTTTCAAAGATAGTGAATTAAATGAAAGGACCAGGTAGCTACTAATGGACACCAGATAGAAAATAGCATGGAAGAGATATTATCGCGACACCGCCACTGATATTTGCTTTTGAAAGATGAAACTGAAGTTAACATCGATTTTACAGCTTTACATAAGTAAATCTTATCTGGATATGGAGCTGTTCATATTCACTGTAAAGACAATGTTCCAAAATTTCAGCCTCCAAAGCTATATCTCAATTGAAGTAGCACGCAAAAGTTTTAGAATTTCAGGGCGGAACAATTCAGGCGTGAGTGAAAATCATAGTTCAACCATCCATCACGCAACTGGAGTTCAACCTAGTTCCCTGCGCAGATTCTTCAAATAATCTGAGTAGTTTATATTTAGATGCTGTCTAGGTTTGAACCAGCGCCTCTCTGTTTATTAGTTCCTTGTGCTCACACTGTGCCGGCAAATCCGTCATTCAACCGCTAAAGCTTTTCTACAAATCTATGCTAATCGATCTATTTCTTTAATCCTTATAGATTCTGCTAGCATAAACGCTGCGGCCGCCTAGATTGCTGCATACGTTTTGTCTGGAATTAGCTGGAGGCTCTCCCGAATGATCCGCTGACCTTGTCTGTTCCTTTGAACGAACTCTGGAACGATTGGACGGAAAGTAAATATGTCTCCGCAGTTTGTCGATTCAGCAGCTGATGATTTAGCTCCAATATAATATTTGCTTTTTTCTTTCGGACTTGCAATATCGGACGAATCGATCGAGGACGCAGCGAGCAGATATTTTACCGAATTCTTTATTCTCTGATTCTAGACAGCTTATGTTTATGAAGTGTCTAAGACTCACTCTCAATGTAAGATTTATTATATAATAATTTAACTGTAATTGAACATGAAATACTAATGGTAATTATTGTCTACTAAATCGTTCAGCACGACGCATAATTTGCATTTAAACCATTAAAATTGATTTGATATTTTATAATACAGACACTTATAAAGGCACTTATGCATTTACGCTATTGGGTTAACGTTAATATTTTACGCCAGTAAAGACTCCTATGTACAGTTCTTGCTTACACTCTTATTCCAGTAAAGGCACCTTTACACTGGTGTATGCAGAGCACACCATTTTTATTTATACAACTACATGTATGGTCCTATAAAGCTAAGGCCAAGTTTAACGTCATTTTTCTGCTTGATTTGCATGTCAGTGACGGGGAGGGCACTGGATTTGAACCCTACGCCTACTGATCGGCTGTCGAATTACTTGCCAAGAAGCTACCAGCTCAGCCTATATGTAAATAAATTCTTAAACTATCTATATTTTTAAAGAAATGTGTCTATTACTCAGCTCTCTATTGTTGATTACTTTTATTTGTTAATAGCGAAACTATTGTCAAGTTATCCAGGATAATAAATTTACTTAGTAGAATAGAAATAAAGGAAAACCAGAAAAAAAGCAGAAAAATAAAAACCGAAATTTAATTCATCGTGATAGCATCGATAGGTATGAATCTTTGCAAAGAAAAATCTAGAGGACACTAATGGACCAGGACCGAAGAGGGGTGAACTTATGGAGGAAAGTAAACAAAGCGAGAGACGGAAGTAGATTGGAGCAATGTATTAGAGAATGATAAAATAGAAGAAGGCAAAAGGTTAAGAGGAGAGGAAGTAAAGAAATAGAGTGGTTTTGCAGAAGGTTTTTTCTAAACTGGAAACTTTATTGGACGATGCGAATGACTTTATTAAATAAAAATATACGAATGTAAGGCAAGTGAGCAACGAGTGTAAATTTAAGGTTAAATGCTCGAAAAGAACTGATCTTTTTGATTATTGACTATTTTGATAATCGACTATTGACTGATAAATAAAAAGAAAAGGAATGATTTATTTAAAATCTCTATGCTCCTCTACTAAATTATTTTACAGTTTTCCGTGTGTTTCCACTGTATTTATGTGTAAACGATTCCCTATTAAATATTACATTTGCTTATTTTTGTATAAAATAATTAACTTTTTGAATATATTGACGTCAGTTTTGAGTATTTAGAATACTTTCAATTATAATTCATCGTATTTCATAACTAATCATTAATAGTGTATTTGCGCAAAGGTACCTCTGATATATTGTGTATAAATGTAGTTTAACATGATATTATTTCCTTTAAATGCAATTTCACAGTATTAGATTTTGCAATGCCTTCCCGCGTTGCATTTAAACTTGTTCATATTCTATTTATTCTCTCTCTGTCTCTCCCTCCCACCCTCCCTCCCTCTCTCTCTCTCTCTCTCTCACTCCTCTCTATCTCTCTCCCTCCATAATGCAACTCTTTAGCACTATCAAATTTTAGCTCATTATTACTTTGCGTCTGATTTCAAATACTTATTTTAGACGTATAGATCATTATTGCAATTTAATATATTTTAAACATCTGAATAATTAGTGCAAATTGACTATAACTAGATTTTGGATGATAAAAAGGACAGCTAGAGGAGCGGCAACTCTCAAACCCTCTTTACATTTCCGACATGATATGACTTTGCATTACTACAATTTCGCTGCGCGGAATGCAGCAAAATCGCCAAGAACTCGTTTAATAATTGCACATTTAGGTTCTAGTGAAATGAGAGAACGCTTACAGAAAGGTGTGTTCAGTAATTATCCTCAACTCAGCTTGTGACGGTAATGAGTATCGCTGCGTGTGTACGTGTGTGTGTGCTTGTTTGTGTGTTTGCTGGTTGGGCTCTCTTTGCTTGATTTCTTGTTCGCATGTCGCTTGATATCATTCCGTACTTCTTGTTATATCTGAGCTAAGCATGCAGTATGATGTAAGAGCGCACTTCAGTATCGTCTGCTTAAATGTCTGACTGATTGTATGTCTCTCTATCACTTATGTTACTGTCGATTCCAGACTAATCGCATCATGGCATTGACTGTATGACTAAAAGACTGTGATTATTCAAGGCTGTTCTCTGTTGTAATTGATTTTCACAGTTATCTGCGTCTGTCAGGTAATAATGAAATGTGGTTGCAAAGCTTAACTTACTCTATATTATTTTTCTCTATTAAATTTTGCTCCTTAATTCACTTTTGACGTACCGTTCTTTACGCGGTCCTACAAGATGATGATACAGATAGATTGGAGGCTCTTTGTTCTCGGATACGTAAGAAAGGGAGTTACTTCCACCTGAAATACTTATATAATAATATAATTATATCTTGGAATTAATTTTATTGTGTTTAGCTCGGAATTGTATTCAGATAGCATATCGGATGCAGAATCCAATCCAAACATTGAATCGACCCTATCCACACTGACTCGCCCCTATCCACACTGACTCGACCCTATCCACATTGACTCGACCCTATCCACACTGACTCGACCCTATCCACTCTGACTCGACCCTATCCACACTGACTCGAGCCTATCCACACTGACTCGACCCTATCCACTCTGACTCGACCCTATCCACACTGACTCGACCCTATCTACACTGACTCGACCCTATTCACACTGACTCGACCCTATCCACACTGACTCGACCCTATCCACACTGACTCGACCCTATCCACACTGACTCGACCCTATCCACATAGTTAATATCATGACGTTGTGCAGGTTCTCCGGATTTTATTCTGAATCCAGTCCTAACCAGTATTGTGTTAGCTTAGCATATAACTAAAAATAACAGTAACGTACAAATTTCACACAAATCAACAAATCAGGAGTCTGCTTGAAATGTCACTGACCGTGCCGTATGGTAAAGCTGGTAAAGCTAAGGTTAACGTCAGTTTCCTCATTCGAAAGCGATGTCAGTGACGGGCGAGCCCAGGATTTGAACCCGCATCAACTGATCCGCGGTCGAGTATCTTACCGACTTCTCCACTGGCTGCAGCCAGTGGCGAAGTGAGGAACTGGACGTTAAATTCTTATTGAGTGATTAGTCTATGGCATATAAAACCTATTGTGTTGAAGGTTAAGCACGAGTTCATACTATTGTAATGGATGTCCCTGATGACATCTAGCACTTATTTAATACAATGCGCTGTTTTAATTTAAATATAAATTTAGCCTACTCTACCTCGAAGTACCAATTATACGTAATACGTATACCAATTATACGATTACTATGTTGTAATCTATAAATTCATTAATCGACACATTGCTTATATTTCTTTCATGTTTGTACTAGTTGAATCGTTGCACATGGTGCGGAAAGTGGTTAGGCATTTAAAATAACTTTCTTAAATTTCGTGTATTGTTTTCATATTCAAATATAAATTTCTACCAGATTGATTTAATATCCGTAATTAATTAATGACCATACAACCTGTAATAAACTTCTCACAATCTTAGAAATATCAACATTTTTATGTCCCTGTTTATCGAACTGCTTTACTGGAAAAAGTATAACAATTAGAGGCCCTAAGTTCTGGGAGTTTTTATCAATGGAATTAAAAAACCGTAGATTAATTTTTACACTTGAAACTATTCTCAGATCCTGCCTAGATGAGAGATGCTGATGATTTTTTGCATGCTATCTACTAAGCATAATTCCCGGAATGATTATTTCAATTATCTCCTTTCAATTTTTCATTTTATCCGTTATCATAATAATCATTGTGCTTTTTAACCAATTAATTTTTGCCAAATGATACTATAATGTGCATCCATTTTTGGTTTTTTTATTAAGTCACAATTAAATATACGAAGCTGATAATGCATGCACACAGAGTTACGTAACTCTTTTATAGTATCATATCATTTTTAATTTCCTGTAGTTAAATATTCTATTTTTTGCTGCTCTGTAGCTATATCTATTAAATATTCTTTGCTATTGCATAATTTCTCTTTTTTGTTATGCTTGATATATGCGATCAACGATATTGTTTTTATTAGAATTTAAAAAAATCAGGAACGAATGTGTATCTTTCGTAACATATTCTTCGAGTAAAAAATGGATGAATAGAATCGTGGACGGATCGGTAGACGGATGAGCAGTGGACGGACAGGTACCCGGAGGAAGGACTCTGTGGAAAGACGCGCAGAATTAACCGAGCGTCGAGCGACGTACGAATGAATACATGTGGATAGATGAGGGATAGATAGATGAATGAAGGCTGGGAGATGGAAATAGGAAAGTGACCAGTCTGGTGCCAAGAGAGTTGAGCTCTTATAACTGGAACGTAAGCATTCCGCCATGTTTGAAGTTAAGCGTGAACTGAGTATTTGTAGAACAACAGGATGTGAACTGGGTGTTTGTTGTACAACAGGTGTGAACTGGGTGCTTGTTGAACAACAGGATGTGAACTGGGTGTTTGTTCTGCAACAGGGTGTTAACTGGGTGTTTGTTGCACAACAGGATGTGAAACGGTGTTTGTTGTACAATAGGGTGTTAACTGGGTGTTTGTTGTACAACAGGATGTGAACAGGGTGTTTGTTGTACAACAGGGTGTTAACTGGGTGTTTGTTGTAGAACAGGATGTGAACTGGGTGTTTATTCTGCAACAGGATGTAAACTGGGTGTTTGTTCTGCAACAGGATGTGAACAGGGTGTTTGTTCTAAAAAGCAATATAAGGAACGTCTCAAGCTTAATTTTCAGCTGACCTTTGAACAAAGAAACTTTAAAATTGACTAAAAACCCGATGAAACAGTGCCATCTGTTAATTAATCAGTGAGGAAGATTCTTCATCAGGTACTAAATGATTCTAAGGAACTAGATTGAAATTATTCTAAGGAACTAGATGGAATGATTCTAAGGAACTAGATGGAAATGATTCTAAGGAACTAGATGGAAATGATTCTAAGGAACTACATGTAGTATAGCTGCATCACCCTGTGAATATGATATCATTGATCACCGGAGTGGGTGAAGAATATCGTGAGAGGAGGGTAGAGGTGAGGGAGGGTGAATAGGGATTTGTATTATATAGTGACCATGCTACCGATAATTGAACGTCGCTGCAGGTCTGCGCAGAGCTTGGCTATCATTACCCTCTGCAGTTTTCTCTCACATACTTGCGTTATAATTAAACGGCATAAATCTTATTCAAGCTATATATGGGCAGCAGAGGAAACCCCTGATGCTTCTGATATGCAAGCTGCATCTGTACAACAGTAGTAAACGTGCTGCCTCTAATGGACAGGCTGCCTCTGTATAACAGTAGTAAACGTGCTGCCTCTAATAGACAGGCTACCTCTGTACAACAGTAGTAAACGTGCTGCCTCTAATAGACAGGCTGCCTATGTATAACAGTAGTAAACGTGCTGCCTCTAATAGACAGGCTGCCTCTGTATAGCAGTAGTAAACGTGCTGCCTCTAACAGACAGGCTGCCTCTGTATAGCAGTAGTAAACGTGCTGCCTCTAACAGACAAGCTGCCTCTGTATAGCAGTAGTAAACGTGCTGCCTCTAACAGACAGGCTGCCTCTGTATAGCAGTAGTAAACGTGCTGCCTCTAACAGACAGGCTGCCTCTGTATAGCAGTAGTAAACGTGCTGCCTCTAACAGACAGGCTGCCTCTGTATAGCAGTAGTAAACGTGCTGCCTCTAACAGACAGGCTGCCTCTGTATAGCAGTAGTAAACGTGCTGCCTCTAACAGACAGGCTGCCTCTGTATAGCAGTAGTAAACGTGCTGCCTCAGGTGTATCTTATGCTGCTGACATCTTATGACATCTGTTATTTAGTTTTTTATTTAACTTCGATAATCTTATAAAATCTCTGCTATTAATAATTAATCTATTCCTGTATTTCATTGCAGTCTGACAACCGCAGTTAGTTTCATTACAACGAATAGTATATATATCGAACATCTCTTCATTCTACGGCTTCTTTCCGAAACATCATTTCTCATAATCTCTTTCAAAGCTCAACAGAAAACTACCTCAATAAATTTACTTTTTTCATAATCTAGATAACATTTAGATATATAATCTAGATAAAATTTAGATATTGAAGTTATTTAGATATGTAACTATGATGCCTCTAATGGACAGGCTGTCAAATGTATTCTCAACATATTTTATTTATGTTCGAAGCTATTTTGGTGAGAGAGAAAGAGAGAGAGAGAGAGAGAGAGAGAGCACCTTGTGATGCAATTTATTTCGATGCACGAGGTATACAATTCTATAGACCTCATGAAGATATCGCCTCTACTTTCAGAGTAAATCTAGTTGGGATTTAGCAGTTGAGAATAGCAGATGTTTCCTACGAAGCCGCTCTGGTATCACGCAGCATTGGTTGCTTGTGTCGAGTCGTGAAATTAAACTATTTTTTTCTCTGAATTTTCATGAAAATGAATGCGAATTTATTGAATGATAGCAAGAGTGAGGTTATACGTCGCTTTTTCCTTTCAAACGGGTCAACTGTGTTGCTGTAGTTTTTAACAGTGTTTTCAGGCCTTCATTTTCTATATCTCTTTGGTTTACCTTTGGCTGGTCTGTACTCATGAAACGCTTTATGTGCTATTTTACGGATTTCGTTTCTTTTCCAGCAATTAATTGAAACCGTCTTTAATTTTATTCTTCTATGATCACATGATCAGTACCATTTGCGATCATGTTATACTCTGATACGTCTGTTGTTCGCTGACTGCATGTTATTGTCTGATAGCATGTTATTCCCAGAATCTTGTTATTTTCCGGATCCTGTTTTCAAATTCTCAAATATCACGTTTTTCTTTGATTATTTTTATTTTCTGATACTCCTGTTATTCTGTGATGCGCCTGTTATTCAGTGATTGTATTGTGATACAGGCGTATCATAATACGTCTGCTATTCTGTGATACTCTTGTTATTCTCAGATTTGCCTGTTATTTTGTGATACGCCTGTTATTCTGTGATACGTCTGTTATTCTGATGATAGGCCTGTTTCCTCACTTCCTCAGGTCGTTTATAATGGATTTAAATGTTATCACGATGTCCATGTTACCAAATAGTCGTATATAAATTAAAAAATGCTGTGTCATAGAATTATCTTTCATAAAATTATTTTTCCTTTAAAATGTCCTTTAGAGGCTGAATTTCCAGACTGTTGGGGTAACCGTGACGTACGTCCATGGCAAGCGTCGTATTTAAATAAAAAAATAAACAAAAATATATTTATATATATATGTATATATATATATACATATACATATACATATATATATATATATATATATATATATATATATATATATATATATATGTATATTATATATACACATATTATATATATTATATATATATATATATAGAGAGAGAGAGAGAGAGAGAGAGAGAGAGAGAGAGAGAGAGAAGAGAGAGAGAGAGAGAGAAGAGAGAGAGAGAGAGAGAGAAGAGAGAGAGAGAGGGAAAGAAAGAGAGTATTTAATATTGAACTATAATTGGATGTAATCTGCTTCTTTTGCAGATTGAGCGCTGTTGATGCTTTGATGAAGCTTTCCATTTCCATGAAAGGTTCACACCTGTAGTAGTTAGCATTCACTGAACCTTCATACACATTCCATTGTTTTATTCTATTGATTCTTTTTAAGCTCCTGTACTAATCTTAAGTCGGCTAGTGGCATTGATTTTGTTCAGATGGATTCACAGGTAAAAATATGAATGTTAATTGCCCTATTAACGCCTTAACGCGCCACCTTTTATCGAACTACATACTTATTTAAGTCGATAGAACGTCGCTTGCGGGTGGATGATATAATCGGTCAATCATATTTACTATTCATTCCTAAATGAGAAGATTAGGTTTTGAGCCTGTTGTGGATGGTGTGGCTGTTAAATTGTAAACTAAAATTTTAAGAAATGGTGTCAACTGACATTCATGTAGCAGAAGGGGGCACATCTGGCTTGTTAATGCGACAACGTTGGAACATTTGTGTGTATTTAAGTTTTGACGATATGACGCCATTAGGGTTTCCGTTCTCGTGAGAATATCGAAGAAATGGTGTATACCACCAGTGCAGCAGAGTATTAGTAATCAGACACAAAAACAATCAGACACAAAAACAGTCAGATGCAAAAACAGCAACCAAGAAAGAAATCTATGTAACACATGCGGTATGTCATGTGTGTAACTATACGAACAAAAAAAGAAAAGAAATTTCCGCTGCTGCTGTGTCACTGGAGTTGAGTGGTAGTTAGATGAGTTAATTCATAGCGAATCAATCAAGCACTAAACCAATCAATAAATGGTAGTGTTTTATCAGGAGTAGTATTATCAATATATATTTCATGAACTATTCCACACTGTGACTGACATATGAACGACCACGATAAAGAAAAATAAAATGTGTAATGAAAAATGGATATTAAAGGTTAGAAAATGTTTGCCAATGTTTCATATATTGACTTTCTTAAATTGCAGAAGTACATGTTGCAGTAAGCCAAGATATGCATTTAATGTGCAATACGTAAACAAATTTATTAACAAATTTCAGTATTTATGTTATATCTACAACGATTTTATCTCCCTCTCTTTCTTTCTCTAATAAGTATTCTGCATTTTGTAACCTTTTCGCATTTTACTATTTGAACCTTTCATATGTTTTTGTACATTAAATGTACATGTCTGCACGTATGTCCTAACCTCTGCACCGCTTATTGATTACACACCGTTGTAGCGGGGTGCGCGATGGAAGTTGGGCAGCGATCTAGGGGTGGTTGGCCGCATGGAAGTCTATTTGTTACCTAGGATTTGAACTCAGATCGTTTCTATGTAAGGCTCACAAGCCACTGAATTTTACGGTATTAAGGTGATATTTAATCACGGTGAGAGAAATTAGAATCGGCTGTCATTGTTTATTGTTCCAATACGAAACGAACCTTCTAGCAGATATGGAACCACATCCGGAATATATACCGAATTAAATCCAAACTCTGAAAAATTTGATTTCAAATCTCGTTCTGGTAATTCGATAACTTGTCGGAATTGACGAGCACCTGATAAAAGCCGTAAGGCCGATTTTATCGTCAGTTTCATCTCTCGAAATCGTTATTATTGACGGGCGAACCCAGGATTTGGACGCCGCACATACTGATCCGGAGTCCAATATCTTACCGACATAGCCACTGGCTCCAGACAACACCACTGATGCCACCGTCATCTTCATTTTCATAAAATCTTGAATAATACGAGTAAGTTAATTTTAGTAATTGTGGAACGCTGTATTTCATAACATTTTCTTATTTTATGTTGACTCCGAACGTGTGTGATAGCTGAATATCCTTTCATCTTTTATAATTTTAATGTTAGACTCCAGTTTCGTTTCAACTTTTAACAAATTCGCAGCTTTTCATGGCTATGGTTTTCCCAGGGTTTGCAAAAACACTTTTTGCAAATGTACCGACAGTTCATGGGGATAAATCACCAATAGTAATACTTAGGACGCAAGTCATTACCGAATTAGCAGTCATGCAAAATGAATTGATATAAGAGAAATGGAAATTACTCCTGTACGTTTTATACTAAAAGTTGATTCACGCATCAGCACAAATTATTTCCTTGTGAAATGTAATTGGTTTCGATAACTAGTTTAAGTTTAATATTTATTAATATTTTTGCTACATAATTATTGTTAAAATTTTCCAAATTAAAAATTTCTCATCCCCTCTCCATCCATTGTTCAAGAAATTCCCTTCGTCTTTATTAAATTATGCAAGTTTTCTGAAGTAAAATACGATATTTGTGCCCTTAAAAATTCTACTTCTGATCTTAATTTTTCAGATTGAGAGGCAACCCTGGTGTTCATTATCGTGACAAGATGTTCATCTGAACTTATTTTACTGAACACCTCTCTCTTTCTCTCTCTCTCTCTTTCTCTCTCTCTCTCTGTCTATCACTGGCTCTTCCCTTTCGAACTCGCAACGAGTTCTCTTCATCGAGTTCCCTCAACGTTGGACCCCCTCCCATTCTCCAGGATTCTGTCAGCATAAGAAGTTAAGAATTTATCCCGTTTTCTGTATTTTGTTCTCAAGGATTTGTCTCCATGAGAATAATTAAAAGCTATTGGTTCATTTTATAAGTTTTCGCGATGATGTTTCGTTGTCTCAAAGTCTATTTGTTATATTTGTAACATCTCTCACTTTCTATGTATCACTTTCTCTACCTCTCTCTCTTTAGCGTTCTGCTTAGAGGCAGGTTCCAGGTACGCATTTCTAGTCACATTCTGCTTTATTTCTCGTAAGAGCGAACACTCTGCTGACCACAACAATGTTCCGATAACAAAAGATGAAGTCTTTATAAAATCTCAGTATAGCCCCTATCAATAAAAAGCTGACATAAATATAGAGTTTCTTCTCATGGCTTTCTGTATTTCTTGCTTAATAGCCTTTTACGACGCGTCCATTTAACGGTTGGTTTATTCTGCAGCAGTAACACCGACGAAACGTCAAACATTGCAGAATTTTTCAAAGATACCTGTGAGCTGCGAAAGATACCTGTAACTTACTGAAAAGTTAAATTCTTTAGCTATTAATTTAAATACCAGATCGATAATTATATATAACATTATTATTATAATCATAAGATTTGTTATTTAAATTTTACTGTACTGCATCTTTCAAAGTCAAAAAAGTCAATATTAACTTCCGTTTCATCTCTTGAAAGCGATATCAGTGACGGGCGAGCCCAGGAATTGAACCCATACATACTTTTTCGCCGTTGGATATCTTACCGACATCGCCACTGGCTGCAGCCGAGGGAGGGAAGGAAGGAAAGGAGGAAGAGAGAGCGAGAGAGTTGTACTATTATATAGTCCACTCTGATTCCCCCATACAGGTGAGTAAGGCACAACCAATCCCTGGAGAGGTGGTTCCAGTCGACCATTGCTGGGAGCTGCCGCTCTTGTTGTGGGGTGTAATTCTCTAGGGGTGCTGTTCATTCTAGAATTCTTGGGGTGCTGCTCATTCTAGGAGTGCTGCTCATTCTAGGAGTGATGTTCATTCTAGGAGTGCTGCTCATTCTAGGAGTGCTGCTCATTCTAGGATTGCTGCTCATTCTATGAGTGCTGCTCATTCTAGGGGTGCTGCTAATTCTAGGAGTGCTGCTCATTCTAGGGGTGCTGCTCATTCTAGAGGTGCTGCTCATTCTAGGAGTGCTGCTCATTCTAGGAGTGCTGTTAATTCTTGGAGTGCTGTTAATTCTAGGGTTGCTACTTTTCTAAGGGAAGGATATTACACAATAAAATATTGTCACGAATTATCGTTAAACAATTCAGAGCACTTTCCCCTCTCTCTCTCTCTCTTTGTCGCTACCTCCCTTCCTTGTCCTCTGTATCTCCCCTCCCCTCTCTCTGTATCGTTGTCCTCTCAGTTTATTTAAATGCAAATGTTTATTTTTGTATAAACTCTGCACTATGCAGCCGCAGTAGCAGCAAATACTTAATAAACCGTCTCTATCCAGTTAACTAAAGAAATGCTTAACGCCGAGTGGAAATGAATCTGATGAAGGCGAGCGGATCGATAGCAAGCCTACAGTCTTACTGCTCTCTCCCCATTAACGCTTTCTCTATATAACTCCGTCATATAACCCGAGGCGCATCTCACCTAGGCTTAACTCTTTCTTTAGCCGTAGAATTTTCTTGCGAATTAGCGCCGACAGTTGAGGTTACGAGATCAGGGGAACGTCTCCCTAGAAACTTCGCTATTTACTTCGGTTAAGCGGACCGGGCGGGGTCTTATATCTTTATGTATACAGATTAATGTATACGGATTTACATGTATGTATACGGATATAGACACTTTATCATGCTAGTTAGTTAGTTAGTTAGGCGGTTAGTTTGTTAGTTAGTTAGTTAGTTAGTTAGTGAATTAGTTAATTAGTTAGTTAGTTAGTTAGTTAGTTCGCTAATTTTTTATTTATTTCACAACTTACTCGTGTTTAGACACTCATGCATACTCGTACATTATTCACATTGTTATTTTAAAGTATTAGTATACGTGTAGAGTAGAAGGCTTTTGACGGCCCCCCCTCTCTCTGCTGAAAATGTATTTATTTTGTTCACTGGCGTTCTAACGCATTCACTCACACACTTTAGCTGCTCTAATCTTAACTCAGCTGTCGCCGCTCTAGAGGTTTTCTCTCATCCTTCAATTTCTTCTTCGTTACAATTCCTTTAACTGTAGTAATTACTTCGTCTGGTCTGAATGTCATCAGCCTGATGTGTGTCTATGCCTGCATCCTGCGAAACTCGGTGTGCCCGTTAGGCGATGATCTCAACGCTAAATTATTAGTGATTAAGTTGAACGATTATCTTTTAGTATGATGCACCTTGTATATTGTATTGCATGATCTCTCTCTCGCTCTCTCTCTCTCTTTCTCTCTCACCCTCTCGTAGTGCACTGTCTACTGGCAGGTCCATGGTTTATAACGACTCCACTCTTTTCTGCCTTCCGGATTCTTCTTTATGTCCACGTACGAGTGGATTCATATTAGAGATGGGAATCGAACCGAACCCGAACCGCACCGAACTCAAAAATCAGGAATTTTGACCGAACCCAACCGAACCCGAACCCAGACACTGGCCGAACCCGAACCGAACCCGAACCCAGACTCTGGCCGAACCGAACCGAACCCGAACCCAGACTCTGACCGAACCCGAACCGAACCCGAACCTTGTCTTCGTCCAAACCGAACTGAACCAAAATCTTGAAGTTCCTTTCTTCTTCGCCAGCCTGACATTATATAAAGATAGTAAAAACAATACAAATATATATCTGTTTTTGCATTTACTTGTCTTACAGTATCCAACAGCATATATTCAGGTAAGGCTGGTTCCGGCACAAATTTAAAATTTAACAAAAGATAGCGATACAAAGGAATGGTAGCGGGAAGCGACACTGGTCTACAGAAGATAATGGATAATCTGAATTATATGGCATTGAAATATTGAATGAAGATTAACATCAAAGAGACAAAAGTAGTGAGAGTATCCCAGAATAGAGATGAAGTCAATATTATAATAAATGTAAACAAATTGGAACAGGTAAGGAGTTTCAAATATTTAAGTCATGCTATAACAGATGATGGGAAATGCGAGACTGAAATATATAGTAGGATTGCACAAGCAAAAGAAACTTTTGATAATAGGAAACTTTTAACAAAAATCCTAAAGAAAGACACTAAGATAAAGACATTGAAAACCTTGGTATGGACCACGCTATTATATGGATCTGAAACATGGACATCAAGGAAAGAAAATATAAGGAAACTAGAGTCGGTTGAGTCGTTTTACTGGTCATTAACACGATCCAAACTATGACTAAGTTAATAGTTTAACTTTGAAATATATATAATAAATAATTTCAAATAAATATTTGAAAAGTTAAGGAACTATATTAAAAGCTTTATCTCGTTATCTGTAAAGATTTCCTTCATATAATTACTTTTTTTTATTCTAAGTAATCTATTGTTTTTACCTATTTTAATATTGCCATTTATGACAACTGTGTGTAAAGTAATCTGTCTAACTTAAATTAAGTGCCTGTATTTTCACGTTTATGATGTTCAGTTGTGCAATATCCTAATCATTTTAATACTTGAACTTGCTAAATGTACCTTTGCGTATATTTTAATATGATTACTTCCTTCTGCTTTTAAATTCGGAATATGTAAGTGCCACTTGTGGCCTTTATCTCCGGTCATGCGCTGATGCTGTTTGTGTATAATTGTAAAGTCTATGTTTGTGACATGCGTATGATAAATAAATAAATAAATAAATAACTTGATCTAATTATATTTGATTAACTTAATTTACTATAAAATTGCTATTGAATTAACTCCGTTAATGACTATAACCGACCCCAGCTAAACTGGGATTCAAGGGAAGATAATGATGATGATGATGATGAATGACTATGTTAGGACTGTGAAGGATATCCCGTGTTGTTCTTGCTGTCGGCACTGAGTGGGGTCTAGTGTTATATTCGAACGATGATACTATTGACACAATCGAAGCGCTTTAACCACTGTACTAAGTGGTTCTGCCTAGCGATATTCTATTTATTCGCTTTTCAATCGATATTTCTAATAGGCATTCTGCCTGTACCTATACGTGCACATTTCCTTCGTAGATGTTCTACAGTTTGTTGCTTCTCATCCGAACATATTTATATATTTATCGGAGTGTTTATAAACGAAATAATCCAGCATTATTGCATGGCATAAAGTTGCCATGAACAAAATTTTTTTAAACCAAATCCTGTTCGAAAAATCTCGTATTTCATTTTCATATTGCGTGGGATGAACAGTGTGCTGAAAATTAGCCTGTATATATGATTTTAACGAAATATTAGCTCAATATCATTTAATGCTATGTCTAAGCCTACAATATAATTTCTAATTACTATGTTATATGTTGTGTCCTATATGATAAATAACGAATGATGTATACCTGTACATTATGTTGCTTGTGGTATTCTGTAACTTTTGTACGTTTATGATGGTATGATACAGCACAACATAGCCGCATCCTAACAATATTTTATATAATGCACATAATCATAGACCTACCAATAGGCTGTGCACTTATAGAGATAATCAAATTCCAAGTCCGTCCTATTTCAGAATAGATCACCCGATTACTGCGCTTAATTTAAAACGGGACCAAACTATAACTAATGAAAACAATCTATTTGCATAGCTAACTCAAAAGCCTTATTTGAATCAATCTAAAGGCTACATTACTGTTTGGCATGCATGATGCGCAGGTCTGACAAATGATATACTATAACAGAATAGACAGAAACATTTAGTAAAGTAAATCTTGTGTGAATTGGGGTAGGATTGCAGGTCGGATGGCAGGGGATTAGGAAAGGGAATGAGTGACGGTGAGGCAAACGAAATTATTCGACAACTCGGTGAGATGGCTATTGATATTCGACTGAAGTCCGTCTCATTACCAATCTACCCCCGGGCTGGCTAACTCTCTTTCAAAATAATAAATCAGGACCTTACGTCCGTTTCTCCATCCAACTATGTCGAAATTGTATAGCATATACGAAAATAAGCTGTACTTTATGCGGTTTTTCTTATGTGCACCGTTTAACAGAGATGTACGATTGATTTTCGGTTTGGTCTTGGCGTCATTGCGTAAGGTGTTGTCACATATGACAGTGGTACTCTAAATATGTTGCTTCTGTTGCTACATTTATTATAACTTGAAGGGTTGAGAGAATGTTAACCAATAGCCATAAGCAATGGATAAAAAGCAATAAGCCATAAGTAATGGATAAAAAAAGGGAAAACGTATCGCTTTATTTTCTTAACTTTGTTTCTGGATCGTTGATAGAGAAACGAGAGTTTAGATGTAGTACTTTGTATTTTAATTTTTAATGCATTACATTACAACAATACGATCTATGTATAAATAGCTAAGTGTGCAGGTCGACAAGTATCATGAAATTTAAATCGTTTCAGTTTCTGAAGTTCACACTGCACTGATTCACACGGGATCAGTTCTCTAACAAATCTCCCCCAGTCAATACATGCCTAAGAAAAAGGTTGAGATTCAGCTAACGCTATGTGCAGGAACTATTAACAAACTTCTATGTATGCCATATTTGATTTGTATTATAAAATCTAGCAATAAAAGTAGTATTTCAGTATTTTTGGAAATACTAGTAGTAGTACACAAACTCTAAACAGAGACTCGTTCTCGTTTGCTTGATAGATAATTAAATACGATTAATTCTGAAATG
This sequence comes from Enchytraeus crypticus, assembly GCA_905160935.1. Lineage (NCBI taxonomy): Eukaryota > Metazoa > Annelida > Clitellata > Enchytraeida > Enchytraeidae > Enchytraeus > Enchytraeus crypticus. The sequence goes on along the minus strand of CAJHZI010000646.1, from coordinate 123,768 downwards.
TCCGTCTAACGTGCGTTATACTAATGCTTTATATGAACTGTTTAATATATAAGTAATACTATTACTATAATTTTTATATAACTTCTATTTTATTTATTTATATTTTTGTTTCCATTTATATTTGTCAACCATTTTACTAAAAATATTGAAGTAATTAATACATGTTTAAAATTTCACATCGTTGGTTTGTTTTCTAGGTTCTACGGCTTAAACACGTATTTTTAGAGGCTTTCTGTAATTATTTGTGCTATTAATACATAATAGTATTTAGAGTTTTGTATACTCTGTTAAATTCACAGCCCATTATGTGTCCGGGTTGTTTGAAGAATAGACCAACCGGTTACTGCACTGCCGAAGAAGGCGACTAAAGCACTAAAATCCAAACCAACTTCAGAAAGGGCATTCAATTGATGAGACTCCAGAAATTACACCCAAAATTTAAACGAATGGAAATGGGTGGGAATGACTGATGAGAAGGTGTGGGACAGAGAGTGTTGGAAGGTCTATTCTTATCGCGACCCTGGTTAAACTAAGATTCAAGGGAAGATAATGATGATGATGTATACTCTTTTAAATTCACAAACATTGAATGATGATTTCATTTGTACTTCAGTGTCGCTGATCTCTTCTGTTGATTTCATGTTTAAATGCAATGCTTAACTTTAATTAAGAGAATTACTTATTATCTTATTTAAGAATTACTTATTACCTTATTTAAGAATTACTTATTACCTTATTTAAGAATTACTTATTACCTTATTTAAGAATTACTTATTACCTTAATATTTTGGTAAAATTATGCTTCAGGATCGTGATAATTATTGTTGTATGCTGGTTTGCCAATTTCCAATAAATGTTGAGTTCTTATAGTGTTAATAATTGAGTTAATAATTTGAGTTCTTTCCAATAAACATTGAGTTCTTTACGCATATAGTGGTTTAACATTTCTTTATTAATTTTAAGGTGACTCATTTCTTTATGTCAGTCAAAGATTCTGTTGGGCGAAAAATTCTCTATTTTATATCCGGTTTTGTGTACCTTGCGATAGAATTTACTGAATTTAGTCGTCAACGCGGGCAAGGTACATTTCTGCTTGATTACTTTCAATTTTATTATTATTGATGATACGGAGAACATGTAGATTGTGCTGTATGTATGTATGCCGTTAGATGCCTCAGGCTTTTGCCGTCATATCTGAATGCTCTTGATTCTGTTCGTCATTAGTTCTTTTAGCTCTGGCATTTCCTTCGCTTTACGTCGTTTTGATAAATTATTCTCTTTGAAGACATGAGATATCCTTCTTTTGGAAATTCAAAGAGCGCGTATGTTGTAGTTGCACTTACAACATGCGAAAGACTTTCATTTAATTTCGTGCAGATGCTTGTTGCGAGAAAATATATTATTTTTCCGTATTTAGTTCGCACTCTAAACGCTACATCTTATGGGTGGCTTAACCTCAACCTCAGTGTGCTAGATAATTCCGTATTAATTGCCGTAAAATTTCACTGACATTTATGAAATTATCGATTCGTTTGATTGAGCCTTTCTCTTCAGGAACTTAGATATATTTACATATATATAGTCAATATTTAGGTCAACGTTTATTTTCGTTTATTGATGCCCTGCTTTCGGGGGAAACTGTATTATATGACTTTAAATTTACTGCAAGCAGTGAAAGCTTGTTTTCTATTATCAACATTTACTTGATTTGCATAGCACTGGTTATTACGTAAATTATTGCACATTACACACTGTAGCACAGACTGTTACATAGACTGTTAGATAGACTGTAGCACAGACTGTTACATAGACTGTTACATAGACTGTAGCACAGACTGTTACATAGACTGTTACATAGACTGTAGCACAGACTGTTACATAGACTGTTACATAGACTGTTAGATAGACTGTAGCACAGACTGTTACATAGACTGTTAGATAGACTGTTACACAGACTGATACATAGACCGTTACATGGACTGTTACAGAGACTTATACACAGACTGTTACATGAACTTCTACGCAGATAATTAATTACACATACGATTAATGTTACTCATACTGTTGCTCAGACTGTTATAGACACTAAATAACTATTTTTCTTTCAGCCTGAGTCGTTATATACAAGACATTATTATTTACCATACTATATAATACCAGTGTAATCTGTCCTTGTAGGCTAGGTACCCTACTAATTGACAACAACGCGATATTGAATTCTGCACTGAATTGGGAGAAATGACTAAATCTGATAACAATTTATTGTAATACTTCGAGAAGCGAGTAGCATCTGCGAAAGACGTATTAGAGTTACCGTGATTCAATTACAACTATCAGCGAGCTGAGAAAAAAACGTGAATCTTTGTCGATCATCATAGTGACGTCATCATTCTATGACTATTATGCTCTATTCTGCTTTTTCTCTTTCACACGATCAGTCAATCAGTGCATACATTGATCAGCCAATTAATAAAACGTATAATTAATATATCAAGCTCTCTTTTTCTTTTTTTCTCTCTATCTCTCCTTTTATATCGTTATTTATTTCTATCTCTCGCTCTCTCTTTCGCGCTCTCTTTCACTTTCTCTTTTTTCTCTTTCGCTCTCTCTCTCCTCCACCGGTATCGATATCTTTTCTGCAACAACCTAAATCTCAGATTTTCTGCAATAAAATATCGTCTAATGAAGCTTATTAATTAGTCAAATAACTACAGAAGTCGTTCTGGCTTCTGTTTATCATATCCATCTGACTCACTATATCCACGTAATACCTGCATGTATTGTTTTAAAGCTTGTTTGAGTGTATATTGAACTGCACAGGTAAGAGTTTGTATAGTAGTCTCCAGAACCATCGTTTCTCTCTGGCTTTATAGTACAAATTGTCCTATAAATACTCATCTGTTATATATAGTTTATATACTTATATATATATATAATATATATATATATATATATATATATATATATATATATATATATATGTATATACCTTAGTGCACTTCATACTGGCAAGTCAATGGTGTATAACGCCTCCTGTCTTCTCTGTCGTCCGTTTTTCTTTTTATGTCCACATATGAGTAGATTTATAAATCATTTAACATTTCTAATCTCAGCCTGCCTCGTCCTCTATTTCCTTCCATTCTGCCTGCAGTGTTCTACTTAGTAGACTTTAGTGGATCTCCAGATATTATTGTAGCAGTTTTCAAAGGAAAAAAGCTATTAATGGCTAGAAAAAGCCAATTCAAAGCTTGATAATAAAAAGATGTACGTATATGGTGCGTAAAATTACTTGTTTTGTAACTTGAACAACTTTAACCAAATTCTTCAAAAATATTGTTGCTGTAGATATTGAAATTTGAGCATATTATACTAATTTTAGATAAATTTATAAAGGTTGTTCTATAATTTCTGTATATCTGCAGAATATTTACCTAATGTTTATGAAAATGGACGCCACTGATAAATGGGCCTGGAAATGCTATAGCTGTCTTATTGGTAAATATTTTTATACCAAAAGGATGTTTAGCTCATTTCCAAGAGTATTCTTCTATACAGCATAACGCAGACTCGGAGTACAACAGTGGAAATCATATGTTCGTATGGGTGTATAGCGCTAGATATCGTGTTTGTAAGATTTTGACATTTCCAGAAAAGGTAGAGAATTATATATATTTAGAAGATGTTTTCATTAGTCTTCCATACGAATGTTCACGATTTTATAAGAGAGAGAAAGGGATAGTTAGTGATGAGAGAGAGAGAAAGCGGACAAGGAGAGAAAGAGAGAGAGAGAGAGAGAGAGAGAGAGAGAGAGATCGAACAGGGAAGAGATAAGGAGGCAGAGAGAGAGAGAGAGAGAGAGAGAGAGAGAAAGAGAGAGAGAGAGAGAAAGAGAGAGAGAGAGAGAGCGGACAAGGAGAGATAAGGAGGTAGAGAGTGACAGAAAGAGAGAGAAAGAGAGAGAAAGCGGACAGGGAGAGATAAGGAGGTAGAGAGTGACAGAGAGAGAGAGAGAGAGATAAGGAGGTAGAGAGTGACAGAGAGATCTGGTACAGTGTCGTGTTAACGTCGTCTCTAGATCTGTCTTCGATGATAGCGCAGTCATGGAAGAAGTAGAAGTATGATCGTGTCGACTGTGATGTGTCAATTATAAACATGTCAGCTTCAATTCTTGTCAAATGCATTCGAATTAGTCATTCTCGTCGAAATAGATACGACCTGAGAGAGATGGAGAAATCGCCAACGATTCATTCATTCATCAATCCATCCTTCCCTATGTCATCCTCGATCCATCCCTACATCCACAAGTCTATTCATTAATCCATCTATCTGTTCTCATCCTTCCTTTCAGCCAACAGAAGCTGTATTACTGTATATATCATTGAGTAGTTTCTGGATAATATCCTATCGCTTTCGTACTAGGCTAAATTCAAGTATAGTTGTATCATCATCGTCGTTATCATCATCATCATCACTTTCCCTTGAATCCCAGTTTAGCCAGGATCCGGATACGAATGGATCTTCTCCACTTCTACCTCTCCGTACCATATTATCCGTCAATCCCAAATTTTTCATGTCTCTCATAATGTTTGTGTCGTTCAATCAGTAAGTAATATTTTATCTGTAGTAAATTTACAACTAGTGTTTTTGAGTATTGAGGGGATTTGGAATAGGTTGGGTCAGTCGAGATCGAGATGGTATGGGCACATAGTGAGAAAGGCAGAGGATGATGTAGTGAAGAGAGTTTGGAGGAAGAAGATGGAGGTTATGTTAGAGAGAGGTAGACCACAACTGACGTGGGATGCGATGATTTAGAGAGATATGCAAAGTAGGGGATTGAATGTTGATAAGATATGGGACAGAGAGGAGTGGAGTGGGTCTATGTGTATCCTGACCCTAGCTAAAGTGAGGCTCCAGGGAAGATTGTGATGATGTTGAGTATATTTACAAAAGTTCCTTATTACAGAGTACCGCAGTAACGCCACATCTGCAGAAGGCAGTCCTTGCTAGACAGCAATAACTTATCCTAGTGCTGTGACTGATTCGCCAGTGTCATCTGTAATTGATAAAAAAAAAAAAAAAAAGCAAATATCTTGCTTAAGCCCTAATCATATATGAAATGTACAACAGCAGTAGCTTATATTAGCTTTGTTGCAGTTCGTAGCTATTTTATCCTTTGCTTTGTGGCTGGAATTCGTGAAAATCACTGTCATCTGTAATTTATAACATCTGAGCAGTCACTGAAACAGAATTAATAGTAATCTCTAATGGAATTAGATTGCTAATTTCTTATGTTCCCAGAGCGTCTTTGTACTGCTAGAAGGTTGGCTGGCTGCGTCGTTCCATGATTTCTGCAGATCCTGCGTCTTTCAATTTCTCCTTTTTCTCTTCGACATTTTTCTCTTTGTTTTTCTTTTTCTTTTTTTTTCTTTTCAGTTTTCTTCACTCGTCTCCATTTCCCTCTGCAGTTCTGCTCTCACGACACTTTCGGCCACTGTCATTCACTGAATTCTACAAAACTTAGAAGATTCTTGCCACAATTATATTCTTACATTGCTACATTTTCATTCTTATTTTTATCTAAGCTATATTCGATTTAATTCGGTCAATCGTGTCTATGTCACTACATAGGAAGTCATTCATTGTTAATGTTCTTTGTCTCTATTTTGATTTAGATCTGGGTTTTTATATGAAGTGACACGAACGATTGAAAATGTGAGCTCGTTGAATCTTAATTTGTGAATCTTAATATTACTGTTTAGAGAACCATATGATTTCTAAGAATTGACTAATGCTTACAATGATATATGCTTCAGAAAACCGTTAACAGTTGTCATTAATAATTATAATTTAGTTCAATAAAGATTTGTTTGAATTGTAATAATCAGAAAACCTTTTTGTCACTGCTGTGTATGTCTTTAATTTCTGCTGCGATATTTTTTGGCAGAAAATGTACTATGAAAATAATTTGTGTAACGTTTTGTTGAAATTTGAAGGAATATCAATTTAGAACCTAAACTTTCTTGCATATTAGATGCTGAAATATTGTTTTGCCCATTCTTGAGAATGTTAGTATGAATAATGTTACGTAGCCCATTGGTATAATTATTACTTATTAAGAATCTCAAAAATGGCTGGATAACCTTGTTCAGTCCTCATATAGGCGCAAAGTCAATCGCACACAAAAATAATTATTACGCAAATATAAACATTTATTAATCTCTCTCGTTAGTTTTCTTCCAAGTGGCAGCTCCTACATGCATATTCATGTTCAATATCTAAATATTTTCAAGCTCAATAAGAGCACGTATTTAATCACCAGGCTGTTTCCTTCAAAGAAACAAAGCCTCATCCTACCTTTAATATCGCTTCCTGTTGTGACTCTGCCACTGAAGAATAGATAGACCAACCATTAACTGTTTACGTCTTAAGATGCTATTATACTAGAACTGAAGAAGTCAATGAGAAACCACCTCAGAAGTCATATCTTTATAATATCTGATGTAAGAATATACTAACATGCCTTGTAATTTCTGTTTTATGTTTTAGATGTTGAAGAGAACGAGTTTGAAGCAACATTCGGCCTCCTGCCCCTCTCTTATCATCGGGGGTCCCGGTGAACTCCTCTCTCTAGTCAGGGGCTCCTCAGTCCACTCGAGGCATCTCTATCGAATCAACAATACTAACAACGACTCGGACTTCACCGACGGTATCCGCGCAATAAGTTCATATCATTCAATGTCAAGTTCGATCTAAATTTAAGCGATGGATTTTTGTTTTAGTTTAGTATTCTTGATAGACTGTTAGGACAAAATTAATGGTTGGTCTTGACAGACCCGTTTTAATTCTTTGTTATTTCAAAAAATCATTCAATAAAATCAATAACAATTTTGCATCATTTTTCTAGTCGTACAAAGGCTGCAGATTTTGCTAATATGAATTACAATTCATATGTTTTAAAACAGAACCGACTGTGTAGTTAGTGTGTGTATAATTTTTAGATTGAAATATATGATATTTTGTCTCTTCAATCTGCAATCTAAATTTGTGATTACTTGATGATCACAATTGTAATTTAGTTTACCATTTTAATTGATATTGTTAGTCATTTGCAAAACTTTGAATTCAAGATGAAAATTATACTGATTCACTTCTAGGGTCACATTTTTCACTCATATTTATTCGCGTTTAAAAGCACTCAAATGTTTCATAGTTATTTTTAGTCATAGTTGAGGAATAGTTTGAGAATGTGGGGTGGTGCAAAATCAAAAAAGCAGGGCAATTAAATTTTACGACTATATAGTAATGTGTCTCTGTATAATGTAATATATATATATATATATATATATATATATATATATATATATATATATATATATATATATATATATATGGTATATATGTATAATATATATGTATATATATTATATAATGCAATATAATATAATATAGTAATCTCTCCATATAATGATTCTCACTACATCAATGTTTGAAAATGCGGCTTATAATTGTAGATTAAGAAACATAATCCATTCAATTTAACAAATTAGGTTGAGTCAGATAGTAAAATACACGAACATTAAATTCAATTTCAGCAGCTCAAGTATTGGTTTTTATCTTAAACGTATGAAAAACTTGTAACAATAGTAAATCTAATCATATTATAAAATTTACATTAGGTTAACACAACTTCACATTATAAGCCTATCCGTTACCTTTGGATTCAATTCGGCATTTCAATTATGATTATAATTTGGTATTTAATATAACCATAACCATATATATATATATCCATAGATCCTTATAAAATATAACCATAGATCCTTAAAAAGAAGGCGTAGTTGTTTCACGTGCTTGCTTAACATGATATAAAGAGTTTTCCACCTGGAAGTAGTTATACATTATCATCATCATCATCATCATCATCCCTTGAATCCCAGTTCAACCATGTCGGGATAGACCTTCTTTACTATTCTTTTTAGAAAAACTTGTTGGCAATTTCTGGAGCCCAGGCGCTCACGAACCGAATGTCCTTTCTTACATTGGTTTGTATCTTAGTGCATTGTCGCCTTTTACGACGCATGCAGGCCACGGTTGTTTATTTTGTCAGCAACCCTGACACGGGTAATAGAAGTATCTCGACATAACTGGCTGGAGAACTGCCTGGAAGCAGTGGCGAAGTCGGTAAAACATTTAAATATTCGACCGCTGATCAGCATGTGCGGGATTCAAATCCTGGGCTCGCCGGGTCACTGACATCGCTTGCGAGTGAAGAAACTGACCTTAACATTAGCTTTACCAGCTTTTACGTGCAGGACATTAGCAAGTCTTGATCTAATATTTTTCTTCTGTAATGTACTCAAAATGCTGCTATGCTTGGATTTTTTCTGCGCTTTCTACTTTTAAGATTGCCCTGATGCTGTTTCTATGGCCTACTATTTATATAGTATAATTATGTGAAGATAGACTTCGGAGTTTTAGTTTCGGCTGCTCAACTCATCTTGCTATAAATTAATAGCTACACTGAGAAGCTTCTCTGATATCGCCACTGAGACGTCCACACATTTTATCATGTGCTGCTGACCTGTGCTACTTGTGTTTGCTCTTACATCTACAATCTACTTACTGTTCTCAACCAATTGCGCAATTCTTCAAGTGTTTACGCCGGAAAAGTCTTCGTTCAATATTTTCAACACTAATTCAAATTGTGTTTGCTGAGTTTATGGTACACTAAAGCAAGCTTTAATTCTGCTATAATGCGTAAATGCAATTAGCGACTTGTTTAAACTGTATTTTAATCTTTCCATCTGCAATTGTAGCCTAATTTTAATTATTTGCCTCCGTTGTAGCGAGATTTATAACTAAACAATAATAATGTAGTCTGATCTTTTAAATTTGAACCTCTAAACTGGCGAATACTGTTGGTTCTGTCGCATGTGATTAGTCGAATCTTTCATGAACATTCACTCTTTTGCTGTATATCATGAAGCAGCGGTCGTAGTCGTTCTGGTTCTTCTTCTGATTTGAATCAATCAGCAGTTCTTCGTCTACGAAGCGGTAACTGTCTCGCAGTAATTAATTCATTTATCCATGTAAGAAAGGGTCGTGCATAAATCGAGCATCTGTAGAGGTTTAGGATAAGTGGATTTAATCAAATTGGAAATAGCTTTTATGCTGTTCTATTTTATCTCGTTACGAGCAGAACCTGAATTTGAAAGAGACAAACTACGTTAATACGCTTCCTAAACATAATACAGAATTTTCCTAAGCATAAATTATCCAATAACTTTCTGCAGAATCTGCAAACAAATCAATCACTGAGTTCACGGTTTATGAATGTACTATACGGCGTAAAATTATTACTTAGTAACCGTAATGCTGCTTATTAGAAAATTAAAATGTTAGGATTTTCAATTTTTTGGGTGTCCCATGTACTGCTAAACACATACTATATTTTCTTTCCTACTCGCATTCATAACTAAATACAATTTCTTCTCATCTTCTTTCACTAGTAAATCCATCATTTATTACTTTATCAACCATTGTCTGTTTCAATTAAGCCTCATTATTATTTAACATTTTTATAACCACTTCTGCTTTATGCCTTGAATGTTTACATTTTAATTTTAAGGGTTCTGTTTCAAGTGCCACATTATCTATTTAAATGTCTTGTTCATTTAATCGCAATTGACTCCCGGCAAGATGTTGCAAAATGTTTCTATATTTCGCTAAACTAAATACAGAAATGTTCGCTTTATTTTCGCGTGCAGATGATGTCTGCAACACGACTGCCATGTCTTCTTCGAGGCCTGAGCGAGAGCTGTGATGTTTTATTGGTTCAAGGCGAATCGATTGAAGAGTTTACTTGATTATCGTGTCAAATTTGTTGAAGTTTTTAAGAGAAAATGAAGGAGGACGAGGAAGTAAGAAAGTGGTTCTGCTGCATAGTGAGTAAACAGCGCCGAGCACTCGCTGTGTTTGTAAGGAAATTTCTCATTACTGCACGACAAATTGGAGACCAATAGTTTGCCTGCAGATCCGTGATGGAGGCGATGGGGGGGGGGGGGGGATTGCGAGATAAATGCCCATTCCAGCCTTATCATTTGCTAAAGTGGCTAGGATTTTCATTTGTAAGTTTTGAATTGACTTTAGTTTATCTAGGTTTTAAATAGTTTCAAGTGGCATTTCTTTTCATTTATATTTAATGTCGCTTGTTTAGTGTTTTATGTTAGCTTGCACTGCGGTATCGGTCTGGCTGTGATAGTCCATTTTAATTTGCCTATTTGCTGTTAAAATGTATAATTTTCTATTTTAATTCGTATTCCCATGAATCTCCCCATGAAATTACTTTACAAAACTTCTCTGGACAAGCAGAAATATTTCGACAGACTTTCGAACGACACGGGTAGCGAAGGGCGGGGAGAATTGGAACAGATAACGAAATCGTCGATAGACTTTTAAGTTGTAAATATTTTATGGGAAAAAATATTTCTAGACGAAATCAGATGTTACAGCACCAATATATTCGTACGGAGAATCGGATTTAGGAATTAAATCTCAGACAATTCTTTACGCTATAGAAGATGATGTTTTTCTAGCATCATCATCGATTGCAGTGCCTGAATTTTTAACGCCTACTGTAGAGCTTTGAACTGTAGACGACTGCGCCTGCTCAGTCGTAGGTTACTTTTGGAATTTTATAAATATTCTGAAAATTCTGTTGTTTTGTATTGTATTGCATTTTATTGTATTGTATTGCATAAATTTTAGTGTATAAATTCTATTGCAGTCTATTGTCGGGATTATTGTGATGAAATAACGTGGCATAGCGTAGCATTGATTCTCAGGATGTGAAAAGCTTAGTATTGATATACGCCAATATAGATACGTCACTGAAAATTCAACCGGATTTGTATAATTAATTTGATACATTTTCATCACCTTATATTTGAATTTTATCGTTTCAACTGCACGATATTTTCACTTGTCTATCAATGGATTGGGGTTTAGTGTGCATGAATGTGATTGTATCTAGTACCTCGGACCTCCTGTCAACAGGATGATACATATATACTCTCTCTCTCTCTCTCTCTCCCTCTCTCTCTCTCTAGTCCACTAGCTGATACAGTTAGCTAACTCTATAATATTCCACTAGCTGGTACAGTTAACTAACTCTATAATAGTCCACTAGCTGGTACAGTTAGCTAACTCTATAATATTCCACTAGCTTGTACAGTTAACTAACTCTATAATAGTCCACTTGCTGGTACAGTTAGCTAACTCTATAATATTCCACTTGCTGGTACAGTTAGCTAACTCTATAATAGTCCACTTGATGGTACAGTTAGCTAACTCTATAATAGTCCACTAGCTTGTACAGTTAGCTAACTCTATAATATTCCTCTAGCTGGTACAGTTAGCTAACTCTATAATATTCCTCTGCCGTTCGTGACGTGTCGGTCTGGCTCAGATGATTTCTGCCTACGCTTACCCTTCTGAACGAGTCGTGCTCCTGGTACATTTATATCCCAACATCAACCCTTTTTGACATTCACTTCTAACATCATCGACTGCTAATTTAGAATCCAGATTGACCCTTACATCGGCGAATTCTTTTTTAGACTTAATTTTCATTATTAAAAAGTCGAGTTTAGCGTCAATTAAATCTCCCAAATGTTATCTATGACGGGTGAGCCTAGACACTGAATATTGCTTCTGAACATAGTCATAAACATGACCAGTCATGACTTTATCTCAAACGTCTCCTCTCTCCATCTTCCACCAGCCTCTTTCCGTATTGAACTTGACGGACTGTCATACCTCTCGATGGCTGAAGTCTTCACAATGACTGACATTATTCACAATGACTGGATACTATTCACAATGACTGGATACTATTTACAATGACTAGATACTACACACAATGACTGAACATTATTCACAATGACTGGATACTATTCACGATGACTGGACATTGTTCACAATGACTGGATACTATTCACAATGACTGGATACTATTCACAATGACTGGAAATTATTCACAATGACTGGATACTATTCACTATGACTGGATACTATTCACAATGACTGGACATTATTCACAATGACTGGATACTATTCACAATGACTGGACATTATTCACAATGACTGGATACTATTCACAATGATTGGATACTATTCACAATGACTGGATACTATTCACAATGACTGGATACTATTCACAATGACTGGACGCTGTTCACAATAAATGGAAACTGTTTTTGTATTATACAGTACTTGCACATTTACCAAACATTATATGTATCAGTATAACAAAACTCTCATTATAAATGATTTTCATAAGCTAAAGCTGTGCCACATTGCATGCAAGAAACTATAACGTGAACGTAGCCATGACATTCACTTAGACTCTCATTCAAGACTCTTGTTTAAGTCACTCGCAGTGTTCGCTACAAAGAATTCAAATCTTTCTCTCTATTGAAGACAATTCTGACAACATTATCTCAGCATCTCTATCTCTCATGCTGTGTTACCAAGTCATAAAATCTTAGTGTCGTCTGGAACCAGAGTTGCATTTTAATGGCCCTCTGATCGAAGCTTGCTGAAGATCCTGCATCTAAGGCTATATTTAGTAGAAATATTGATTTTCGGCCATATCTAGAGCGTATAATGATTATGTTTACATGTTAAATGGATGAAATAATTCTATATTAATAAATAAATTTAATTATTAGTAAACAAATTTATTTATTTATTTTATTTATAATGGCTTCGCTATATCAAAACTGTCTCGGTTTCGGTGAATGAGCATTGCGGCTTTAAGTAGCCCAACGGTCATAGGCTACAATCAACATTTAAGTGTAGAAGTCAAAATTTGAATTTTCCTTTATTAAATGATCTGAAGCAGAAAAACGTAGTCATCGCGTGGTTGCTTATATATATACATGTATATAAATACATGTATAATTGTATATATAATATTTTTCGTTATTTCACGAATGTTTTGGTTCGTGTGTTCTAAATATTTTTTAAATTTTTTCTAGTGTTAGGACTTTGTTCAAAAAAATCTTTTCCAGGATTCTGTGAACATATTTAATATTTATATATTTAAATTTTTAAATTTTGTAGCAATTTCTGGAGCCTAGGCGCTCACCAACCGAATGCCCTTTCTGACGTTGGTTTGGATCGTGTTTTTATGTTGCCGTCTACGACACGTGCATTTTCACACTGTTGGTCTATTCCTCAAGCAAAGTTTGGATTGGAGTAGGTCTATTCGTATCTCGACCCTAGTTAAACTGGGATTTAAGGGAAGATGATGACGATGATTTATTTTAATATTTGTTATTTATGAACATATTTACTAAGCCAGCGCTACGAGTACACTTGTGCAATTGATTCAAACGGCTTAGAATCATTATTAGAATTGAAAGGAAGCAAAGCAGGAGAATTATACTGCAGTAGTTGCGCTAATTATATTTCAAGGCGAGCTTGTATCTATTATATTCGGTGCCAGTCAAGGAGTCATTACTGCCCATATGACTGCTATTTGCGTTTATCAAGTATCGAGGTACTAGTTAAATTGCCAAGTGGTTTTCATTAATGGTTACTAAGCAGGTGGCCAACGTTTCGATTCCTAACCAGCCTGTCGTTAATCTCCTGCAGTAGGGAAACTAACGTTAAACGTGTATAGCTTTAATTAGCGAAGCACTACGTTTCTTTGGTTCAAGGAAGGCATTTGATAGAGCTTTCGCCAATGTCCGGTTTAAAGTTCGAACTGCTTGTCAATCAAAACCTATTTTACGATTATGCAGCAGACCTACCAATCTGTGTGTACTTTGTTAATCGGTATACTGATTAATAATTTAGAATATTGAAGATCATTCAGTATGAATCTGGTGTCTGCTACAAAAATTGCTTAAATTTTCAGAAGTGTATATAAGTTTGATTAAGTTAGAATGTACCGGGAAGTGTTGTTGACCTTATCGTCGGATTAAATGTTTTGTCACCTGAAAACTGCAGAGCTCTCAGTATCGGGATCAGCTATGCTGCTGTGTTTAGAAATAAATATTTGCCTATCATACGCCATAGGTGTTCGTAACATGATTAATTATGTGAAAACATTTTATACAGCCTTGCAGTTGTTGCTCAGCTATCCTTTGTGAAGCGTGAACATTCTGTTTCTATGTTTCGCTCATGAAAATATGACCTTTCTTGGTTGTTTTGCATTAACGTTCACTATAGATAAACCTTTTCGATTTGACTGTTATTTCAGCCGACGTTTTTTGCAACTTGTAAAAAGGTTAAATCTTCTGAAACATTTGATGCCGGTTAGAATTACCAGAGTGTTTAAAATATTAATGTCAACTTTGCTTTTATTAATATATGTGTAAAATGTTATATATCGCGTTTTAAAATGCATACATTAGTTCAAATGACACTCTGTTTCTTTTCAGAGATCACGGTTCAGTGCACTAACCTATAATATATTTTCTCATTGACATGTATAACATTTAAAATTGAAAAGCAGAGGTTAATCGTGTGGGTTTATTTAGAGTTTGCCAATCGGAATGAAATTACAACTGTAAGATAGTTGTCTACAAACAACAGTTAGAGGATAAAGCTTAGTTTAACGTCAGTTTCCTGTCACGGAAGCATATCAGTGACCGACGAGCACTGGATTTCAATCTTACACTTACTGATCTACTTTGTTGCACCGAACGGATCATGCATTTCCGGGATCAGCATAAAATATTGAGTTTGCATCGGCTTCCCTTTATGCGCTCATAAAAGTTGACTAATGTAGATATAGATCTAAGATATAGTATAGTTTATTATACAATATCCTACGTATTTATAAAAGTTGATATATATTCCAGATTCAAGACACATATTTTTAAAGGTTGACTAATCTGTGTATTTCAAAACCTTTATATATTACGGATATTCAAAATATAATTGGTCTCGTACATATCCTATCATCCTTCGCAACGCCTTGTGTATACGATACTAATAATAAAGTTAAACGTCCGATTCCTCATACAAGGATGATGTCAGGGACGTCGGATATACTGGATATAATCCTACTTAGTGTTGCTCATACGTTGTAGAGTACAAATCTCTATCAGTGATGCAACGGTGGAATATTCGGAAGACGCCGAGGACGATGATCTTAATATTGGTTAATTAATCATCGTCATCATTCTATCATTGCTTTCAGGTTCTCTTCATAAGTCCATGCTGAATCTTACAATCATTGATGGAGGTCCCACATCGTCGTCGTCTGTCAGTCACCTCTCGTCATCAGGCTCAGGTCAGCCCATCTTGTCCGCATCCGGCGCTGATGATGCCCACAGGACGGGTGGCGCACGCCTGGGGCCGGGATGCTCGGATGAAGGTTCCGGAGCCGCTGAATCCCACGGTGGCGTACAAATCTGTATCAATGACGTCACGGTGGAAAACCCGGAAGACGCCGAAGACGATGATCTTAACTTGGAAGCAATTAAGAAGCAGAAGAGGAGGTCCAGTTGGTGTCCTGAGAAAGAGAGAAAGAAGGACGAGAAGGAGGAGAAACAGAGAATGCTGGGCGTAGGGGGAAGGAGGTAGGATCGATTCTAATACTTACGTTATTTTACCTTTTACAATATTTTAACGTAGTTGCTACTTTTCGACAATTCGTTAAATATTTAAACCCTTTGATACTATTAGATTACTAATAAATACTCCACTTATTAAATCCTTCAGATTTATATGTACGTTCTATAGATTTTTGAAAAAAGTTTCTTCTTTATAAAATAAGAAAATTAGCCTAATAATGATTAGCCTAACAGCAAAGCCAAGTGATGTTTAAGATGTGATGAAGTGAAGTGAACACACATTATAGTGAAATGATCAACTATGTTGATATCTATCACTTTTAATACCACTTGTTTAAACCGTTTGACAATTTAGGCCATTTTCCATAAAACCAGTCAGTGAATATCCGAGATTTTACTCTCAGATCAGCGCGGCTGGGATTCGAACCCACGAGGGTTCAATTCACCTAAGAATCTCTCATTTAAAACTTCATGACGTTACCCCTACGCTATTAAGACATTCAAATGGATGTGGTATGATGCTAAGTGATTTAAAGGCTTTATAAAACGCCAGTGGGAATAGCATAGGAACAATTTATTCGTGATCCCGTTTTATGAAACTTTACATGAGAGTAAGTTCTAGCAATTTTCGCTATGCAAGAATATAGATGACAATTTTGTTCACATTTGTAGTTTTTAACTACGTTGAGTCGAAAGTTTGCTCGCTAACTTGCCAGAGGTAGCTTGCATTAAGTTGTTCTCCCTCTCTCTCTCTCTCTCTCTTTGGGATAAAATCTTTCAGTTGAAATAAAGATTGGCTTAGCTTTCAAAATTGCATTCAGTAATATTTTTGTAACCTTTGGCACTGCTGCGTTGCTTGACCTCGCAACATTATGAATCTGGCATCGACCTATAATTGCCAACTCGCTGCTTAATAATTACTATCGTTTAAATTACTGACTTCGTAGCGAAAATTGGTCAGAACTCCTTATGAAGCTCTTATAGGTCAGACTTGTGCGATAGTCTTGCACGAAATGTCTATAGGCGATGCTAACTTCCGTCAACTAGAACATCAATTTGAGGCATGCTATAAAGCAGAAGAAAAACGTTAATTTGCTGTCGACAAACAATCAGTAACGCATGATGCTCTCGCTAATGGAAGGTGGACATCTAAGAATTTCAATCGAGACTGGATTGAGCATGCGCATTACTGCAGTTGAACAGATAGTTTGCTCTTCATCGTCTAGTTGTTGCATGAAAAAGTGATACGAGTATTCATTGATAAAGAAAAAATGTTCCTCATCTTCCTGTCTGCATTTAGAATAGCAATCATATCTTGTGTAGGTGAATATAGTTTATATATATATATATATATATATATATATATATATATATATATATATATATATATATATATATAAACTATATTCACTATAAGAACATATCAGATTTTGTCTTCATGGTCTTCTAATCCATTGAGATACCATTAAATTGCCTGAAGCTATCTCAGTATCTCCTAATATATATATATATATATATATATATATATATATATATATATTAGGCAATTTAAGGGTATCTCAATGGATTAGAAGACCATGAAGACAAAATCTGATATGTTCTTAAGAGACAGTATGTTCTGCGGTAAACTGCAAATTTGTTATGTTTTGAAGTATGTTACTTGTTCTATAGCAAGTCCTTGCTCAATAGAACGAACTTGTTCAACAGAACGTACTTTTGTCCAATAGAATGTACTTATTTATCAAAACGTACTTGTTCAATAGAACGGACTTGTTCAATAAAGTGTTCAGTAGCTCATACTTTTTCAAATAGAATATACTAAAAAGAGTAGACCAAAAACGTTGATATAGTTTTTAAATTGATTTTCTTATCTTCTGGTTGATTTTGAATGATTGATTGGACTGAAATGTTTGCACGAAGGATTGATTGACCGAAGCGATTGATAGCTTCAGTCAGTCTTGACTATTTTTATTTGATTAATCACTTAATAAAACACGTGTTTAGTAGTTTATATATTTTCGTAAAATATTTATTGAACGGTTTATCGATTGATCCGATGCTTTAAGTACGGCAGACTGTTCGCGTCTAGCCGATATATCATCCCTGAAGGATGCACTGTAAGCGACACCACCATGTCTATAATGATACTCTAGTTCTTCCACAACGAACAAGTATAAAAAGTGGAGACAATTAAGAGCACGCAACGAAACAATTCCGTGTCATTTACAAGTACAAACAGCAAAACGCTCTAAAGGAAAATAACTTTGTTCAAAAGTTAGATGGAAAAGATGGAAAAGTAAGCAAGCAAAATGAAACAAGAATTACAGAAAAATAAAACTTTGAAACATAACCAGTATGGGGGTTTGGATTAGAATTTAACATGTATTTATGGAGTATTAGTATGGCTGTTCTAATGACATATGATACTACTCTTGACAACTTCAGTTAGATTGCAGAGCTTAGGCTAGTCGGTAGAGCATGAGCGTCAAAATCGTTAGACCTGAGTTCGAATATCAGTCCAGTCGCGAAAAACGAAATTCTGTGGTTTTTGAATGATTACTGTCAACTCAGCGCTAGCGATTGTTCAGTGCTGTCAACGGCCCTGTGATTATGAATAGTTATTAAGAGACAAAAAAGTTTATAAAGGAAATATAAGCAGAAGCATATGCTTTCTGGTCCCAGGTTCGCCCTAAGAATAAAAGTAGCTTTTATTTGACTTAGACTATGATTGTCAATTAAGAGCATGAAAGAAAACAATTACAAGTACAAGCAGCAAAACGCTCTAAAGGTTAAATGTAAATTTAAACGTAGTATAATAATAGTATAGTATAATAAATTTGTGTTGTTGTAATTTTTAAATTTAATTTTTGTTTATTTGAAGATACTTACTGTAACCGATTGTTATGGGAGTCAACAATTTGTAAGAAAACGAAAGAAAATGCTGAGAAATTGACTTATTTCTCCAACCAAATTAAATTATTTGAAATAATTTTGGCTTCCTCTTATAATTTCACCCTTGATAGTTTTAAATCGACTCATTAATTGGCATTTGTAGTTCCCAACGAATTGACAAAATTTTGTTCCTTGTTTCTCAATGATGGAGTGAAATGTGGCATATAGCGATTTTTATAGAATTTATGGAAAGAAGTTCATTATTGTTGCATGGATATCGTATCGTTAAGACGTTAGTATGAGCCGGCACGTGAGAATGGGACAGATGTGGATTCCTGAACTTCTCTTGTCAATAACGTCATCGCTGTGTCTATGCAGTAAAATGATGGCATTAGGCGCAGACACATACCCACCGTTCTAAGGGAAAAAATCAGAGAGAAAGAGAGAGAGAAAGAGAGAGAGAGTGTGATCGAGAGAGAAAGACAGACTGAATCAATTATTGCTCACGTAGACAGAAGCATGCGAACAAAAGAAATTAAGTATAGGCTGCTTGATTATAATGTTAAAGTATGTATGTATGGTATGTATATGTATATATATATATATATACATGTACATATGTATATATATATACATATACATGAATATATATGTATGTATATATATATATATATATATATATATATATATATATATATATATACATTGTATAACAGTATATACATACAAAGAGAGCTAGAGAGAAGTGAGAAAGGGGTAGAGAGGTAATAACAATAGTAATACAACTATCATTGACGAGTTAAACGGTGAGAAAGTAATATGGAGAAATGTGGACAGATTTGTATACTGAAAGTGTGTGAATAGATGAAGGAAACTAGACAAAGAAATTGAGAGAATATAGGAGAAAGCTAGAAAATTAAAAAAATGGTGATAGCAACGAAAGTTTCGTTAAATTTAAACAATAAAGACCGATATTACAGGTATCAGCTTAAAATATTTTATTACTCTATAACGAGTACATTCGAGTTATACATTTTTTCACTTGAAAAAGTTTTATTACTGCCTAACTGCGATCACTTTAGTCTACCGGAGTGTAAAGAGCTAATGCAATAGACGGCTAACGCAAGTAGTGCCTTTTAAGCGTCTTTAGTGAATAGTTTTAGACTTGATTAGGTTCATTGGCGTACTTTTAATTTAGTTCATAGTTCTATGTTATATTGTTAATCTGTTATATAGTTATTTTGTTGAAAAATCAATTTGCAGTTTTGACCGTTATTTTACCGTTATAGTTGATCCGTTACACGTTATTTATTGCTTTTAGTGTTTAAATTGTTAAAGTTATAGTGATTACGTTTTGATCGTTAGTTAATTATTGCATATTTGTATTTTTTATGTAATTTGTGTATAACTATATTGTAATTTATATTGTACTTTCTGCATTGTTTACAATTACTGATTTGCCAGTTTTGTAAGCATGTTTCGATCGAGAATTCCGGTTAATTCTCTTCGAAGCAATATTTCTCTTTGCTCTCTTAACATCCGATCCCTCTCTAACTCAGACCATATCATTGCTTTGCATGATTTGGCTGAGACTCACAAGTTTGACTGTTTTGCTATCAGTGAAACTTGGCTATCCTCTATAACCACTCCTTCTGAACTGATGTCTATTCTTCCTCCAGGTTATGATATGTTTATTGCAAATCGTGACTCTAGGATATCTGGTGCTAAGGGTGGTGGAGTTACTCTCCTACTAAGGAAGCCATTTACCCTTCTTAGCAATGACTGTCATAAATTTTCTTCATTTGAAGCAATTTCAGTCACTGATAAATTGAGCACATGTACTCTGCATGTTGTTGCAGTGTATCGACCACCATCTTCTTCCCCCTATGCCAAACCTTTCTCTTTTTATCGGGGTTTTCTACCCTACTCTCCTTCCTTACTACTTCTAAAGCAGACTTTGTGATTACAGGTGACCTCAACATTCACCTTGATAATCCTCTTGATCCCTTAACTCAGCAGTTTAATACTTTGCTGTCCTCTTGTAATGCTGTTCAACATGTGAATGTTGCTACTCATATTGACAATCATACACTTGATGTTGTTATTACACCAAGTCTCTCTGCTATTGATCCTTTAAGTGTTACTATTTTATCTCACTCGCCGTCTGACCATTTTCCTGTTGTATTCACTTATAATCATGTTAAGCCAGATACTATTGAAAATTCACCTACTGTTTCATTTAGGTGTGTAAATAACGTTGATCTTGATCTGTTTTGTTCTGATCTTGAAAATTCGACTTTGATCAAGTCTCCTGCTAATGATCTTGATGAATTAGTAAAACAGTATAACACTACTCTTTCATCTCTACTTGATAAGCATGCACCTATAACTATCAAGAAGCTTAAGAATTCTAACCCTTGGTATACTTCTGGTCTGAGAAAGCTAAAGGCTGCATGTTGTAGAGCTGAAGAAAGTGGCGTCATACCCATTCAGATTTTTGGAAAACCGTTTCTAATTTGCAACACAAGATTTATCGTACTGCTATTGCTTATGCTAAGAAAGAGTACTACTCCTCTTTGGTCAGTAAGGCTGTGAATGCCAAGAGTTTATGGAAAACCGTTAATGATCTTTTACATAGATCTATTTCTCCTTCTCTTCCAACTACTCCTGTGGAGTCACTGCCTGAACAATTTTCCAATTACTTTACAGATAAGATAAGCAATCTTAGAGAATCTATCACTCCAGGTCCTAACTCTACTCCTCATACTCCAGTAGAGAATCATTCCAAAGATGAGCTTTCTAATTTCACTCCAGTTACAATTGATGAGATTACTAAATTAGTTTTAGACTCTCCAGCCAAACATTGTGACTTGGACCCTATCACAACCTCTTTTTTAAAGAAGTGTATTCACATACATGTATTAACATTGATTGTTAACCTCTCTCTCTCTATTGGCATATTTCCTCGCGCTTTTAAGCGTGCAGTTATTACTCCATTGCTTAAAAAGCCCACACTGGATAAGGAATTATTGTCGAATTACAGGCCTATCTATATCTAATCTGTCATACATATCTAAGCTCACTGAAAGAATTGTTCTTCAGAGGCTTTCTACTCATCTCTCTTACAATGATCTATTTAATAAGCATCAAGCTGCTTATACTAGGCATCGTTCAACTGAAACGGTGCTTCTATCTGTGTGCAATTCTATTGTTAATGCCATGTGCACGCAACGCTTAACTGGATTATGTATGCTTGATCTTTCGGCCGCTTTTGATACCATTGATCACAATGTTCTTCTGGAACGTCTTCTTCCTGGTTTGGTGTTCGTGGAATTGTTCTTGATTAGTTTTCCTCCTATCTGACGGATCGTTCTTTTAGTGTGAAAGTGATGGAGTACATTTCTTCGCCTTCTCACTTAAAGTATGGTGTGCCTCAAGGCTCCATTCTTGGTCCTATCCTCTTCAACCTCTATACAGCACCTCTAAGCACTCTAATCTCTTCTCATTCTCTTGATCATGAACTATATGCTGATGACACTCAAATGTACACTTGTTTTACCCTATTCTAACGCTGAAACCCTCCTGCAACAAAGTTTTCAGTCTATATCGTCTTGGATGTCTGCTAATTTCTTGGCACTTAATCCATCTAAGGCTGAATTCTTGTTGGTCGGGACACCTCAACAGCTTCTGAAGCTGAATGGGAAAACTCTTTCGTTATCTTCGGGTATTAAAATATCACCTGTTTCTTCTGTGAGAAATCTCGGTGTTATCCTTGATAAACACCTAACCTAAACTAACTAAAACTTCACAAGCATGTTTCTTCCATATCCGTGATCTTCGTCGAATACGTCCATATTTGTCACGTGAGACAGCTGCTACAATTGGTGCTGCTCTTGTGCAATTGAAGTTGGACTACTGCAATTCCCTGTTTTTAAATCTCCCTGGCTGTGAGATTGATCGGTTGCAGTTTGTTCATAATTCTCTTAGGCGAGCAGTTTTTTGTAGTTCCAAGTACTCACATGTTACGCCTATTTTGAAGTCTTTGCACTGGCTAAAGAGTAAAGAGCGTATCATTTACAAAACAGCTTCGTTAACCTATAAGTCCATCACCATCCCTGGACAAACTTGTATGTCTCACTTGATTAAAGTGATGCAGCCTGCTATTACTCGGTCTTCTAAGTTAATTACTCTTGTGAGACCTAGCTTACCTTCACGCTCTACGCTATCTAATCGTTCTTTCCAGCATGCTGCACCTCAGATCTGAAATTCTCTTCCATCCAATCTTCGGAAATCTTCATTTGAATCACATCAGCCTTTGCTTTCCTATGAGCAGTTCCAAAAGCAGTTGAAGACCTATCTTTTCCATCTCTCTTTTCCGTCCAGTGTCCATGAGCAGCGACCTGCGCCTAAACCACCTTTTCTTTAACTCTCTTTACTTTGGACTAAATTTCTGGATTATGGAATTTGCAGCGTTTTTGGACCTTCCTTTTTTTGCTCGCCGGCTTGATTTTGTCTCAATGGTGCTCGATGTTGTCATTGATGACTGTAGCACTCTAATTGTTGTTATTATTATTATTAAGCAAATCAAAGCAAGAAAATAAATACCTAGCTAGCGCTAATTAAATAACATTGTCTAAAATAAATTTGTTCTAAGATGTTATGCTCTGATTCTGCGCGTTCTAGCTTCAAATGTGAATAAGTGTTGTACAACGAACTCGTTCGATAACGTAACTGAACTTGTTAAATTTTTTTCAATATAACCACTTTATGTTTAACATAATTCTACTATTTTGGAAAGATGTTACTGTTTGTAGGGGTTGTGTTAGTCTAACTCCTACCTTCAACCTTACCTAACCCTATACACATGTTGCCCTACTGTGTATGTTTCATACAACGATGCTTATAAATATAATTTTGATTGATTGATGCATTGCTTAATTAATTATTTGAATTGATGGAATTCGTCGATTGGATTTATTTAGTGACTCATACATTGATTTATTGATTGATTCTTTGAATAATTGGATTCAACGGGTGATTAAGCGATCGATTAATGAATGAATTGATTGATTGTAGTCAAAGTTTGAGCAGTCTGGAGGGACAGGATGATGATTCAGATGAGGATGAGGATTCGGGTGACGAGTCAGCCACCAGCGAGTACGACGAGGATCAGGGAGGGGCCGGGGACAGGGTCATCGTCACGGGCAGAGGCCCGCCCAGCGACCCCATCCTCGAGAAGTCGTCGCCCTACCTCAGCCCGTCCTGCATGCCCTCCTCAGTCCTCGGCAAGAACTTCTACGACCACACAGAGACTCTGTCACATGAGCGCTACCTGTCGACTGCGAGTAGAGACAACAAGAGACAGGTCTGCTGATCTTTGTTCTGTTCGTGCTGATGAATTCTGTTGAGTTCTAATGAGTTATGTTCTTGCTTATGAATTCTGTTGAGTTCTAATGAGCTATGTTCTTGCTTATGAATTCGGTTGAGTTCTAATGAGTTATATTCTTGCTTATGAATGCTGTTGAGTTCTAATGAGCTATGTTCTTGCTTATGACTTCTGTTGAGTTCTAATGAGTTCCGTTCTTGCTAATGAATTTGGTTGAGTTCTAATGAGTTATGTTCTTGCTTATGAATTCTGTTGAGTTCTACTGAGTTATGTTCTTGCTGATGAATTCTGTTGAGTTCTAATGAGATCTGTTCTTGCTAATGAATTCTGTTGAGTTCTAATGAGCTATGTTATTGCTTATGAATTCGGTTGAGTTCTAACGAGTTATGTTCCTGCTAAGCTAACTTGCTAATGCTTCTTCATTGTTTCAGTTTTTATAGGGAGATTTTGGAATACTGAATTTATTTTTTAGCTTTTGCACTAGCCCTTGTTAGTACTGCATCGTTACGTAACTTGCATTTTTCGTAATTGAACCAGTATATGTTATATAAAGCATATCAGTACTATTAGCTATTGATATTGCTTCTGCACATATGATATTAAGTATACGAGCACGTTAGCTATCGTTGTTGCATCGGCAACCAACACTTTTCACTAGCGTTGTTGTATCCACATTTATTATGTTAACTACATTGGCAATTTTCGTTTTCGTTGTTGCGTCCGCACTTGTTCTTGCCACTTCGCCTCTTACGACACGTGCATTTTACGGTTGGTCTATTCTTACCGATCACGGGCACTGCGCGGGAAACGTAAATAAAATGAGGATTAAAAAACGTTATACATGCAGTTGAGCTCCTCTAAATTAGACATTTGTGAACGGATTGATCAGTAGATGTTTTATATGTTTGACAAAATCGTGATGATGTCATTGATGTGGTATGTAAACCTTACCATTGAACTAACAAAAAATTGAACAGCTATGTTTTCTATATAACTAATGTTTAGCATATGTCAGGTTATGCTTTTTCATGTGTAGTCTACGTTTATGCGCTTCAGATATTTGAGATGATCATATAGGAACAGTGTTTTCTCTTCGAGCGCTATGACGATATAAAGTTATACCAATATTGCGAATACGACGACGCAATGATCGGCGATCTTCTCTAAGAAATGTAGCTAAGACTTGTGGACGCCACTTGTGCTGCTATCACTGCGAATAGACAACCGTTAATTGCTCGTGTCGTAGGAGGCGACATGAGCTTGTAGGCCAGCGGATTGCTCTGACTATTCGTGAGAACGTAGTATAGAAAAGAATATATACCTTAGGCTTGTCACTGGATGGAATATAAAAAGAGAGAAGAAGAAGTGGAAGCGATTGATTTAATTGATATAAACTAAATGTTGAGTATAACTTATTTGCATTGTAGTAACGATACTGATATGAGCGGACAGAGTCGTGTGTAGTGGAGAGTGTAGAAAGTACGATTCTAGACCGAACTGAATGTCACTGCAAACGTTTAAAGTGTGTAGTGAAATTCAGTGGGTGATTGCGAAAAACTTGTTCCATTTGAATGTTGAAGTAGATCACAAAATGAATAAAATTAGAGGTATGACTTAGGACATGTGGGTGAAATTAGTGAAGTGAGTGAGACAGTTGAATGAAATGATTGAAGTGCTGGAGATATATGGATGAAATGAGTGAAATGAGCGAGACATGTGGGTGAAATGAGTGAAGTGAGTGAGACAGTTGAATGAAATGAGTAAAGTGCTGGAGATAAATGGATGAAATGAGTGAAGTAAGTGAGACATGTGGGTGAAATGAGTGACATGACTGAGACATTTGGATGAAATGAGTGAAGTGAGACATGTGGGTGAAGTGAGTAAGTGCGGGAGACATATGGATGAAGTGAGTGAAGTGAGATGTGTGGATATGTAAGGTAATGAATGGGTAAAATTTCAATCACCAAATCAAAATATTGATTTAACTTTGTGAAAGACTGTTCACAAGTTAGAATCAATATAATCAGTTAAAGTCAATAGAATCGAAATAAACATCTGAATAGTTGTAGTAGCTGCATCCTGACGTGTATTGAAATCTCCTGGGTTTGATTCTCGTGCTAACTGATTGGACAGAAAAATCTCTCAATTAGCATAATATTTAAAAAGGTAATGTACTAAATTTGTATAATGGGTTTAAACGTTAAGTATTGAAAGTTACAGTCACTGAAATGAATGTGACAATATTGTAACTATCTCTTCTTCTATGAACTGCCAAGTGGCAGGTTCAAGGAACATATTCATACTCAAAGTCTGCTTTCTCATTCCATAGGAGCACTCCTTCGATCGACAAGTTAATCCCTTCACAAGTCTATGCCTTATCCATACCTTATGTAGCCTATGGCTTGGGAAAAGTGTGGCTTCTGAGGTGATTTCCCCTTGCCTTCCTCAGTTAGATGGATTAATTACCATTTAATTCTGGGGGAAAATATTTCATGGTGAAGTGGGTCCCCTCTTGCCATCCTCAGCTCCTGCCTTAGTCGGCTCTTCCGTACACGCAGCATATTGTTTACGGTTGCCCTATTCTGCAGTGGTCCAACCACACCCGAGCCACAACACGGGGTCTATTGTGACCCCGTGTACTTCACTATATTATGTGTTTAGCCATCTCTCCTTTCAGAGGGTTAAATCTCATAAAACTCACCCAATCAGGGTAATTTTCGGCTGAGTGATCGTAAAGAAGACTATGTTAACTTTTTGTATCGTATAGATGGGCTACTCGGGAGGAACTCTGGGCATATCTTATCACGGTTCAAGCACCGCTTCTAATCGCTGGCAGAACTCCGCGTCAACATCGAGCGCTTCTACTGGCAGCCGCAGCATGGACAAATGGTCTGTGTTTTTCGTCAAATACTTCGTTCCTTCTTTCTGTCTAATCACCGTCATGATGATTTAACGTTCGTTTCATCAATCATCAGCAATCTGGAACACATCATGAATTAATGAACAGTTAAAGCCAGTATTAATCTAACTGCTTAAATAAGAATAAATGTATCCTATTCTTGAGCTATGCATAAATTCTTCTGTTCATAAATTCTTCTAATAATACGCCTGATACGAAAGGTCTGTACTTATATTAATTCTGCAACAACGATGAAACACAATGTAAAGTCTGTATTGCTGCTTCGGGTGGAGTTTCTTTTCAAATTAGTACCTGTCAATTGCTGTATTTTAATTGTAATATACGAGTAGTCGATTAATCCTCTCTTATACATGTTGGCAGTTTATATAATCGCCTGTTTTTTCAAAATTTTAATTCAAAATTACTTTATTTATTCCGTTAGTTAGTTATGTAGTTAGTCAATTAGTTACGTAGTTAGTTAATCGATTACTTAGTTACCAATTTATAATGTAATTACAGATATTGTTATGTAGATATAAAGGTTTTTAAAAGCAAAGACACAACATATTCAATGAATTTAGGTTTCAATAAATCTGAAATGGCTAAAAAAGTGATTCTGCTATTTTCTAAGTGATCGTTTTTGCTATACGAGCAGAAAATTTTATTACTTGCAAACTAATACAAAACATATAAATCGAATATACATTTAAAGATAACATTATGATTAGTATGATAAATTCATATTTGCCTAAGAAAAGCTACTATCATCTCTATCTATGTCTGCGCTCTAGCGAGTGACTACTATTTCTCTACCTGTCCTTTTACAAGCTCAACGATATTATTAACTGAGTTGCGAGAGTTATAATTAGACTAATATAGCGTCTCTTATAGGAGAATATACTGTGTAATGAAAATATATTGTCCTCGTTATGCAGTTTCATTTAAAATATTATGTAAATGTTTGCAAAAAAAGCGTCGATTTTTCATAAATGCTTGCTCGCGATTATCGTAGAATATCGCAGAGGAGTGGCTGCTATATTTTTATTTAGTGTAGGCTATTTGTCCTCAATTTGACCACTAATGCTGTTGCTGGCTCTCAAATGTTCGTAGTAGGCGAACTGAATATTTCAAATTTGTGATGGGACAAGATTTATTCGAAACATAGTCCCAATCGGCTACGTAGCACTTTCTAACATTAAAATATCAACGCTAAATTATCATCGTAGGGGCACCTAACCCCGCTTACCCCTTACGTCTTCTCCCTCCGTTATATAATTCGCATCCTGTGGTCACATGACCGGAAAGAACGTGACACGGTTACAATAAGGAAGCGGCTACCGTGTAATTACTTCAGTAAATATGCCGCATATTAGCGACTCTGCGAGGGCGCCTCGCCGATGAAATACTTTCTGACTTTGCTTGACATTTGCATTAGTCTACGTTTAGTCTGCGGCAGTAGATCTCCGTCGCTAGAGAGTTCCTTGTTGATCTTGGAAATAGCTGGTAGGCTACGATTGTTGTAGGAGACTGCAGTCAGGTTAACGTCTTCACTGTCCATACAGCTGTTGCCAGCTAGATAGGATAAAATTGTGTGGTGGACGCAATAGATCGGTTGCCTTATGTGTACTTTTGCAATGTACTGTTTCTGTTTGAGGTTATTTATAAGCTTATAGCGCTGTTGCTTCATTCAACAGCATATTCCTCATAACTCTGAGACCGAGTTCTGGGAAATGAATTATTTAAACCTCTCTAGCTATGACTATGTGAGCTATAAAATTAATCGTTGGAAAAGACCGGTATTTGCGAAAGTATGCAACCTAAACTATAAATTTAAAATGTAATATCAGCAACGTCAAAATGTGAAAATATAGGCAAATAGCCATGGATCAAATCTCAAACAAATAACGGCCTTTTCTACATTCAGATGAGAATAAGTTGAGACTCTGTGAGTAGTTTTTGTATCATTGGTCGTCTGATATCCGATCGTCATCACCTGGGAATAACTTACATTAGAGTGAAGTGACACCGTCGCCTCCTGACGGTTGACTAGCACCAATAGTGCAATGAGCTGTAGTGAGCCTACTTAGTACACCTCATTCGAACAAGACCGATTCGATAACTAATGATTCTGGCTTTGTATTTCTGTATCTTGTCGCTAACCGTGTTATAAAGAACAGACGCTAAAGTGTGTTTGGAGAAGAATGGAAGAGATTATAAGTTGCAGATGAAACGTTTTCGTTAAGAAAGAAGAAGAAGGGCAGTACATTTCCTGGTGATGGCCAGTGAACTAATTGGAGAAGACCTAGACAAGGACGATTTGATAGCGCCTTGGTGTTTAATAATAAGGAGAAATCAAGGGATAGATCTAATTGAGGAGTTTTATGCCAGGACCTGGCATTTAGCCATTGCTGAGGACCTTTTCAAAAAGCATTTCATTTTATTAATAGTTTGTCTTCTCGTATTAGCAATTTTGATTTATATTCTTTTCAGACGTCTAGAATCCAAAGCGGATCCAATGCATCCTAGTCTAAGTACTTGCTCCAAACAAGTGCTGCAGTCGTTTAAATGCTCAGTGAGAGGATATCGTAATGCAGTTCCATTATTTGAAAATTGATTTAATCTTTGAGCTGAAATTCACTGAGACTTTATTGAACTGTAAATGTATTACTCTATCTGCCATTAGCTCGTAGATTGACAGGCGCTCCTTCATGTTTTCTGCTTCAACATTGTGAAATTCTGTACTACAAGATCTTCTATGTTGATAGTGTGTTAGCACGCAAGCTAAACTCATCTCTTTTCGCCATATGTCAACATTCGGACCTTCTGGCGTCAGATCTTCGACTTGCACTGTTTTGTTCTTGCTTTCTCTTGCGGCCTTTGTATGCTCAGTCGTTATCGTATGGTGCTTTGGCGTCTGTTGAAGCTGAGTCTGCTTGAGACGTCCGTGACATTGCACTATGGCGAGGAACCGGGCATTAAAATCCTATTGATTGAGTGATTGATTGCTTGACTGATTATAGTTTTATATTCACTCTTCAATGTAGTGCTAAGCTATTAAAGCAATTAAGCTGTAGTCCAATAGTTGCTGCGTCCGCATTGTATGCTAGATTCATCAATTGTTTACTTTCAAACATATTTTCGGTCTTGATATCTGTACTTCTTTTTCATAATATACTGGAATCAATTCCGTCAACTTCGTTCTAGCCCAGTGTCTCAATAACGATATATTGCAGTTGCATTTGAGTGAAATAAATAAATAAACTGGAAATAAATTGTTGCAACTTGTGCGAAATAAACTCGTACGTCGAAAGCTAAATGAAAAAAAGCTGCAGTAACACGACATGACCTCCATCATTAATGTAATCAGCTAATTGCCATCAAGTCTCCCGTAAATCTCTTCATTAGCCTGATGAGAATTAAGATCCTATAAAACTTGCCACTTTCTCTCTCTCCTCTCTTTCCCTCGCCCCCCCCCCCCCTCTCTCCATGTCACTGATGATTTGTGTACATTTTGGACCTTTACATCTCTATGTCTCTGTCTGTAAATCAATCCATCTATCTCTCTATATTAAACTCACTAGTATTTCTTCCTCTCAGATTTCCGCATTTTTTTAGTAATACTCTAAGGCATAGCGTTTATGCAAATAAGTATGCTACATTTTCTTCAAACAATTGGAGTCAATTATACAATTTAAACAATAGAAATTTTTGCCCGATCCTCAAATAGATCTTTAATAAATTGTTTGTTTCGCAGTCGTGTTGTGGGGGACAGAGAGTATAATACAAAACCCAATCGACGAATGTCAGTTACTGAAATCACAAACGAGTATGAAAATACGGCATTCATTATTAATTAGTTAATCTTAGTGTACATTTGTGAAAGTATTTTATCTGTCTATTTCATGTCATTCTATCATTCATTTCTACATCGTTGCTAACATTCCATTCTACATAAGGATCATCATCGTCATCTTAGCTCAAATCCCAGTTTAACTAGGGTTAGGATTCGAGTAGACCTTTTATCCATTCGTTAAGTTTTTGTAGCAATTTCTGGAGCCTTGGCGCTCGCCACCGAATGCCCTTTCTGACATTATGCCCTTTCTAACGTTGCTTTGGATCTAGTTTTTATGTCGCCTTCTACGACACGTGCTTATTTACACGGTTGGTCTATTCTTCAAGCAACCCGGACACAACACGGGGAACATAGCAACACGGACAGAGCATAGTATATTCCATTCTACATAATGTCAAACAGTAATATATGCGTCATAAAAATCATAATATCATTTAATTATACTTTTTTTCTAAATTCTTGTACTTAATTATAGTCATTAACTTTTACATTCCTAGGATTCATTTCTATATCTCTGTCGTTGCCATCCTTCATTTCCTCGCGAATTCCTGTTTTTTTTTCTATATCTATACTTGTCAATCTGTTTTTTACAATATTCTCATTCAAATTTTAAAAGGGTAAACTTACTTCAACGTCAGTTTCTGGTCTCAGAAGCTTGTCAGTGACAGATCCAGTTCGTCAGCGTTGTAGCTTCTTGTAGCGCATAACATACATTTGATTTTTTCTGCTGTGACCGGGATTTACTGCGGGCATTTAATGTAGTTTAGTTTTCTAATGTCAACTTACCTTATGGAGTCGTTCAACTTGAGGATTCCTGAAGTGAATGTAAACTGTCAGCTGTGTCTAGTAACGTTCGCTTTAGATTGATGGTGGACTCCTGCTGGTATAAACCTTGTTTAGACCACTGACATGTAGGTATGTGACATTTTCTCAGATTGAATCGGATAAGTCACCTAGAGGAAGTTCACAAGTTCTCAAACAAGGACAATAAGACAAGCAGGAGGGGAAGTGTTTTGGCAAAGATCAACAGCTATCGACAAAAAAGAGTTGGTTTTTCTTTCTACTGTCTTCTTTAAAATTTAACATTTATTAAACATGGGTAGCTTTCCAATACCATTATTCTGCTCTGTTGGAGATCAACCCGTTTTGATCTCGAATTCGTAGCCTGCTGCTTGTAATGTACATAGTTCTATAATACGGATTATGTTTTACAATTGATGTTCATGGTTTTATTATTTTATTTGCTTGCATTCGTCAGGTTTTGTAATTAACATTATTCGCTTAAATGCACTGGAATAAAATTAATTTAATGCTAAATTTGCTCAAAGCTTTTGGGGTATTTGATAGATTTTATTTTGCATCATTTAGTAATCAACAAATTATTTCTGAAATGATTTTTTATTGAAAGATAATTTATTATAAACATTCAATATTTTAGCACTTACGGTATACACACAATTGCTTCTATTAATAATTATTAGCCTACACTACATGACATTCGTTATACTCTCTATTTTACTATATTGTTATATTTTATTTTTGCACCTACTTTTATATATCATTTAATGTTTATATTTAGTTCTCTTTCTCTGTAGTGTTCTACAAATGGCAGGTCCTTGGTACATATTCCTACTTACATGCTCCTTTTCGCGCTCCATGAAGATCACTCAATCGATTAATGAGTTATTCGTTTCACAAAAGACTCTCCTTAACCTCACCCTACTATAACCTTTAGCTTGGGAATAAT
The DNA here is from genome assembly GCA_905160935.1 of Enchytraeus crypticus. Lineage (NCBI taxonomy): Eukaryota > Metazoa > Annelida > Clitellata > Enchytraeida > Enchytraeidae > Enchytraeus > Enchytraeus crypticus. The sequence continues at coordinate 91,401 of CAJHZI010000646.1, read as the reverse complement.
ATGCCTTCTGAGGTGGTTTTCCGCTGCCTTTCTCAGTTCTTGCTAAGTTGCCTCTTACGACATGTGCAGTTTACGGTTGGTCTATTCTTCAGTTTATCCATTTATTAGGTTTATTTATATTTTTATTTGTACTTACTGCTCTATATTTATTGGAGTATACTTATGATTTTTTACCATTAATGATCTTCTATTAGCAGAACACAAAGGCCATTAAGAGCACTCACCAGTTCGTCTCGGTTTCGTTCAGCAACTCGACGGCTTGTGATGTCTGCACTAAGACTCTCTCCAATAAACCAGCGCTTCAGTGTGAAAGTATGTCGTAAAATGTTTCATTTAAAGCTGAGATATGAGTGAGGGAGCAATGCCAGGGAGCAGTATTGTCTACATGAGAATGCATGACTTCGCATATTCGTTAGCCTATACGAGTAGGTGCATGAACCTCTGTTTGATGGCGATGCACAGCGAAATGTCTTTTGTCGGGTGGAGATGAAACTCGAGTGCTTCTCTTCAAGGCGAGATCTTGAAGCTACCTACCTAGACTGGGATAACATCATTAGCGAGATATTACATATGTCTCCCGAGTTAAACATGTCATAAAACAGTTGGATACATTTACTGGTTGCGGCACTATTTAATTAAGTATTTGTATACACATTCAACGGTGTAGACCTAAAAGGAGATGCATTGTAACTCTATGTATAATGTACACGACTGTACATCACTTCATATTAGACAAAGTTCAGCTTTCTGAAGCCCCTGAGTAATTAGCTAAGAGCCTTCTAGAGCTGACGCTTTATTTAGACTCTTGACTAAGTCTGTACTAAACCGGTATTAAGAGTACTATTACTATTAATAACACCATTAAGATAGCTAAATATTTACCGAAGAGATTTTAGACGACTAAATTAGAAAGGTACTATTTTAATTTCATATTAGACAGATCTAAATTTATTCCCATGCATCAGCTTTTATATTTAAGCTTGTTCTAGAAACATATTGTATAGTATTACAGTAAACTGTTTACCTTTTTGTTTTAGAGTCAGTCGTATCTTCATTACAGATTATAAATTATATTTTTATTTCGCTCATCAGTTATCACATTTTTAAATTCGTACATAGAACAGCCCGCTGTACATTACAATTAACTATACAATGAAGGATAATTAAGTATCTAACTGTAATTAATGGTTATTTGTCAACTAATTAGTGAAAGACAGTTAAGGATATTGTAGCCTCTGCAGATAAAATCAACGATGGATATTTGTATATTAGCTGTAGCTACACAGTTCTTGTAGTGGAACTTAGTATTTCTTAAACTTTCTGTAATCTTCATATTTTCAAATAAATTTTTGTAGATTGTTCACTAAATGTTCATGAGGTATCATGTAAAGATCAAGCAATGCCATGTCCAAAGACTTGCAAGAATCATTTGGTAAGTTATCTATGCGATATTCAAAGCAATTCACTTCGTAAATTCTAATAAATTGCACACATATATAATTATTTATTTATATGTAGTGTACAAAGCTCATCGATTATTTGTTATACTACTTTCAGTGCATTTTACTTGAAGAAATATGTAATTTACACGAGATATATATTTTTAATTTTTGGTAGTTAGAATGTTTTGAGTCTTCTGAAATTGTAGTAATACAGGATAAAGCGAACAGCTTTGCACCTTAACGTTGGACACATTACGACGTGGTTATAGACATACGATATACTTCTTCATCTCGCCTGTGTGTTATAGTAGCATTATTTTATCATAGGATAAACATTTTGTTGATACTATACTTGTAGATCAATGCAGAAAGAACTGCATTAAAAGCTTGGATTTTATTCTCTTCTATAAAGAAAGTCGTAATGTGTAGTTTAACGTCCTCTTAGTATCGCAAGAGATTTCATCAGAGACGGGCCGCATGCATTTCGAACCGACGATCCACAGCAGTCTATTCACTACACTAGTCAAACATACCGACATATCATATCATTATTGAGCTCGCTCTGCGTATGTTGATATAAGCTCGCTTTATTTATTATTATTCAGCTAACAAGTAATCTATCTCTACGGGAACAACGCAGATGCAGCTTACAGGGTACGTAGGCCTATTTGTCTGAAATATATTTACACAATCCTGCGAATCATGTCCTTTGCCTGACGGCAAGATCAGTGTAATTTTAATTAGAACAGTCTCTCTCTTTATTGAAAGTAAATTCTGATTAGAAAATAGCGTCTAATTACAAACAACATTGCATTTTTACAAGGAAAATATTAATTATTCGAGAGAATTTAGTGCATTTTCTGATTTATTTTTTTCCTTAGTATCATCATTAATCGTATCTTTTCAGTTAGAGTATCATTAAACTTCTCAAAACCACAGCGGGAGCTGTTGAGAGTATAAATGTTATTTGTTATTGTTATGGGCTATAATAGTTAATTTTTAAATTTAATTTGAATTAATAAATTGTTTATTTACATTTGCATTCTCTTATAATTTAATTCTTTGTGATACTTCAATACCTTTGCTCATTATGAATCGTATCGAACTTGATTATAATTAGTGTAAACTTGAGCCAGTTAAAAAGAATTGATGCAGCAGATAAAATGCAAATAAAAGAGTTTTCTTTTTCCGTAAATTGCTGTCAGAACTTCTATCGCTCATAATTTAGCGTCTCATTCAACTACTGATTTCTTGGATTTTGTTTTTTACTTTATTGACTTTTTCGCGCACGCGGACCTTACACTTCGTCGTTGTAATTTGTGATACTTGTAATTTAAATTGCAATTATTATACGATTGTAATAACTGCATGTTGCAATAGTGTAAGGGTAACGTCATGAAGTTTTAAATGACAGATCCTGAGGTAAATTTAACTCTCTTGGGTTCGAATCCCAGCCGCGCTGATCTGAGAGTAAAATCTCGGACACTCACTGGACTGGTTATACGGAAATGGACTATTAATTGCCTAACGGTTTAAATATGTGGTATTAAAAGTGATATATATATATATATATATATCAACATAGTTGATCATTTCACTGTAATGCGTGTTTTTACTTTAACTGCATGTTTCAATTACTGTTTTACTGTAAATTTATTCCCTCGCACATGCAGTGAAGGTAGTATTTTTCACTTTATTAAAAATTGTATATTATTTATGTATTATTATTATTATTGATGTATTGATACAGATGCCACCCCAGTAGGTCTCTTGAAGAACGCAGCATTGGCTAGAGCTGGTCATGGTAGAGTAGTGGGACAGATGAGTACGGATGAAACAGTATTGCATAAACAAAACACACAGAGGTTGGCTGACATGATTTATAGTATATTATTATTATATTTTTCATTTATTTATTCATTTCTTACAGTAGTAAGAGACATCCTTGTCTGCATGATGGACTTGCACTGATTTAGATCTCGATTCTTATTTGATCTTTATGTTATTCTTCAAATGATTGATGCTTTCTGTAAATTTTTGTTGGCATTGCGTTATATGGAGAACTCGAACTTTAACTAACTGTTGCCATTGCGCTCTGGTGAGAAACTGAACATTAAGTAACTGTTGCATTGCGCTCTGCCGAGAAACTGAACATTAAGTAACTGTTGCCATTAATTGTTTTAACGTCATTAGAGTTTCCGCAAAGTAATATACCGAACCGATGCTCTAAAGTTTGCTTTAAAATATCAATGATTGCTCTAAATCCTAGGATTAGTATGAAATTATGAGATTTAGTTATTTTGATTACAGTTCAGAAGATAGTAGAGATTCTTCTGACGGGAGACTTTTAACTAGCATCACAAAGTAAGTGCTGTATAACTTTAACTTATTATTATTCCAGTCTTGTAAAGTTTCTTATATAAACAGTCATTTAAAGTTAGTGCATGCAATGGCAGTAGAATTTTTTTAGATAAGTTAAGCTGTGTTAAGATACTTGTATGTTAAATTATTATTAGATATGTTCAAAACTTGTTATCCTGGTTGTTTTGCTGTTGGCTGTTTATCATCTTCTCAATTGTTAAATCATAAATTGTTTCTGATACTTTGTTATGAGCATTACTATGGTACATTTATTTATTTACTTATTTATTTTCAGAGACTATATTTTAAAACTATGATCTGTTGGTGCAGTTGTCTTAGAGTGCTTCGTAACAAGTGATCGCCGACTGTGATCTTAACCAGTGGAGAGTAAAAGAATATTAATTATCTAGAAATCATAGTTTGCTGAAAACTGCGGTAAACTGTTAATTATCATGACAGATACAGTGATTGACAGTGGGTAGTTTTGAATTTTTTCTATTGTTGATTGAATTCGAAACAGTTATTTATCAACATCAAATGACTCACTAGACGATGCCAATCAATTGAGTGGGAGTGGCTATATGACAGTTGATCCCGCCCATCAAGCTTTAGCAATGGAATTTGAGGAGGAAGGAGATTATCTTCTGAGGCAGATTGATCTAGAAGCGTGGAGTGTCACTGTAGACAAGAAAGCCGTAAAAAAGATGAATTCGAGAGACATCAAACGTCAGGATCACATCTGGGGTGAGAATTTTCAATTTTTGCCGTCAGATTTAAAATATCGATTTTAAAAGAAGTGTTTAGACCATAATATGAATAATTTTAAACATTAAATAAGATTTTAGATGATTAAATTTGCGAGATTTACAATCAATTATATATTTGAAAGAGTTAATTTTCTAGAGAAAGAGTGTTTATAAATTTGTTTAATTTTAATTGTATTATAGTTTTATTATTACTTTTAAGATATTATGTAAGGATAGAGTATTCCTTATTCAATGAGAAATTAACTATTAGATTTAGTAGCATGATTGGTAGTTAATAATGTTATATACATCGGTAGATAGTAATTAAACTAGTTGGGATAGTTAAAGGATCGATATATTGTAGTGTAATGAGTGGTCGATACCATTGAATTGTGTCTGCCTGTTCACGATCTACACAATTGTCCGGTTTTCATGTTTGGTTCGGCTGGGCTTACTTGATTTACTCGTCCTTTTACGTGGTTTAAATAAAGAACTTTTAAAGTAGTCTTTTAGACACTGTATTCTTTCCAATCACTTGTTGTTAAATGTAATTTAAGTAAATTTTTATTCGTAAATCATCTATGATAATATATAATAGAAATTAGATGGATTTTTTAAATCTCTCCATATAATAGTTCTATAGTTCTTCCACTTCAACCGTCTTTAATATCAGAAATTCACTATTTTTTAAAAATCATAAAATATGCTGCTAAGTATAATATTTATTATTAAATAAATCTTTGTCATCGGTTCTGTTTTTTATCTGTTTTGTTTACGCAGAATTTATCCAGACGGAAAAGAATCATTATCGAAATCTCAAAATGATGCAGAAGGTTAGTCTGATATCAACATATCTAATAGAGTATACGTATACTGCTTTATACCAGTATAAACGAGTTTCAACTGGTTTGTCATCTCATAACTGTTTGCATGCAAATATTATTAACGGCACGAAATTTATAGAAGGCAATGTAGATCAAAGTCAGAAAGAAGCTAAGGCTGTTTTGCTGTCTCACTGGCATCTTCAGAAACTGATCATTTAGAATATAAGATTCTTTACCTTTCGCTACTCTTATTTGGTAGTGATTTGTTAACTTAGTGTCACTAAGTTAATTTTACTCGTGCTGTTTGAGACGCTTGGTATGTCGTTGTCCTATGATGAAAGAGGCGTTAAATCGCTACTTATTGCGTCTAAGAGTGTAAATAATTATTTATAATAATTATTTAATTTTAATTTATAATAATTTGCTTGATGAAAAATCACTGTTGACTAGTGTAATTAAAATCCAACTGTGTTTGACTAAAGTAAAACTATATTATTAAATTTGTATCTAGTAATATTATGAACGAGCAGTTTAGTTCTGGTGATATTTCTGCTTCTGGTTTTGCTAAGAAGTTGACTTAGGGACTTTGCCTGTTGCTATTAATCAATCCATCAATCAATAAGAATTTAACGTCCGGTTCCTCGCCATAAGGCAATGTCAGGGACGTCTCTTGCAGACTCTACACAAACAGGCGCCAAAGCACCACACGATGACGACTGAGTACACAGAGACCACAAGAGAAAGCGAGATCAAAACACTGCAAGTCCAAGATCCAAGGCAAGCGGGTCAAAATTTAGACCTATGGCGGAAAGAGATGGGTTTTTAGCTTGCCAAGGAAAGTACCAATACAATATCGAAGATCTTGTGGCAGAGAGTACCATATTGTCTATTAATAATTTAGTTGAGTCACTTTGAGATTATTGCCAACAGTGAGATTGTTTCTAGCTGTAATTCTTTGCATGTATTTCTTATATCTTTCCTTAAGGGCTGCTAAAGGCAGTTGCATATTATAGTGAAATGAAAGCATTCTGGTCTTTCATTCACTATTATTAATGGATATTTTCCTGTCCTATATCTCGTTGTCCTTTGACTGGTTTAATCCACTCTTATTTACCTTTTCTATTCTACATTTAATTAATGACACTTAAACCTTGTATCTTTCTTCACTGGAATATCAATCATATGCGTCATTGGCATGTAGTTGTTCATGGATTCAAATCTTGTCCAGTGCGCATGCGTCGCGCTTCTTCTTGTAGGATACTATATAAAAGGGTTTCCTACTGGTTCCAGCTCTCTAGTACTCTCTCTCTCTCTCTCTCTCTCTCTCTCTCTCTCTGTCTAGTCTTTCCTTCTTATTCCAGATCTCCAGTATCCCTAGTATGCTCAGTTCTTAGTTAGTTTCTGAGATAGAAGGTTTAGTCATGTCTGTAGATTGCAACTGAGTTTACTTAGTCTTTCTATAGGGTTGTCTTCTGTGGACGGCAGCTTCTATCTGGGTAATGTGGTCCAGTTATATTTCTAAGTATTAACTTTTAGAAGTTACATTTTATTAAGTGAACGGTAACTGTAACAAGCTATTAATGATTTAGTTTAGAGACAGTGACATGTATGTATGTATGTATGTATGAATGTTTGTAATATAATATGAAATATTATAAAAGGTCTCGAGTTCTTAAAGTATAGAAGTAACCTAACAGCCCTAGCTTCCCGCCTTAGCAGAGACACCCAGCACTTAATTGTGTAATATTTTAGGCCTTCGCGTCGATTTCAGATATTCCCTCCATTACCATTAGAATATTGTTAAAGTACTATTGAATATTTACTACTTGATATTTTAGAATAATTTTACTTATTTTTTTGTTGATACATCTTTGCTAAGGGCTTGCCACAGTAAGTAGAATATTGCTAAAATACTTTATGTTGTTGTTCGCTAGATCTTTGCTCAGGGCTTGCTTAAGGAGGTTGGCTTGAGCCGAGAGAAGGTGGATCAGATCTTTCCTCGTCTGGACGATCTATTCGACATCCATCAGACGTTCCTCAGTCGTCTCGTCAAACGTCAGTCCGTCAGAATCGATCAGAGCATCGAGGACATCGGTGACATTCTCATTCAGCAGGTTCATGGCTCTAATTACTAGTATTGTAACTCTCTTGTGACATTCTCATTCAGCAGGTTCATGTCTCTAATTCTTAGTATTGTAACTCTCTTGTGACATTCCCATTCAGCAGGTTCATAGCTCTAATTCCTAGTATTGTAACACTCTGGTAGGATTTAAATTTCTTTTGATATTCTCTTTAGAAAGCAAGAGGCGGGAAATAAAATTATAGATACTCTATGATATCAAAATAATCGCACGTAGTTGATTATTAATTAACTAATTATTAATAAGTCACGAGTTCTTCGTGTAATAGCGCTACTAGAAAGAGTCTGAGAGTTTACAGAATTTGTACTCAGAGTCTTGATTGTTACCGATATCGCCACAGGCTGAAGCCAGTGGCGATATGTGAAGCCAGTGAAGTTGTATAAATACAATAATTAAAATAATTGAAGCACTTTAAAAAATTATTTTAATTATTGTATTTATACAACTTTTGATTATTTTCTTTCGTTAAACAGAAATGTATCACGCGAAGCCACTTTCAACAAAATTAAACAAATATCTGTCAGTTGAAAAAATGCCTGATAGAATTAAACTTCGGCTTGACTTTGTATCCAAATGTACATGTTTGTCGAATTCTTAAAACTTCATTAAGGCCGATTATTATGCTAAAATATGAATCTAATATAAATCATGTCATGTTATGTGATAATCTTCTATATAGGGCAGGTTCCAGCCATATATTTCTCTATGATGTTCATTAAAAAAACTCAATTCTTCTCTATTTCCTCGATGTTCATTCTTTTTCTTCCTTCTGTTCGTCCAAATATGCTACTTCCAATAGCCTTCAATTCTTCTCGGAAGCAGCTTTTCATCTTTTTTTAATCTTTCCACTGTTATTTTGTTTGCCAGCTGCTCCATCTCCTTTATTTCCTGACTTCATCCTTGGATGAGAAAACAGACTTTAAACCTTTATTACTATTATTATTATTATTATTATTATTATTATTTTTTAAATCATCATCATCATTATCATCCCTTGAATCCCAGTTTAACTAGGGTCGGGATACGAATAGATTGTCTCTAATCCTCACTATCCAGCACACTATTATTATTTAAATATCTTTCGTTAATTATCTAAATATCTTATTAATTGGATGTCATTATAGTTAAATATCTTACTATGAATCTACCATACTTAAATAGTTCAGCTACAGATAAAAGCCTCAATAGATACCATACTCTAGACTTTTCTTCGCATTTCTAGGGTTAAATGATCGCCTTACCGTAGGCAAGAAATAATTTCATCAATTGCTTGGTTCTAATATCTCTTGCCACTGCCTTTATATATGATTTAATTACCTCCAACTACACACTTTATTCGGTAAAAATAAAAAGACTGTCTATTAATAATTATAATTACAATTAATTATCTAATTGTTGATTAGTTTGATGGTTGGATGAGCGGAAGAATGAAGTCGGCGTATGGAGAGTTTTGCAGTCGACACACAGAGTCGGTGAACCTTTATAAAGAGCTTCAGAGGACCGATAGAAAGTTTCAGCAGTTCGTCAATGTAAGCGTTACTTTTTATTCTTTTTATTGTTTGTTTTAAAAATGTTGCAATATATATTTTTAAATGGTGGTTTAAGTATTTCTAAGAATTATTCTGAAGTATTAGTAAATTAGTAAGTTTTACTTCTAGCCATTTGTAGCCTTTCTGTTGATTATTGTTTCGTTTGTTACATCTTAAATAGTTATTTTACTATAAATTGATTTAGTTAACTCCTACTAATCTCTTAGTCAAGATGATGGATAATGGTAAGTATCTCAGCAGTAATCTATGAACTGGATTTGTTTAACACTTCAAGATGTCATTTGCTTATTTCTTGGCCATAAAATGTTTGATGTCATTGTGTGAGAGGTGCAATCAAATTTAAAAAGATTTACATATTTCTGCTTTGCTGCTTTCTCGTGCTGAATTTGCATCTAATTTACTGCTTGAATTTGATTTGTGTAATTAGAAATCTTGCTTTAAAATTACTCCGTTTGCCTCTCAGCAATTGTGTTACTTTTAAGGGTGTATGAAGAAATCTCCTATTCTGATACTATGTTGTATAATATTATAATGTTACTGTGTTTCTGTGTTTCCGGTAGTCAGCTAGATAGAGCTCGATTGTGCTCTTTCTGACGGCCTTTTTATTTGTATTCTGTCTCGTTGTATGCGCTTTGTGTATATTTTGATTCAGTTACAAATAAATGATCATGGTTTTCTCTCTCTCTCTCTCTCTCTGATTCTTCCAAGCTTTTCGTTAAGCACTCTTAAAACTGTCCACTTTAGTCTTTCGTTGCATGTTGTATTGTCAGGGTTGTATAATGTTTTTGTATTTTCTTATCTTTGGACTTTTCTGATGTTTCATAATAGACTTATAACGTTCGTTTAATTTTGTGTCTTAGCTCAATGGTTTGGCTCTGGTTCCATAGTGACCGATGCTGTCATTGACTACCGTAGCGTTATAATTGCGGTGATTGTTATTATAGAGGTGCAGTCGGAACGCTCGATTTTGTCATTGATTGTTGTTGTAGAGATGCTCGATGTTGTCATTGATTGTTGTTGTAGAGGTGCTCGATGTTGTCATTGATTGTTATTGTAGAGGTGCTCGATGTTGTCATTGATTGTTGTTGTAGAGGTGCTCGATGTTGTCATTGATTGTTGTTGTAGAGATGTGGACAGAACGCTCTGTGTAGAAGGCTCGACGTGCCCGCTGTCATACTGCTCGTCACCCAGAGGATCACCAAGTACCCACTGCTCATCGAGCCCATCATCAAGACGACGAGAGGTCTGCTGTCCACTACTCTCTGCTCGCTCACTAATGAGCACTGGTTAATTCTGCCTCAACGCTATGTTCATCATCGTCATCATCTTTCCTTAAATCCCAGTTTAACCAGTGTCGGGATACGAGTAGACTTTCTCCAGTCCTCACTGTCCCACACCATATCATCAGTCAGTCTCTGTTTTTCATGTCCTTTTTAATTACCGCATCCCATGCAGGTCAATTTTAGTCTACCTCTCTCTAGCTAAACATCCAGCTCTTCCCTCTAAACTCTCTTTACTATATCCTCATCTACCTTTCTCACAATATGCCACAAGTCTACTGTATGTTCTTATAGCTTAATGCACCAAACATTTATGCAGTTACATCATGTCATTTTGTTGTCCGGATCTTTGATGATATGATGTTGTTCGGACCTTTAATGGTATTTCGTTTTCCGGACCTTAACTTGATAAAATAGATGTTTATGATGATTGTGAAGTTACTTCTTCAGCAATTGCCTTGCTTACTAATCGACAACAACATTCACTGGACTGGTTACACGGAAAATGACTAAATTTCCTAGTGGTTTAAACATGTGATAATGAAAGTAATAGATATCAACATAGTCGATCATTTCAATATAGTGCGTGCTATTTATTTATTTTACTGTCTGTTAGTGCAAGCAACTACGTTACGTCTTAGTGTTGTACTGCATAGAATTTATTATGTAGTGTATTTTTACACGAAATACATGTATATAAATATGTAGTTATGCTTCTGCGTATCAAGCAAAAACGACGTTTTAATGAAGGAAGCTCCAATTCAGTCAATAGACGTAATAATAATATGCGTAATAGACGTCAATAGACACAATACATATTATTTATTGTTTCGTATCATATTGTATTAAATACATTATTTTATTTCTAGATACAAAGCTTCAGGAGAAAGAGATGTTGAACAGAGCGCAGGGTTTGGTGAAGGATATCATCCAGTCAGTGAATAGGCAGGTGGACGCGAGAGAGAAGGAGCTACGGCTTGCTGAGATCTATGAGAGGCTGGATCCAAAGTCAATGGCTACGTATCGAGGAAACAAACTCAAGGTCTCGCTGACTAGTGTCAATTAATTTGTTGACAACTAATATATAATTATGTCACATTGTCCTATTCAGATATTATTTTTATCAAGCTATACATCCAAATTTAATATCTATTTTCATCTCTTTTGTGTCAGACAGGCGTGCTTCATACTCGCTCAGTATCAAATCATTGGGCAGGCGTTCATTTTTTTACGCATCACCCATAATATGGAACTCTTTACCTGCTAATCATCGCTCTTGTTTTTGTCTTTCAACTTTCTGTGGCAAGCTTAAGACTTACCATTTCCCACCATAGATATAATCAATCTACCCTGACCATTTTTTGTCACCGGGCTGGCTTTCGTTTAGGACCTTACTTCTCCTCAGCACATTTCTTTCGCAGATTGGTCTGGGTGAATTGATCTTTAGTGATGTGAGCTGTGGGGTCGTCCCTCACATCATTCCTGGATGAGGAAAAGGACGTTAAACCTTCATTATTATTATTATCCGATTCTTTACTATTTTTAGTTGTTTATCATTGATTTAAATAGACCAAGAAATAGGTTTTCAGGTTTCTCGGTATATAGCATTTCACGCATTTGTAAATAGCTTTATCCCTTTTGAAAAGACAAATAAATTTAAAATTCAGGCACAAATTTAGGTACATGTAGAATCTAATACCACATATTTAACCAGTAGGCAGTTAGTCAATAATCAATACTACCGGACATTCACTGGACTGGTAACATGGAAAATTGACTAAATTGTCTAATGGTTAAACATGTGGTATTAGAAGTGATAGATATACATTATCATAGATAATCATTTCACAATAACTTGTACATGTTTAAATTTAAATTTCTAAAGTTTCGTTTTATGTTAATCTTTTTAATTATTCTTTTGCTCTTAAATTGAGGATTTTTATCTTTTTAGCACAATTTCTCTCTATTAAACTTGGACCTGTGGACCCAAATTTCTTAGTTAAATTTCAAACTCCTTTTATGGATAGTTTTAAGTTTGGTTTATGCATTTACTGTTTTCTTCAGTTTTCGGTCTTGTTTTGATTCTCAGTCTTGATTTGATTCTCCGTCTTGATTTGATTCTCAGTCTTGATTTGATTCTCACTCTCGATTTGATTCTAAGTCTTGATTTGATTCTCAGTCTTGATTTGATTCTCAGTCTCGATTTGATTCTCAGTCTTGATTTGATTCTAAGTCTCGATTTGATTCTCAGTCTTGATTTGATTCTCAGTCTTGAGATGATTCTAAGTCTTGATTTGATTCTCAGTCTTGATTTGATTATCAGTCTTGATTTGATTCTCAGTCTTGATTTGATTCTCAGTCTTGAGATGATTCTCAGTCTTGAGATGATTCTAAGTCTTGATTTGTTGTTGTTTCAGAAATCAGACTTAATGACGAGTAACAGAAAGCTTCATCATGACGGACTGATAAAATGGACTTCTGCGCGTGGTAAACAAGTCGGTGCGTAAATTACTGGATCGGCTTTAAAATTCTCTCAAACTTTACAATCCACCTCCAGTTGTCTGTCTGCTGTCGCCTGTTTTTATTTACGAAATAAAAGTCAAAGATGTTAATCTCATTTCATGTTTTTCCGTTGCCACAGCATAATACCTTCAAACATGAAAAAATATTCATCATCATCATCATCACCCATATGTATTACCTAATTGTAAACTACTTATGAAGGTCGAAAGTGGTAGTTCTTGTCCATTGTAGTTGAATTTCCTATTTATCACAGCCATTTTATTACAATGTGATGCTGTAACTAAATGTGCAAAGTAAACTTTCGAGGTCATGATAATAACCTGCAGATATTGTTACAATAATACTATTATTGTTCTGATATTTATTACAAGTCTTATAATTACTTAATATGACTATTTTGTTTTTATTAGTATCTTAATAATTCTCATTACTATTGTCTGAAAGGAGTCATGTGTAATGTTGATCTTGTAGAGGTGCTGGCTGTAATATTGTCTGATATGATGCTATTTCTGAACGATGGTAATCAGCGATACACTTTCTTCACTCAGGACAATAAGGTCTGTGTGCAACTGTGATGTTGCAAATGTCTCAAATTTTGTAAATTATGAAGATAAATAAATGACTGCCAATTGCTTAATGATTCTCATAAACGTAAGGCTATTGATTGATACGTTTATGACTTTCCGTATTACTTTCAGTATTAATATTAATAAATTTATTCATGACTACTTTTATTAAAATTCATATTACACTATTGACATAACCACTCTAGTTTCTGATCTATGTACAGTCGTGTATAGTGTCGTTATCTTAGCTCTTAACGTCTTATCTTATTTTTGTACATAATGATAATGGATGAGAGATATGAGAAATGCTAATTATACTTATAGAAATGCTTATTATACTATACTTACAAATATTTATACAATAATTTTCCATGATTATGCAATAATATATATAATTCCACACAATATGGCGTGTTCTACACATTAATTGCTTCAAAAGTTTATAATGCTAACGATATATGGTTTAAAAGATGAAGAGCGGGGATTAACATTTTTTATTACAGAATTTTGAAGCTTAACTAGTGTAGTACCCTCAATATTGTGTGATATTATATTTATTATTGTATAATTCTGTATAGTTATGTAAAATTATAGTGTAATTATGTGTAGCTATAGTATAATTACATGTAATTAGTATTCTCATGTCTCTCCTCCTTTATGATCATGTACGTCACTAGTCTGATCTATGTACAGTCTAGTATAGTGTCGTTATCTAAGCTCTTGAGTGTCTGATCTATGTACAGTCCAGTATAGTGTCGTTATCTAAGCTCCTAAGTGTCTGATCTATGTTCACTCCAGTATAGTGTCGTTATCTAAGCTCCTAAGTGTCTGATCTATGTTCACTTCAGTATAGTGTCAATATCTAAGCTCTTAAGTGTTTGATCTATGTACACTCCAGTATAGTGTCAATATCTAAGCTCTTAAGTGTTTGATCTATGTACAGTCCAGTATAGTGTCAATATCTAAGCTCTTAAGTGTTTGATCTATGTACAGTCCAGTATAGTGTCGTTATATAAGCTCTTAAGTGTTTGATCTATGTACAGTCCAGTATAGTGTCGTTATCTAAGCTCTTAAGTGTTTGATCTATGTACAGTCCAGTATAGTGTCGTTATCTAAGCTCATAAGTGTCTGGTCTATGTCAGTGTTATTTTAGTCCTAAAAATATTTTTAGTTTTAGTTTTTAACTCCTCTCAGCTAAATTCTTTGTAGTTTTAGTCTTATTTTAGTCTCTCAATTCATTTTGGTCTTAGTTTTTATCTCGTCTCATCAAAAATCTTTTTAATCTTTAGTCCTTTTTAGTCTTTTAACTCCAAAATCCTGAAAAGCTTTGAAATTGGAAACTGTGATAATTTACATTAAGTAACACATAAATTCACTGTCATCTATGAACTACGTACGAGTGATCGTATACTGTACAATTACGCAATAAGTCTTAACATACACTAACAACAAAGTTTCAGCTTCTAATCTACAAAACCGTAGAAATGTAGAGCCAGTACAGAACATAATTTTTTAAATATAATCAGAAACAAAAATTGTCTTGTAGACCTATACAGCATTCATTCTATTTTAATAAATGTCCAATAGCCTTTTATTTGATCTTCGAAGGTCGGAAAAATGAATCTACACGGTGCTTTTACGATTAGGCTATATCGGCGACGAACAAAGTATGTGCCGAACACATTTAGCCTAAACAAATCTTATCTGCGTACAACGCCGTACATTTATAATACTCTTAGGCTATAACTATGAAAGTTTGAATTTAACCGGAGCGACTAGCGCCAAAAATAGTTACTGCAGATAGAAGGCAAAATTCGTGCATAATTAAGTTATTGATGCAAATTAATTGCATCATTTTATCATACAAATTTCTTTTAACCAAAGTAGTACCAAGAGATATACTAAACAGGTAATACAAATCATTGCAGTCTTTGCAGATCTCAGTGAATAGGACTAGTTCGTTGTACTCTTGATCGTGAGCTTTTTAATCCGTTACAGTAATAATGTAATACTATGACTAGAGCTTGTGTAATTAGAGTGGCGTCAATTCACCATTTTCTTGGGGGGGCCAAACATTTTTTGGAGGACCAATTTCTCTAGGCGCAGATGTCAAAATGTTAAGACTTTTTTAAAAATAAATACGAGGCTAGGAGCCTGCTTGGAGGGGAGGAGGCTAAACCATTGCTAGGAAAACCTTTTAAGTTTTTATTTTCTATATTTTAATAGTCACCTTAAATTAATGTCGCTATAAATTTGCGTTTTTAATAGCAATTAAAGTAAGTATGTAACTTTAATTTCCAAATCAAGGATTTCATTGCAGCCATACAGTACAATGCTATCGGCCCTGATTAGAACTTAGACAAGAAGGAACTATAACTCGAACATGAAGGAATCATTAGAACTCATACGCACTACGTATGAGGGACGCATTCAATTAGTCAGAAAATTTTAAACCATAATCTGTTGAACTATATACGGAGATAATCTATTGAGCTAAATATGAGTCTATTTTCTATTTCTATTAATATCTATCTACAATATAAATACATGTATTCGTAATAGTACATTAAAAGTTATAAATTTGACTGTTGAATTACACTCGTAGTACGGATCATAAGCAACTTCAGTAAGGTAATCCTGAAACATGCCTTACGACATGTAATTCTTTTCACACGACTTCTGCACACAAATATTGATTGAACATGGATATAAACCTTAAAGTGACTCATGGAAAAGTAGGCCTAAAAATGACCCTGCTGCAGCTGCAGTGACTGTCAAAGCGTGTCTGATGTAGGTGGCCCTAGTGGCATCTTATCATCTGCCTCTATCGAACACGTGATGCTGATAAAGATGTTCAGAATCGCAGTTGAACTGAGTGAGGGCGCCGAGAGGAGATGCGTACATTCTCATAGTACTTGTGAACACATAGAGTCCTAGGCAAGGCAGGAAATTAATGAATAGCCAACTTTGTATACAGTATAGGAGCAGCGTGTGGATGTTAATTACGATATAGCTGATACAGGATGTCATGAGTCACGACTTAACTTTGGCTATGTTCAAATGCCACTGAATTTATTGGTTGCTTTCTAAAATTAGCATTTGAGACGAAAATATTTTCGTCACATTATATTCGTCCTAGTCTCGTTTTCGTCGTTCTGCTTTTATTCTTTTTAGTTTTAGTATTAATTTAGTCATACAATTCTTTTTAGTCTTAGTTTTAGTTTTCGTCGACGAGACCAATTCTTTCTAGTCTTAGTTTTAGTTTTAGTCAACGAAAATAACACTGGTCTATGTACAGTCCAGTATAGTGTCGTTATCTAAGCTAATAAGTGTCTGATCTATGTACAGTCCAGTATAGTGTCGTTATCTAAGCTCTTGGTGCGCGAGAAGGACGATACAAAGGACAGTAGAGGCATTTATCTAATCTGTTCTAATCGCAACGAACCTGAGATGTATGAACTTGTTTGTAAGTCCATGGAGGAGCGGAAGCAGTGGATATCTATCCTCAGAGACGCTGTCAGCAAATGCACTAAGGAAGGTGGGCTATTTCTGTTGAAATGAATGGATTAAATTACTGTTGTATTTGTCAGTGCGTTAATGAAGCGACTACATGTAATTCTTGTACGATTTTTATTATCACTGAGCAGTATAAATACTTATACGAATAAATTTGATGACTACATTAACTATTGTCATCGCCGCATCAGTACTAAATAATATTACAGTCGTTATAGGGCTATATAGCAGGCCTACACTGGTATAACGTATTTACTAAATTACTATGAAATAGTTTGCTTGCTCCTGATAAAAGTATGACAGTGTGCATCTGTAAAACGTTATCTTATATTTATGCTAAAGTGTAAATATTTTATTGTAATGTATAGAATTGGTCGGGAGCCAAGCATTTGATGAGAATGAATACTTGAAAGAGGCTGAAACCACGAAACTGCAGCAACTTGTTGGTAAGGTTTTACCATTTACCTTTTGAAACACTTGGAACAAGTAAAACATAGAAACAGTAAGTGATATTGTGTAATTAGATTTTTGCTCTGCTAGTAGTATTATACTTACTAGTATGACTAGTTATTTTATCTCAGCTAAAGTGCTGCTTTAGTCAAGTATATGTTTTTAACACTTCTTGACCTTTAACACTGTTTCTCAAATCAATTAATAGTATCAAGAAAAGAAGAAAGTAATTCAGTAAATTTAACAAACCTAATGAAGGGCATCACTTACGTTTGGCGTTAATTTAGTCCCTTCTCAGCGAAATATTGAATCCAAACAAGTGGATTTCAATCTCGGCAATTATTGAAAAGAAGCTAGAGTACAACGAAGAAACCGTAATGTGTTTTATTGATTTTGCTCAGACTTATGATTCAGTTTAGAGAAAAGGCACATGGGAAGTCCTTGAGAAATATGTAGTATGTTCAAAGTTGGTCAGAGTCATTAGAAACTTATATAGTACAATATCAGCAGGCATTCGATTAGATGGAGAAGAAACTGAATGGTTCAAGATAGAATCAGGACTCAGTCAAGGATGCATCCTGTCCCAAATCTTGTTCAGCATGGTATTGGACTATATAATGAGACTTCTGGAAAAACTACATCATTTGGGAAGGAAATCTAAACCTCAAAATATAGAAGATGTTGAGTATGCTGACGATGCCTGCCTGATTGCGGAGAGCCTAGTAAGAATAATGGAGCTATTGGAGGCCATGGTTGAGGAAAGTGGAGAGTTTTGATTGAAAATTAATCAAAGTAAAACCAAATTGATGCCAATAACAAAGAATGGATAAGTTTGCAAAAAAGTTAAACTGCAGGAAAAAAATTGAAATTGTAAACAAGTTTACTTATCTCGGAATCTAAATCAAAGCAGAAGGATGATCAGAATCGGAAATTACATGTAAAAGAAGAATTACTCTAGCAGGAGCAACATTAGCAAGTTGCAAAAATCAGGTGTAAAACGATGTAAAACTTGAGATTAAACTAAGAATTCCTACTACTGCGTGATAGCAATACTAATCTATGGATATGAATCATGAGAACTAACAAAGGCAATGGAAAATATATTGAATTCCACCGACAATAAATGGTTAAGCTGAATACTAAGAATCAGTTACAAAGAGCACGTAACAAATGAGAACATTAGGATAAGAACAAATCAACTAATGGTCATTGAAATAATCAAGAAAAGAAAAATGAAATGGGCTGGACATGTTATGCGCATGGAAGACAACAGAAACCCTCGAAAGATATTTAATTATAAAACAGATGACAAAAGAACAGTGGGAAGATCTAAAAGAAGATGGAAGGACTGCCTCGAAGAAGACGTGAAGGATGCTGGAGTTAGAATTTTTTGGAGAACAGAAGGAAGAAAAAGAATGAACATCGAGGAAATGGCAAAGAATTAAGTTTTGTGGAGGAATATCATAGAGAAATATTTAGCTGGGACAAGCCACAGGATGATCACATGACATTTCATTACTCTATCGGCTAAATTAAAGTCCGCAATGTACTGTATATGCAAAAAATAATATATCGAACTTCTATTCCGTGCTATTATACTGAGAGTGAGAGTATTTATATATTAATGGTTGAATAAGGTAATCAAAATAGAATAGAGTGTAATGCGAATTGATAACTATCTTATGAATTCAGCAAGTCAGTGTAATGAATGTAGTGACTATAATGAATTCAGCAAGTCAGTGTAATGAATGTAGTGACTATAATGAATTCAGCAAGTCAGTGTAATGAATGTAGTGACTATAATGAATTCAGCAAGTCAGTGTAATGAATGTAGTGACTATAATGAATTCAGCAAGTCAGTGTAATGAATGTAGTGACTATAATGAATTCAGCAAGTCAGTGTAATGAATGTAGTGACTATAATGAATTCAGCAAGTCAGTGTAATGAATGTAGTGACTATAATGAATTCGATACTGAATATTTTACCGGACGTTATGATATATGTGCAGGAGAACTGAAGAGAAAGGATCAAATCATACTGACTGCCTGTAATGATAAATGGAAAATCGCTCAGGAACTTCTGGAAACGATTGGAAAGCATGACCAGGCTATTGTAAGTCTTTCCTCGTCCTGTAAAGAGAAAAATATCATATGATATTGCTGTTTAGATGCTGTTTAGCATCTGAATTTATCTATGATTTTGTACTTTGGACTGATTTTCTAGATTTTGGAATTTGCACCGTTTTTGGACCTTCTTTTTGCTCGCTGGCTTCATTGTGTCTCAATAGTGCTCGATGTAGTCATTGATGACTGCAGCACTCTAATTCTGGTTATTATTATGCTGTTTAGATAGAAAAAGATTTTTTCTTGAAAGTTCTTCTGTCAATGTATTGAAAGAAAATAAGTGGCTGCAAGTTTACTCACTCATTAATTTATTGACTTCGGTTGTTAATGGAATTTAATGGGATATATTAGTCATTAATTAATTGCTTATTAATAAATAGTAAATGGCGCATAGTGGCACGAAGCGCCAAATATTACTAACTATTTACATCGGACATTATATGTTTACATTGCCAACTATTTTATAAAACATTATTATTTATTTTATTTATTAAACTCGAAAACTATTGGTTAAATTTCGTTAGTATAGCTAAATAGCTTTAATTATTAGAATTAATGATTAATTTATCAATTAATTAAAATTAGTTAGAATTAGCGATTAACTTATCTAATAATTAATTAAAATAGTTATAATTATCGATTAACTTACTTATCAATTAATTAAATTAGTTAGAATTATCTTTAAATTAAATTAAATATTAATTATCAATTAATGAAATTAGTTAGAATTATCTATTAACTTATCAATTAATTGAATCACTTAGAATTATCTAATATTATTATTAAATGTCATTTGAATGTTGAGGGGATCGGGGATAGGTTGGCTCAGTCGAGATTGAGATGGTATGGACATATTGTGAGAAAGGCAGATGAGAATGTAGTGAAGAGAGTTTGGAGGGAAGAACTGGATGTTAAGCTTGAGAGAGGTAGACCACAATTGACTTAGGATGCGGTAATTAAGAAGGACTTGAATAATAGGGAATTGACTGATGATATGGTATGGGACTAGAGAAAGTCTATTTGTATCCCAACCCTGGTTAGACTGGGATGTAGGGTAAGATGATGATGATGACTTAGAATTATCTATTAACTTGTTAATGAGATGTACTGGTTCTCTTGTTGACAGGCTCGACGACCCTCCACGGCCACATCAGACCCTCTCGATATCACACAGCTCCTACAATCTATACTCAACCAGGGTCAGTAGCTAACTATCTCTCTCTCTCTATCTATCTCTCTCTCTCTCTTTCTCTCTCTCTCTCTCTCTCTGTCTGTCTCTCTATTTCTCTCTCTCTGTCTGTCTCTATTTCTCTCTCTCTCTTTCTCTCTCTCTCTCTCTCTGTCTCTCTATTTCTCTCTCTCTCTCTGTCTGTTTGTCTCTCTATTTCTCTCTCTCTCTCTCTCCCTCTCTCTCTTACTCTCTTACTCTTCTTAGTGCAGTGTGAACTACCCAAATTTTCATCCCATTTTGATAAGGATCCTATCGATCGTATTACATTTTGAGTCCGGAAGTGGAATGTCTCCAATAAATTAATTTTACCATATAATATTGTTGAAATCACGTTGGAGACAAATTTCGATGTCTTATAGGTGTAATTGGACTGCTAATTTATTTCAATATTATTTTAATAATAGGGCAGTGACATTGCTGAAAGAGTATGAGCTAAGATTACGCTCTGTGCGTTGTATTACTGGCAGTACTTATTTAAATTTTGAAGTAGATCAAAATGTATTTGTTCAGTAAAACACAAAATTGTATGAAATAAATTTACATATTTTAATATATAATCAGTACTTGAGTACTCTTGTTGGGTACTCTTTTTATTTAATCTTTAGAAATCTCAAAAATCATTTGATATAATCATTTATATTTGAACTCAGAGACAAGTCTATTGGAGTCGCTGCCACAGCTGAACTACATAACTCTGAAGGCTCAAGGAGCTCTACAACAGTCTGACCTGCAGACATCCACGGCTCTGGTACTACAGTCTGTGGCTGCTGTTAGTCAGACCTCAACGGTTGACTCTCCCTCATCTATCAGCTCCATACATTCCATAGAGTCTAGTTCAGCGAGCGAATTGTCTCTAGCTCTTCCCAAACGAGCCGATACTTTCAGTGGTTTCGATGCCAGCGACAGAACGAGTCCAGGTAAGTGACGTCAAAGTAATCGTTTAAAATTTTAAATTCAAGATGCCTGTTTTCATTTTCTATACCTGATATCATTTTTTTAAACAAATTTAATTAAATGATAGATTATAAATTGAATGTGCTTAATAAAAATCACTAGAAATATTAAAATTAGTGAAATTAATTATCAAGTATAGTTATATTAGTTGAGCTTCCGGGTAAGCGGCATTTCCTTAAACAAATCAGTAAAAGTGGAAATCCTGAAAGAACCGGTTTACTGCATTAATTTTGACAGTGAAGCAGCGGAAAGGAAATGTGGAAATATCCTGGAGTATCATGGAGTATATGTTTTCTGTGACAAATAAATATTATTTAATGTTAAATATTATTCAACACTATTTATTTAGATTATATTATATATAACAATAGTATTTTGTAAAGCCGTAGAAAACTATCTAAGAAAGATGTATTTTACCTATGACAAAAACTATATTAAAATTTATAAAACACAACCTCTATGAGTGAATCAAATTATCAAATTACTAGAAACTAGACACTCTACATGAAGTGAGATGAAACGCAAATGCTCTATGCGTACATGGTAAGAATATATTTCTAGGATTGAATTTGGCTCAAAATTATTGGAATGATTTTATATTTGTATAAATATTGATAGTAAGGCTTTCTTCAACAGCGGAATCTATAATTTTACATCTAAAATTCAAATATAATTTCTGCTTCAAGAGTTATGGGCTCTAAACTGTTTCACCTGCTGTTTGCAGTCGTCCTATCAATCAACCTTCATTGTGCTCTGTATTTGTTGTACTGTATCGTTGAATGGCTTTCTGGATTTTGGAATTTTCACCTTTTGGACCTTCTTTTTGGCTCAACGGCTTAGATTTATCTCAATAGTGCTCGATGTTGTTATAAACAACAGTAGCACTCTAATTGTTATTTTATTGGTCTACCGTCAGGCTCATCGCGCAGAAGAAATGCATCAGGAGCGCTGGACGACAAAGGTCAGAGGGTGAGCAGCTTGCTGAGCCTCTCTGAGGAGCCCTCGAGGTCGTGCATGTCCTCGGCCCTGGTTGCCAGCACTGTTGTTGCTCAGACAACCGTTGCCGCTGTCCGTTGTACCGATAGTCCAGTCAGGTTCTCTTGTGGCGGAGACAACCAGTCCGAGGATCTGTCTCCGGTATGTTAAATCAGTCTGTCTCCGGTAAATAAAGGCATTGTTTAACCGGTTAGACAGACTGACCGACAGATCATGTGACCGATCAATCAACCGATTATTGCACTGTCCGAATGACCCACTGACTGATAATTGATTAGATCGACTGACCCACTGACTGATAATTGATTAGATCGACTGACCCTCTGACTGATAATTGATTAGAACGACTGAACGACTATCGACAAATTTATTTACTGACTGGCCAACTGACATATGAACCCCTTATGTACCTTCGATCGGTTCTGTTATCTGTTAATATGGTGAGTTTTGTGTAAGAATAACAATATTAAAGACTTAGTGTCATTTTCCACTTTCACGAATGATGTCATCATAATGTAGAGTTAACATAGGTTCTTCGATCATTGTGTTTCAAATGTTTACATATATGTTATCTAGTTATCTCTTCATCTAATGCATAGTTTGTTTCTTTTCAGTTATTATCATAACAGTCCTTCGAAGGACTTGCCTTATCAGCTGTTTATACAGAGTTTCTTTTATTTTGTTGGTATTTTGTAGACGACAGGTTCAGAACTAAGTCTCAAGTATAAGCCACTAGACATGAGCGGTAAAACCTGTACAGAGATTTGTAACATCGTGATGTCCTCAGCAGCTGGACTCGAGTCCACGGAGTCGGCTGTAGTGCAGATAGTTCAACTCATCCACTCGCTGATTGTAAGTATTAAAACAATTATTATAATTTGAATGTAATATACTTATGATTTGCAGAACAAGTAGAGTTTGTGTATCGTTAAAGTTTATTACTGAGACTATTAAGTTGTATTTATTCTCTAAGTTTATTAAGTCTAAATTAATCATATAAAATGTTCTTCGGCCTAAGTAAAATATATCAAATTACCAATACAATCAATCTCTCTCGGGCAATCGCTCAATTTCAACTAAACTCATTCATATACGCATACATAATGCATTCATAAAGGCAATTCGGAAATCTTTTGTAAACAATGTAGGGGGAAAGAAGTTAATAACAATTTTTAGAAAACTTTTTACGAATCGGAATTTGTGTTGTAGCAAAATATATGCATAATATTGTATTCAATATCGATATTTAATGCTCTTACATGATTTCTCTTCCAATCTGTTAATATTTAATGCTCTTACATGATTTCTCTTCCAATCTGTTAATATATAATGCTCTTACATGATTTCTCTTCCAATCTGTTAATATTAATGCTCTTACATGATTTCTCTTCCAATCTGTTAATATTTAATGCTCTTGCATGATTTCTCTTCCAATCTGTTAATATTTAATGCTCTTACATGATTTCTCTTCCAATCTGTTAATATTTAATGCTCTTACATGATTTCTCTTCCAATCTGTTAATATTTAATGCTCTTACATGATTTCTCTTCCAATCTGTTAATATTTAATGCTCTTACATGATTTCTCTTCCAATCTGTTAATATTTAATGCTCTTACATGATTTCTCTTCCAATCTGTTAATATTTAATGCTCTTACATGATTTCTCTTCCAATCTGTTAATATTTAATGCTCTTACTGGTATTTTCTTGTAGACAATTACTGCGCAAAAGGGAACTGAACTTGAATCGTAAGTAATTTTCTTCGTGGACTAATTTTAAACTTTTATTGAATTTAGTGTAAATTATTGTTTTCTCTACTTCGTGTAATGAACTTGCTTTATTTATACTCCATCGATTCGCGTCAGAATGACTTCATCTCGTGTCAAAATGTCACTTTTAACTGACAATCTTAGTTTTTTTTCGTATTGCACACTCTAATTCATAGATCTGCTAAATTTTACTGCATGCATGAATGTTTAATGAATAACGGTTTATTGCGTGTATATTTCATTTATGATTTTTAGTGTAAGAGGAATAATAGTGGTCTTTGCCATTTTTGTGTTTACTGAAATTTCTTAATACTATTTGCTTTCTTTAATTGAATCTGTTATAAGAGAAAGACTGATATAGTGTTATCTATAATCAACTTTAATATAAACATTATTATAAGTAATATTTAGTATAATCTTTATTATAAACATCATGTAACATTTAATTAAGAAGCAATGTCTGAAAATTGGTTAAAGTAAAATCGGCATGTTCCTAATATTTGTGACGATGCAGTTTGAAGGTTCAGTTGATTGAAGCGAAGGAGAAATTGTCAGCGTTGTCAGTGGAGAACGAGAAACAATCCCACGAGAGAAGAATAGCATATCATCCAGACAAACAACTGGAGGAGTTACGCCATCTACAGGTTCTTCTTCTCTAGATTTTTTGTACCTTAGTTTAGCAAATGATAAAGTGCACGTGCTACAGAGTTTCCCTAATTAGTTGCTCTTCTTGTAGTTTTCGTTATTGCTTACTTTTCTTTATGGGTATTAGTAGCCCTTGCCTTTTTGTAGCGCATGGATTGCGGATTGCGCGGATTTAAGAATAGACTCCTAACACCCTGGGCATTTTGTTCAAATCTATCGGCTTTCGCCCTTTTAAGGTGGTTGCCCATCTAAGTGCTAACCTAGAGTGACGTTGTAATTTCGTCAATTACGCGTATGCTATACTAAATAAGCTAAACCCCGCCTCCATTTTTTGTTAGCAATACTTTTTAATAGAACAATATCATTTTATCTCTAGATAATTCGCTGAAATTTTCTAATACCTTTGCGACTAAAAGTAATCTCAATGAGTTATGAATATAAACCTTAGAAAATAATACACATTTTTTAATAATTTAATCCATTTACTACTGTTGTCGTGCATCCGGTAATTGATTGTTCGTTAATTATTTATTGATAATTCTCTTCGCGGGGTGTAATAAGGTGGAAACTATTTCAATTCTCTCACTGCCCAGTGTGTTCTGCCAAGTTGCAGGTCCATGGTGCCTATTAATACTCTCACTCATGGTACATAGTGTACTTTCATTCTTCATAAAGAGCAATTCAATGATTAATCAGTCAATTCCTTCACAAAACTTTATTCGTTATTATACAGCATAACGCATGCTGCCTTGGGGCTGCAGTTTACGTAAGTCCAGTGTGACGTAGTGTCATTACTAAATAATTTTGGTATTGCCCTATAATTAAAGCCTGACGAGCTTGTACAACATCTATTACTGACTGTGAGTCTACTGTCTACAATTACAAACTCGGTCTGCATTGTAAGAATTGTCTGCATTGTAAGAATTGTCTGCATTGTAAGGATTGTCTGCATTGTAAGAATTGTCTGCATTGTATGGATTGTCTGCATTG
This sequence comes from Enchytraeus crypticus, assembly GCA_905160935.1. Classification (NCBI taxonomy): domain Eukaryota; kingdom Metazoa; phylum Annelida; class Clitellata; order Enchytraeida; family Enchytraeidae; genus Enchytraeus; species Enchytraeus crypticus. The sequence continues at coordinate 65,291 of CAJHZI010000646.1, read as the reverse complement.
TATGGATTGTCTGCATTGTATGGATTGTCTGCATTGTATGGATTGTCTGCATTGTATCTTTATAATGATAATCCGACGTTTCGTCATAAATTAAAAATATTCTTAAGTCAAACAAATATGGCATAATATGCTATTGTTTATTGGGAATCAATAGTTTTGTCAAGATCCAAATAATTTTACTTTTACTTAATTATATACTAGCTAATTTTCTTATCATTTTAAGATATTATTTAATCTTGTAACAGCTGAATCACTTTACAGTATGCATGTATTTCTTCACAAGTATAGATTATATACTTGTATAGCAAATATATATCGTGAAAATAATTTAACGTGCACATACTAAATATATCAACAAAAGTGTAGTGTCTTTCTGTTTACAATTCAATGTAATGCCCTTTTAGCTGTGATGTGGTGGCTTGATATAAATAGTACACTAAAAAGGGATTTTGGTGAACAGGGTATAGTCCAACAGGAAAGATCAGAGCTTCAGCACGCTAAGGAACGCCAGGCTGCAGAGGTGGAGTCTGGAAAACTGGATCTCGAACAGCTTCAAGCTTCACTTGAAAAACAAAAGGTTTGTCAACTAGTAAAACTAACTCTTGAAGAATAACAATGCGTCTAGTTGAATTTATGTTCGCTCTCTCTGTCTTCTCGTCTTTCTCTCCATCTCTCTCTCCGTCTTCCCTCCTGTCTCTCTCTCCCTCTCTTCTCTCTCTCTCTTTCCCTTTCTCTCTCTCTCTATCTCTCTCTCTCTATGTCTCTCTTCTCCTTTTGCTCCTAGGTAGATTCAATACTCCACTTCATCAACATTCATTCATTCATTCATTCATTCATCAACTTCATCATCCTCAATCAACAATCGCAACGTTAGAAGCTCTTTTTGAAGGTATCACTACATCGCACGGTATTCATCTTATGTGAGTCTTAACATGAAGCTCAAAACCAAAACTTAATTTCTCTCTTCATACCATTTGAATAGTATCTACAGCGCATGCATAATACGAATCTATGCCATTGTGCATATCAAGCAAGTTTACTATCAACTAGTTTCATTATAATGTTGTATATCACTACGATGGATCTGGAATTTACTGATAGACTCACCGAAATCTGGAAATATTCTGAAAGATCCAACTGATGCAATGCTGATACAAGGCAAAGGAAAGTTTATTTAGAAGTACTAAATGAAAATAAATGGTTTGTAACGAAATTTATAATTTAGTGAGATTGACTGCAAATTGTGTAGCGATTTATATCTCGCCCTGGCCATTTGAGTGAAAAACTGGAATATAGGACTCAGAATTCAAACTTATAATGTGTATAAAATGCAAACATAGTATTCTAAGAATATTTTTAAAGACAGCAATTACTTTTTTATTAGCTGTTCAAAAGATTTCAAGTCATTCAGTAAATTGATGCATTATTAGCAGTTGGAAAGATGGTGCCAGAAAATGATATTAAGATTGACATTAGGAAACAAAAATTTTATCTTATAGTTTATTTTATTTTATCTTATTTTATCTTATATATCTTATTTTATCTTATTTTATCTTCTTTACAGTTGACTAGATTTTATGACTTTAATTCTATTATAATTGTTGTCGTGCCTGCAGCAAGACATGAAGTCAGAGAAAGACGAGCTTCAGCGTCAGAGAGAAGCTCTACAGCGGCAGGTTGACTTATTCGAGGAGCAGAAATCTGCGTTCAGGCAATATCAAGCCTCCTTGGCGCACCAATTCTCCGCTAGCAGACCATCGCCTGATACCATATCCTCAGGTGGGACGATGAGGGCACACAACGGAAGTGGTTGTGACTCACCTGTTCCGTCTCGACGTGTTCCACCTCCACTTCCAGTTCGAAGTCATTCTCCAGGCTCGGCGGCCTCGCTAGCGGCCAGGCTACAGGGTGGCTCGGACACTTGGAGGAGGGAAGGAGGAGCCAATACGCCGCCAATGCGTCAAACTCCTCCCATAGTTGAGTCGCCTCCTTACTATTCGCAAAGTCCGCCCTCTAGATCAGGGTCCGTGCAGTCGCCTGGTTCGAACACCCCTCCTTATGGTCAGCCCTCGATGGAGTCTAGTGGGCTGATAGGCAGGACGAGCGAGGGTTGGAATGAGGGGCGCACGGTGCATCGAGCCGGGAGTAGTTTGGTCTCTGAGAGAGTCATCCCTCACAATCTGATCAGTACTGTCAATGAAGATAGGATCGCTCTGCAGAAATCTGTCATTCGTCCCCAACAGCCATCTTCAAAACCTGTTCCAGTTCAGAATAGTCCCGTTGTGTCAGATAAGCCGCCAGTGTCCAGTGTTCCGCCTGCCAGGTCCCAATCAGCCCAGGCTTTGCAGTCAGTTCCGCAGCAGATTCTTCCAACGAAGCTCGCCATCAACAGTTCATCTTCGGTCACTCTTCATCGTCCCTCAGGCACGAGGTCCATGACCACCTCTCCAATGGCGGGCGCTCAGCCGATCAAGACCTCTGTAGGGAAGACGTTGTCGGAGGGGCCCGTGTCGCTACATCAGAGTTATCATCCCGGTGCAAGTAACTTTAAAGATGGCGCGTCGTCGTCGAAGAATTCATCGCGAGGTAGCGATGGTTCGGAGACTTCGACTTCCTCGTCTCTGGGTGGACTGAGCTTTTCAATGATCGGTAATCTTATATCCGGTAAACTCTCGTCCGTTCATAGCAATAGTTCCACTTCCAACTCTAAAAGCAATGAGAACAATTCCGGCTGTAGGAATATACTTCCGTGGAAGCTTGCCGAGTCGTCGTCCAAGACTAAATCGAGCTCTTCTCCTCCGGTTTCTGCAGCTGCCGCATCCGGTAAGTCCTCATCGAATAGCGGAAATAGCCAACCCGCAACTGGTAATACTGCAAATAGAACTAATGTTTCTGCTAATCGTGTTCCAGATGGCTCCAGGAGCAGATGGCTCCAGGAGCAAGTGGCTCCAGGAGCAGATGGCTCTGGGAGCAGACTGATTGATCCTCAATCAGCGTCGTCGTCGTCTCAGCAAATAAGAAATTCGAGGACTGGTGATAATTCAAAGAACAAGGAACAGGATATCATTTACTTTTAGCTTCATCGTTGTTAAGGATACACTTGCGTAGAAACTGTCCATTATGATCTCTTGTATTTGGAACTTACTGTGATTCGAGCCAATCTTGTGTAATAGATAAACGCTTTTATTTCCTACAGTATCGCATTTGTATTGCATATCTTAGCATCATGTTTTATATTATTCTTTATTTTTGTGAATATTTCGAAAATATAATCTTCCTAATCCATGATTTTGTTAATCAGAATGGGTTATGTATATATGTAGATATATGTATTTAATATGTAGTTTCACTGTCACTGTGTCTGAATAAATACATTATTTTGAAATTATTTTTATTTATATTTATAAGGATACTTTAATTTAAATTTTTATGTCTTTTAGTAAAATTTAAAAGACAAATACTAAAAAATAGTTTAGTCATTAGTCATTGGCCCCTGTGTCTGTTCATTGCTATATGTGAATGTTATTTCTTTATAGTAGTGAAATATTCCAAAACAATATTTTAATTCTTCAGCCGATAGATTTCCTCTCAATATCAGACTAGACACGCTATCTTAAGTATTTCGTATTTTGTTACTCGATCAATCAATCAGGATTTAACTTTTGGATCTCTTAACCGGGAGGGTATGTCAGGTATATCTGGCGATGTCAGAAAAGATAAAAGAATTAGTATGAGTGTCAGACAATGTGGCAAGTATCTCTATTTGAAGATATTTTCTTTTGTAGTCTTATTGCATTTTATGATGTATTCAGTTAATTCTGAATTGTATGCTTTCATATAGAGAAAGTTGCTCGTTTTACCCACTGGATGACATATATTGAATTACTGTTGTTTTCTAAGCTCGAAGTCATAGGTTCTATTTTAGACTGGATCGTCACTAGCTGCATGCCTTGAATGCGAAATGAACATTTTAAACCGTGCTTTTAAAGTAAGCTTTTATTATCAAATAAACTCAAGATCTGTTGATGCCTATAGTAAATTGCTATAACTAAATGTGTCATACATATCCTGAGCCTGAGTTGATACAAATCATTATGAAGTTGTACGTGTTATAAAGTTTGTACGTCTCTATTTTGCATCTTACTATTAACTGCATCCACCCATATTGACGCTGTACCGATTTAACGTGAACCCCTGGGGCGTGAACCCCTGAGGTGTGAACCCCGGCCTGTGGATCGCAATGATTCTCTTCAGGTAGTCCATCTGTGTTCAAGTCTTCCATCAACTACTTCTTTGAAATTTATCTCAACCCAGTAGATCTTGCCATATTCTGTCAACTCATTGTTCCTATTTCCGAATTTAATGTTCTAACCTTCTTGAGTACTTCTTAAAATTGTAATTTTGTGAGGCCAAATAATATTTTCATCCATCTCCTCAGTCATATTTCAATGCTACCAGTTTCTTGATATCTTCATTCTTTAACGACTATATAACTATATATTATATCCATTTTCAGTATAGAATTGGTTGGATGACAACAATAAGTTTTTGATTTGGTTTACAATTTCGTTTTAGAGAAATGTTTAATATTAGAGAGCTATGTGAAAATGTGAGAAATATGTTATGAACCTGCCTTGGCAAGTTATACGCCATGAACCTGCCGTTACGCAATGCAGTGTAAGAAGAAGCCTGGTGTTTTCCTTTACTTCTGCAATAAATATGGGCGAAAGTCATATGGGATGGGTAGATGGCGTAAAAGTTAAGAGTGTTCACCTCGGATACTAGTGGTCTGGGTTCAAAGCCCAGGTCAGTCAGCAAATGGTGCATATCCGCTTGGGCCATGGAAGGTTAATCATGTATCGGAGATTGCTGCCAGTTGGCTCTAAGCAACGTTTAAATAGCAAAGATATAGTTAACCATGGACGGAGGGATGATAACCTGCAGAACTTGCAAAGCGGTCTAAGAGGGTTTTAAGACAAGCGTGTGGGTGTTTTCTGACCCTGCACTGTTATCATCTCTTATTATTACATTTCCCAACATCTGGTATAATGAGCACTTAATTTTAATTCAATTTACCTTTGTAAAGCTCTTTACCAGACTTAGCCGTAAAACGTTTAATTGTGATATTGACTTCTCCTTTCACCTCTCTCATAACTTTTTGTTGATCGCCATACCAGGTCTCATTAAGTCATCTTCCCACTATCTCAAATGCCCTCTATACTATCTCTCCTCTCGTTCTTTCAATGAAACGTGCTATAATAATCTGGTATTTGAGTTAAAATGGGATGTAATATTTTGCGAACGCTGACCTAACTGAACTAATTCGATTCCTTATAGTTAAAGGATCAAGGGACCATGATTTAATCGGCAATCTTTTCTCACAGCAAACCATGGGAAGTAAAGGGCTTGAAGTTTTCCTGATCTAAAGTTGACGTATTTTTACAACAGTGCTACTTTCTCTTAGTGCACTGCCTACCGGCAAGTCCACGGTATATAACGACTCCATTCTTCTCTGTCTTTCGTTTTTCTCTTCATGCCCACATCATCATCAAAGATAGTGCTACTATCTTTGGATAACCAAGTTAAAAGTTACCAAGTTGTAAACTCCGTTCAGTAACGCCTTTGCTTCATTTCGAAGTTCTAAATTTTTGTGTATTTTTCCCTGCCTCTCTAGTCTTTTAGATTTACCGTCTTCAAGTTGCATTTTAAATACTGTTTTTTTTTTTTTTTTTATATTCTGGCAGTTGGCAGATACTATAAGTAATCAAACCCGCACTCAGCTTTTATACTCACTAAAATGCTCTCTCTTTTACGATTCTGAAAAATTGATCCAGTCGTGGGAGCTATGACATATTGAAACTTTAACGTAGAGTTTAACTTGATAAACATGTAGCTGTCGAAGTAAGCGTCCTTTGCAATTCTCATAGGCAGCCTAGTGGTAAGCATTGACATTCCAGTGGCTCAGTTTATCAATCTAATCAATCAGTAAGCGTTGTTTCAAGATTACTGCATGTATGATAATGAACTGGTTACATATTAATGGTCGCTCTCTAGTGTTCTGCCAGGTGGCCTAATGCGACGCGAGCAGTTAACGGTTGGGTTATCCTTCAGTATCACGGAAAGAGCACGAGAAATATAAAAGGTAGACGATTAAGTTTACAATTTCACTGTTTAAAAATGTTTTAAATATTAGAGAGCTATGCGAGAAGTAACTAGTTTTATAATTCTTACGGCCGCATTGTCAAGTACTATTAACTCATGGAGGATAATGTCGAATAAAATATTTCCATAGGCTAAATGATATCTGCCATTTATAGCAAAGCTTTTCTGCTCTTTTTATACTATCTCTCCGGGGTGCAGACATTGACTTATTAACTGAGTATCACGTGATTATTGTGAACTTTGTTAGATGGTATTCGCGTTTATGTGTGCAGAGAATACATTGATTAATCTTAATTTTTTAATTGACTTCTTCCGGTATTTAGCTTTTTTTGCTTGAACTGCAGTCTCTAATTTTAAATTAATGTTGCTATTTTAGTTACTTTTAAAATCATGTTTATTGATTACAGCTTTTGTGATGGCCGTTTTGTTATATACCTTGAGATTTTAAAATTCTTGAATTTTTGCCTACTGTCTATTTTAGTCTGAACGGAATTACGTTTAAGTTAATAAATATTTGATGACTGACAAAGAATTGTTGTATATACCTAGTTTTAATCATAGTTTATTATAATCATAGTTTATTATAATAATAGATTATTGCAAGATGAGCATCAACATTTTGCGCTTAAGCTGGCTAAATTCTTATGCCAGAGTTGCCAACGGTACCGAAAATTTAAAATGTAAATACAAGCAAGACCAGTTGATTTTCAAATAAACACCGATATTACATTGCGACCAGTGTCCAGCTTATTTCTGTCATTCTGTCGACAGATGGTAGTCCTGTGGGTCCTGATTAAGGACATTGTGTTCCTGATTTGATCTTATTCAAATCTCAGATCCCTAGAAATTCCGCTTCGTGCACTTCCATATGGTAGGAACAATTCCCAGTCCTAATTCATTCATTATTTAATACTGAGAAAGCCTGACTGTGTTTATTGCTTCCTCTAGTGCACGACAGTATTGCAAGTCAAAGATTTACTTTAAATACCTTTTAAAACCTGACATTTCTCACATAAAACAATTATCAATATGCAATCAATCGCTTGACATTAGGTTTACATAATCACATTTGAACAATGTTTTTATTAAAATAAACGCTAGAATTTCTTAGGCACGTTTTCATTACATTCATCGAATCTTATCATTTAGTCTCTTTAGCCAAATATGTGCAGATATTGTCTGGTCTAATTCTTGCATGTAAATCTTTCCATCTCTAAAATTGAATACCCAGAGACCATTAAGGTACAGACGAAATCATTTACCTTATGAAATCATTAGGCTACTTATAAGTATTCCTAACGTTAAATATAAAAGTGCTCAATGGATTATTTTGAAGAGTCCTTCGCGCTGTTGTTGACCAATACGGGCCCAGATCAAAACATGAAGTCTAACTAATCAGTAAGTCTAACTGATCCGTAAGGCTAACTGATCAGTAAGTCTAACTGATCAGTAATTCTAACTGTTCAGTAAGTCTAACTGATCAGTAAGTCTAACTGATCAGTAAGTCTATCTGATCTGCAAGGCTAACTGATCAGTATATCTAACTGATCAGTGAGTCAAACTGATCAGTAAGTCTAACTGATCAGTAAGTCTTACTGATCAGTAAGTCTTACTGATCAGTAAGTCTTACTGATCATTAGTAACTATCAGACGACGTAATGAACATTAACGTCCATTTTAAAACGTAAGATCATTCAAGTTATAATGGAATTGTTATGGCGAGCAGCTGGCATTTTATACATCTACATTACAAATGCTCGACTATTTAAACTTTGATTTTTCACTATTTGGAGTTAACGCGGTCGGATGTGTTACATAGCCATTGGCGATGTCGGTAAGACAACCAACCGCGGATCAGTATATGTGGGTACAAATCCTGGGCTCGCCCGTCACTGATATCGCTCTCGAGAGATGCAACTGTCGTTAACATTGAAATTTCAGCTTTTTAACTGAGTTAAAAGTTACAAATTGTTTAGAAATAGGAATGAAGACGAAAAAGGAACTTTTGACACTCAATATTTCATTTTCATGAAATCGACTGGAGCTCAGTCAAAGTCGTCGAATAATATCTTTTTAAGAAAATACCGACCGCGGAGTCAAGGCTCTTATTTCACCGTGGGAAAGTTCGTTAAATATTCTGATCTTTAATCGCTTACTATACATTCAACCGAAGTTCCAACATCGTCCAACATAGGAACTATTAATACTAGTATCTGAACTATTAATACTAGTATCTGAACTATTAATACTAGTATCTAAACTATTAATACTAGTATCTAAACTATTAATACTAGTATCTGAACTATTAATACTAGTATCTGAACTATTAATACTAGTATCTGAACTATTAATACTAGTATCTAAACTATGAATATTAGTATCTGAACTATGAATATTAGTATCTGAACTATGAATGTTACTATATGAACTATGAATGTTAGTATCTGAACTATGAATGTTACTATATGAACTATGAATGTTAGTATCTGAACTATGAATGTTAGTATCTGAACTATGAATGTTAGTATCTGAACTATGAATGTTAGTATCTGAACTATGAATGTTAGTATCTGAACTATGAATATTAGTATCTGAACTATTAATACTAGTATCTGGACTATTAATACTAGTATCTGAACTATTAATACTAGTATCTGAACTATTAATACTAGTATCTAAACTATTAATACTAGTATCTGAACTATTAATACTAGTATCTGAACTATTAATACTAGTATCTGAACTATTAATACTAGTATCTGAACTATTAATACTAGTATCTAAACTATTAATACTAGTATCTGAACTATTAATACTAGTATCTGAACTATTAATACTAGTATCTGAACTATTAATACTAGTATCTGAACTATTAATACTAGTATCTGAACTATTAATACTAGTATCTGAACTATAAATACTAGTATCTGAACTATTAATACTAGTATCTGAAGTATTAATACTAGTATCTGAATTATTGATACTAGTATCTGAACTATTAATACTAGTATCTAAACTATGAATTATATGAATTAGTATCTGAACTATGAATGTTAGTATCTGAACTATGAATGTTAGTATATGAACTATGAATGTTAGTATTTATCTGAATTATGCTAAAAATATGAACTGTGTTAGTATCGGATGCTCCAATGAGAATCGTGTAGGAATCGCCCTTGAGTCTCCTAGTAAGTTAGCAGCGTAGTTAAGGCAAACCTATTAGACTAGACACCCTTTGTGTTAGCAGTTAAATGATTAGTTAATTTTTTCAGGCACATTACAAACTTCAGATTCCAAGATTCCAAATCAGTTACGTAGGGGAGGCAGAGGGAGAATGTGTTTCCCCCAAGATGTCATATAACATTAAACCTAAAATTTAAATGTATAAAGTTAAAGTTATTGTATAAAATATGTGTCTCCCCCTAAGTACCTCCCCAAGATTAAAGTGCCTCCCCCAAGACTAAATCTTTGCTACGCCACTCTTCCAAGTATTAGTTCTTGTAGGTGCACACATTCCTCCTGCAATTTCTTTCCCTGTCTATCTTTAGAAGTCCACCATTCTGCTTGTTAGTAAAATTGTTATACATATCAGTCACTCCATCTTGGCATCCTAGAACTTGAACTAGAACTGCTAATTTAATGGATGATGAACTAACAGTAAGAGATAGCAGAGCCCACGCCGACGTGTTAACCGGGAAAGGCAATGCGCAATGTAACCAATTTTCTGGGTGAAGGGTTCAGTAGATTCTATGAAAACATTATGCACCGCTTTGTATCTAAAAACGACTGAATAATTTTCTACCAGCATTTTACAGTCAGCCTAGAGTCAGTGTCGAGATTAATAGACCTTTCTTTTTCTTACAATAGTCTGCCTTTTCTAAATATTACACCCTATTACACACTTTTAAATATCCATATCATATGTTTCGTCCAGGGGAAGGAATGAAAGTTATCTTGACCATCCATGTTTTGTCTATCAGATGAGCACGCAAGGAGGCAATTTTTAGCGAAAACACATGAAACCTTAACGACTGTCGTGAATTACTGCTGCAGTGTGGGCAGAAAGCGTCAGTAAGAATTACCACAGGGACCCCTGATGTGAATAACGGTATTCTGCGAGCATTCAACGGGACTACAGAGAAAGTAGAAAGTCTGCTAAATTCTTCTTATGTAGGTTTTCCTGGGTTACATGTACGGTATGGGACGCATAATTATTACCTCATTTCAAGGGCAGACCTTATTCGTTTCTAAAACCAAACAAGTTTCAGATTAGCTAGCATTTGTTAATTTTCAATAAAATCAAGTATAGTCAAGAGCAATTTTGTAAAAATTACCGTAGGCTAACAGTGTTAAATGGCATGTAGTCTATGCAACAAAAATAAATACTAGAAAACTATATCACGCAAAACGATTCTAGATAAACTTACAAAAATTCCTTTAACTTGGCTCTTGTATATGTTATTTGCAGTCTTTGCAGACTAGTACTTGGATTAGGTGTAGCAATTAATGGTGTAACATCAAATAGTCATAACTGAAACGATTCGGCTTCAAATTTTCTTCTGTTTGAGCAGAATGTCTAAAGCGCCTACTTTCGTGAAGTCTCTTACCTTTTGCACGGGATAGGGAAGAATGCCGTTATTAAAATCTCTAGTATTACATAACAGTATGGATCCATTTATTTTCTAACAAACTGAAAAATCATGACGATACAAAGCAGTAGTCCATGCTCGCTACTTATGCCGGACTATTCATGAACTAATAAAAAGCTATTCGATTTTCCAAAATTCATGTATAACAAATGTAACCAAAATTCTCTTAGTTTAGTAGTATTGATATATTATTAATTTATTTAACTTTTAATTATTATTTAACTTGAAATAACTGTTCAACAATTTCTTCCTCAGTGATTGCGTTGGACGGGCAGTATGAAACACTAGCAAATTTCTTTTGCTCGCCCGTTGGTTCTTTTTATGCTTTACTGATTGATGACCGAAAATAGCAATAAAAAACTCTGAGCTTACTGAGCGCTGCGGAGCTAAGATTTAGAGTTTAACATCCGGTTCCTATGGCAACGATGTTACCAAATGTTATCAGATGTTATCAGATGTTAACAGGTGTTAACAGGTGTTATCAGGTGTTATCAGATGTTATCAGGTGTTATCAGATGTTATCTGATGTTATCTGATGTTATCAGATATTATCAGATGTTATCAGATGTTAACAGGTGTTGCCAGATGTTATCAGATGTTATCAGGTGTTATAAGATGTTATCGTATTGTTATCAGATACATCGGCTGTTTGGAATAGAACACGTATTAAATTCATATGAATCAAAACCAATGTGAACCTTAATCGATAAAATCTTAAACAATGCCGATCTACTCTACATGTAAAGTCAAAGAATTGTTCAACGTCAGTTTCCTGCCTGGAGAGTCTGTCATTTACAGACACTGAGTCACTGGATTTAAACCCTGCCAATACGGATCCATAGTAGGACAATTATCAGTAGAGGACACTTTCTTGACGGAATCTTTTATGGAACGCAAAAAAATTGTTATTTTAAACGCTATGAAACGCACTAATAGTGTTAACTTTGAAAGAATCCAGTTGTTCTGTGCACTTGACCTACGTGTATGCTGAAGCTTTTTTTGATTGATTAATATTAGCAGGTTGTTGTCTTTAGGTCTTAGGAGATGTTTAGGAACATGGGATATTGGCAAAGGTTAATGGTTAATCGGTCTGATCATCAATCGAATTCTATTTCGAATCATCCATCTTTGAGATGATTCCGCTGGAAATGTTGCTGCACTAATCGCTTAGCACAACAACTTCAAAAAAGAAATATGCTCCAACTACTCGGTGCATTTCTGGTACATCTTTATGATAAACAACATTAATTAGATCTCCACTTTACATGTATACCTATGTATAATGATAGTTCAATGAGTTTATTTTATTACAATTCACTATTGCTTTACTTTCAGTAAAACTTTCTCATTCTTTTATCAAACATTCATCTAGTGCTTTAATCTATTCATTTTCATTTCTGAAAACTCACAATCTCAGAGAAATATCTTGTCACAATCAGGAGTAAGCTTGAGTGTATAATGCGTACGAGACTGAAACAATTTGTTATTTTCCAGATTTCAGGATTCAGCTTCAAATATCACGTTGCTAAGGGCATCATCATGCTCCATGTGGAGCACACCATCGAATAATCAAATCTCTCATGATTATTTGAATTATATGTAGTTACTAAATTTTAAGTGGTACCAATGATTCATATAAATAAATATATCATTATGCTTAATAATTATGCATTTACATCGCTGACACAAAAAATTATTTTGGCACAGTCGTTTGACCAAGTCTTTCTTATAGTCATCTGATAATTATACCTGTACTGGCTCTGAAATTTAACTAGTTCTATTTGGTTCTATCTAGTTATAGCTAGTTCTATCTAGCGACTTTTAGCCATAATTTCACTCAGTTCTTCATTTCTTTTAGATGCACAATAAGATAGTCAATGCAATATTGAAATGACAAAGGCCGTAATTTATTTGTTAGTAAAACAATTGATAATTTATTGCACGATAACCTATTTCTGAGTAAAACTTAATGCTTAAGACTAGTGCTTAAATTCTTTGGCTGAGTTTCTGAAAGTTTCAATTTTTAACCATAAGAATTTAAGGTTAAAATGCAACCGTATAATTTTAGTTAACTATTGGTTAGCCAGACTGATAGTAGACCTGCCTGATAAACAGCAGACCACGGGTTTGAACCTCATCCAGGCATCTCTGAAAATACATCAGTTCAAAAATATTCTTTAATCATATCTATATTTCTGCATATTCATGTGCATTTCTTATTATTTATCTTCTAATAATAATATATTTATCTTCTAATCATAAGTACATTTGCGTCAATTTATATTACGTCAAGTAAATAATCCAATCAAAGCACATTATCATTCATTCGAGTATATCAATCAATGTGAACAATCAATGTTTAATGACTCAATACAAGTCATCAACGTATCGATGACTGATGACACACAACACCACTTCTGAAATGTCTGGAATATTTGCATACCTGTATTTGTGTAGAGAAGTCTGTGTGGATAGCCGTATCTCTGTGGAAGCTCGATCTATTTAATATATTTCTTTTTCTCTATCAGTCTCAAACTCATTTTCTCTCTCTCTCTCTCTAACTCTCTCTCTCTCGCTCTATCTCTTTGTTCAATCGCTTATTTAGCCCCATGATTACGTTTGTTTGTATGCGTATGCAAGTGACAGACAGTACGGTTCTGGACAACAGCTGTGCCGCACGCTGTACCGCACGCTGTACTGCACGCTGTACCGCACCGCTCCTTTCATTGAGCAGAGCTCAATCGTCGACTGTTATGCAAAAGCTTATTAATGTTTAATCCAGCCACATGGCGTAATCGCTCCAGCTGACGACGTTCAATACTTGTTTTACTGCAAATCTTCCTAGTAGATATTCGCTAGTGCTGCAGAAGTGCGTGTACTAATACACAGGCTTCTCGATACTATTTTATCGCAGTTGCATAGATGTAAGTCAGTTTCATGCTCGGGAGATCGGATTACAGTAAGCATAGAGACGTAATATGAGTTAAATATAAAGTTAATTTTAGATTGAGACCGTTAATAAGGTTATTTGCTTGTGATAATGTTTAGGTAAATATTCGAAAGTATCAACCGAAGATGTTAATTATTCAAACAAAAAATGAGTAAAATTGCAGAGTTAAAAGAATTTTGAAATAATTCATTCCAATTATGTAATTCGAATGAATATATAAATCATGAATACATTCACTTCTTTCATAACATTTAATTTTGCAAATAAGGTATTAATAAATTTGCCCCTGACTCTCCAGTAAAGGAGAGCACTGCGCTCACGAGTTCGCTCACGATTCGAATCCTTATCCAGCTATTCTACAGTCGCCTATCTAACCGATTGGAATATTCCAACAATCTACCTAAATAACTATATCCATGTGAAATTTACTGTCAAATCTATTAATTTCATAATTATCGTTATTTTAGATATGAATAACTTAAGTTTTTATACTGTGAACTGCTTTTAATTTAATTGTAGCCTTTGTGGGCATGCGTCAAAGTCATCGGGCCTGTGTGTCCGTTTCCACGTCATTCAATGCATGGTGTATAGTGTCATTGTGATTTTCGTGAAAATAAAATATTTTTATATCTATCTATCTAGCTCCTTCATCTATGTACGTGTATCTACATGTATCTATCTCTTTCAGGCTATACTTCACCACTCCCACCTTCCACCGCTGAAATGCAAATGATCGTGTTGCATTGTATAGCATACATTGAATTGCATTCATTCACTTTGCATGACATGATAACTGTTACAAGTTACTGATTTTGATTACTAGCACTGCATACTAAGGATAATACATAAAATTAAATATTTTGTTCTCTTTAAAACGTTTCCCAAAATCTTTAAATGAACTGCAAATCACTACAAATAAACTGTTGTTAGATTTACTATTAATCGCATTTCTTTCGATGTCGATAGTATAGCATAACATACAGTGTAACATTCAAGATTATGTCTTGTACATATATAACTTTTTCTTGCTTCTTTTCCACATCTAGGAGATGGCGCTAGATATCGGTGTAACCTATATGAACCAGTGGTTTAACAGTTCAGTTTGACAATAGTACGTAGATTTTTTTAAATTTAATTAAATTCACTCGTCGTTTATGAAACGAACTATGAAAAGGGCATAAAATTAGATATTGTCTTCTATTTATAAAGTTATCCAATCTCTAAAAGAACTGCAAAACATTACAAATAAACTGTTGTTATATTTACTATTGACGCTCTAATCTCATTGACTTCTATCAAACTTTTTCCACTTCAAAGCAAATCTTTGACATAAAATTATATTTTGAAGACTATAAGCGATTCCGATCTTTTTCAGAAAGTAAAAGTAGTTGCAAGAATATAGAAAGTGAACGGAATAGTATGATCTGAACTGGAACAGTGAATATCAGTCGGATACTCTTCTCCGGTAGACTTGGATTGATCGGATAATCCTCCTGAGCGATGTGGCAGATAAGAAGACTGGCGCTGACAAAATTCACCAACATGACTTTCATTATCTTTCTTGTAATGCACTCTATCGACATACTGTTTGAACGAGGTAAGCACTGAGACGTACGATCTGTTATGTTCAGTTTTGTCTTGTTTGACTACGGTTTAAATTATCGATCCATTCCTTTCGTTGAACGGTTTAGTGTAAGCTAACCAACAGTGTTAACAATACTATATACTTTTATGAGCTCTCTACATAAAGGTATTTTTATTTAGATAGACTATTTAATCTCTTCTTCTCTTTTTCTCTCTCTCTCTCTCTCGCTCTCGCAAGTGATCAAGCTACCTTAATGCATTAGTTTCAGTATATTAGATCAGTAGGTCTAGCGTACACATCCATTTTTCTAATCACTCTCTGCTTTATTGCACTGCAAAAGTATTCAATCAACCAACAACAACAACTAGGGTCGGGATACGAATAGACCTCCAGTCCACTCTGTCCCACAGCATATCATCAGTCAATCCCCTATTTTCATGTCCCTCTAAATCACCGCATCCCACGTCAATTGTGGTCTACCTCTCTCTAGCTTAACATCCAGCTCTTCTCTCCAAATTTTATTTACTACATCCTCATCTGCCGTTCTCATAATATGTTTAATAATATAACTTTCGATTAAATTGAATATTTATTTATTCATCATGGCGCACCAAATCAGGAAAAGAGTTACAGCTAGTAATCAGTAACAACTTTGCTCTAAACTTGATTCTAAAGAATATGGACTATTTTTCGAATTTTCAGAAGTTTTAAAATAGTAATAACTTTCGAAAAAACTTAGTAGGAGAAGATTGTAAACGAGGAATAAATAATGATTTTTTTAAAAGGGCTATACTAAATATTTTGCCAAGTAAAGTAAGAATCTCCAACATAGAATTTGAAGACAGACATGAAATAAATCGTGATATGCAAAAATATCAATTGACTTTCTAGACTTTCAATTCTGAGCTAATGGCTTATTGGTAAGTTGTTCGAAAGCTGAGCAGTATGCGCAGTGTTCAAATCCTTCACCGTCATGTTATCGAGGAGGAAACTGACGCTAAAATTGACTTTAGCCTTTAGCTTCAGAGTATTTTAAGGAATTTAGTCTTTACTCCATCGAATTTCTACATGGCGATCGACGTTGCTATGACACATTGTAGCAATGGCGGTTCTTCTTGCGGTTGTTATGAATCTTGAACATTCCGTGTACGGAGTATTTAGCTCTCTTTCTCTCTCTTTTCTCTTTTCTCTCTCTCTCTCTCTATCTCTCTCTCTATCTCACTCTCTCTCCAGTGTTCCTTAGAGTGACAGGTTCAGGGCATATTAATATATAAAGTTGTTATCAGGTCCAGTAAGAACGCTCAGTTGACCAAATTGATCCAATCATAGCCTAAATTTTATTAATTCTTTAGTTCGAAAATAAGGCCTCTGCGATGCTTCTCGTCTGCCTTCCTCAGACTTGTCTAAGTGTCCTCTTACGTTGATAGCGTTTACGGGTGATATATTTTGTGATGGCCCAGGCGCAACACGAGAAACGAAGTATTTATGTACGATATATTCTTCTATTTCAACATACAAATTTGACGCCGGTCTAAATTGTTCGCGTTAAATAAAAATAAATACGTTGATTCCTTGATAATCATATTAAATTGATATTCATATTAAAACCTGACATTCATTTATATTCATATTAAAACCTGACATTCATTTATATTCATATTAAAACCTGACATTAATTACGGTTTGAAGATTAAATATTAGAGTAGCAAACAGTTCCAGCAAAACCTCACATTTCTTCGAATGCATCAGCGTCTCCTAGTTATAACAGCAATTATGAGACTACCTCTAAACTAAAGACAGAATAGTGAATTCCCATTTTCTACTCAAATACTTTTGCATAATTTTAAAGTAATAGAATTCAAATTAAATCAATGGTTATGAATAGCAATGCGTCCGTTCAGATTTTACGAGAATGCCTTAGATCTTTCCTAAAACTTCCAGGTGTTGAATACATCCAGCAACTCAAAGTTATTATCTTGCGATTGTTTTAAATATAGATTAAAGCTGTTAAAGTTAAGGTTAGCGTCAGTTTCCTCACTCGAACGCGATGTAAGTGACGGCGAGCCCACCGGCGCCAACCAGTGGCGACGATTATAATTCTAATTAGTTATAATTCTAATTCTAATTAATTATAATTCTAATTAATTAGAATTATAATTAATTAGAATTATAAGCACTATGAGCATGTAATTGTAAAACGTAACACAGGATGGGGAGACAAAAGCAGAAAATTCATAGCGAGAATGGGAAGGTATTCTCCGCAATTCTGCTGTTTGATCATATTTAAATTATGGAGTGATCCAAAAAGGTTCTAAATGAGACCTCCACTCTATAAGAAAGGAGGCTCGGTATCTGATTACACGGAGACAACGGATCGAGAAGAAAGGTTAAGATAAATTATTACTGCGCTGGAGTAAGACTAGAATGGAAGCGATACAAAGCCCCTCTTCCTGACAACGCTGCAATAATTAAATTATTACGGAATTCTCATTGTGTCCGACGACGGATAGGTTGCGGAAAATGGACTTAAGATGTATAGCTGAGTGCTACAGTCGGGAAAAGCGGATTAGTTATACGCCCGCCAAACTCCGCTATATTAAATTGTAGGAAATGGCGAAAGATATGTAGAATGAAATGTGATATCAACATAGACAAAATAAAAAGTTCTGGTTGCAAAAAAAAGTGTGACAGGACGAATAACGAAGGAAAGCTATGGAAAGAGTTGGGATAGAAATTTTATTGACTGAGTGCAGTACAGATTATATTTCTCCATGTTGGTGTCGGAACCAATGATGAAACTAAATTTAGCCGACAATATTGCTTTCGTAAGAGTCGACTAACACGGATCAGTCGCAGAAGATAACAATGTGCTGCAAGTATGCGGGTAGCATGTATAAAAGGGCAGCAAGTATAAAGGGCAGCAAGCATTCGGGCAACAAGTATAGAGGTCAGCACGCATACGGGCAGCAAGTAAAAGATCAGCAAGGATGCGGGCAGCTAGTATAAAGGGCAGCAAGCATGTGGGCAGCAAGCATGATAGCCATAGCACTATACCCCAATAACCCTTTTCTTTGATTAAAGGAATAATTTGAAATATAATCTGTGTACTGATCAGTAGAATGTTCATGGTCAAATATTTAAGTAGTTACGGGTGAGTTTATGCTGTTAAATAGGTATTTGTATTTTGAACACTCAAAATGATTATTCGTTAGAGAGAGAGAGAGAGAGAGGAGACAAATTTCAGAGAACTGCTAATGTCTAAAATGTCTTATCAGACGGATAAGGGAAGATATCAAAAGTGAGGGAAACTTCGTGACAGTAACAATTAAAATAGTAACAAGAAACAAAAATTATTTAGATATTTTTTAATTATTTGGCACCGAAGGTGTCAAACGAATGGTAAACGTGGACATTGAAAAATATAACAGGAATCTATTTGCATAGCAATTGTGGTTACGGGAAAGGATGGAAAAAATATTTGGACCGATAAAATTACAAATGAAGAGTCGTTCTTGAAAGAGTCGATACAGATAGACAGTTAATAAATGTGATAAGAAATAGACAGAAACGCTAGAAAAAAGTAAAGCTATATAGGAAATAATTATTATAATGGAAATGGTTTGCTAAACGATGTAAGAGAAGGAAGAATGCAAGGGAAAAGAGTTGAAGGAGGACCAAGACATGGGATGTTGGATTATTTAATAGCAAATTGATATATAGAGATGAAAAAGATGAAAAAGAAGGCTGAGGGTAGAATTGATTGGAAGAGTTATATGCCATGGACCTGCCGTTAGGCAGTGCCCTTGGAGATGTATTAAATGCTTGAATGAGTTATTGCCTGGATTGGTTAGTGGGCTGTTAAATGAGTAATCGAGTGTATGAGTGAGTTACCATACGCCGGATTTTGTATATTTATAATTAAAGAAATTAACATAAATTGATAGCATAATAACTTATAAATGAAGAGGCGTGATCATTACGAAGATGCTAACAGTAATTAAAAGTTTAATACCAAACAGACATTTTGCCTGATCATTACATGACGTGATCATTACTTCACGTGACCATTACATCACGTGAGTGCTGAAACAAGAGAGATATAATTACCATCTTATCATGTTTGACTTATCAATCTTGAAACCTACGAGCATAAGAAAAAACTAAAAATATCAGAACTATGTTTCACTCGCTAATCGCACCGATGTGCGCCAGAGGCTAGAAACCATACAGGTAGGAGGGCGTAGGATTCTAAGCTTGTTGTAATTGGAGACATATTTTTCTAACGAGAGGTATGAGTTTATAATTACAATGGGAGTCGTGGTAGTGTGAAATATAGTATTGTGAAGCAAGAAAAAGAAGGATGCAATGAATCTGAAGAACTGGAAACTAATCTAAGCAATCCTTAGGATTAAAATCTTTATATTTTCTAATTTTCTAAGATACATTCATAAGGATTATGAATCGTTGTTAATCGAAAGGGAAAGTACCTGTTTGATATGATACACAAATTTGTGGCATAGCGCATAAATTTAATTTACTCAGCATAATGTAGATTTCATTTCCTCAGTATACTGTCTGGTTTCACTTGTGAGGGCTATGTCAGGGACGTTTCCTGCGGAAAATGAAACTTAAGATAAACCACCTGAAGACTCTTGTAGGGATCGCAGAAATACCAATATAACTGCAGTGCGAGTCCGAATCCAAGACAAGAGGCTCCGCAATAAAGGATTGGAGCAAGAACTTAGTTCAGGACGACAAGAACTTGGTTCACGACGATGAAAAAACAAATCCGTTGTGATAAATGAGGACGTCTCACTCGGACCCGACTAATTTAATCACGCTTTCTTTATATACGTTCTGCATAGTTTGCGATATTGCTCTACTGTCTAGAGATTCATTACTCATCGGAGCTCTGGTTATCCCGCTTTTTTCATTGCATGACTTTGTTTTTGCTCAAATCGGTATTCGGCTGCATTGTTCAACCCTATCACTCATCGCCATAAACTTTATATCTGACGTGTATACTTATGATATACCCATCTCATTTAGATCACTTTGCGCTATCGTCCGTTCTCAATAACTCGTGTAATGTGACTTAGCCAAATTTCAACGAATAATTTTTTTACATTTATTTCTTATTGTTTGAATTTCGTCGTTTTTAATTGTATCAAGATATTATTTAATTTTACATATTTTATTTTCTTATAATCGCGTAGATTCTTTTAACAGAACATCTATGGTGACCGCTGTTTGCATACATATATGCTTCCTATATGCTTGTATGTATTCTATTCCACTTTCTTGCCAATTATTCACTATTGAAAAACATTTCCATGGCTTGCAGTTATAATGATTAAACCCACCGCAGCCTATCTGATATATTTATTTGTAACCCTGATAAGGAATATCATTGCCCAAAATGTTCGGATGCTAAGTAAATTGTTGGTTGAGAAAAACGACATTTCGAAAGACGGCGAAATTCCTGTAGTGCACTCCTTAAGATCGCGCGTGATGCGCCGCATACACAATTAACCCAAATCATCAATCTTTGAGTAAAATCAGTTTCTGACTGGAAGCAAATGATTTCCACTTGTACGGCAATCTGTGGAAAACGCGAAGAAAGAAGACGCCTCAATAAATCATTGAGCCCTTCAGGATCCTTGGCTAAGATCCGTTGATAGTACTTAGCAGATTAAATATAAATAATGTCGGTTTTTCTGAATAAACCCGACTTGACGGATAGCATACACTGAAGAACTTCCGCATTTCAATGTAAATTTGTTACTATGGAGTACTCGGAGTTTACTCTGACAAATTTTTACAAATTGTACGCTTTGCTGCATTTCAAAAGGAATATGTCTGCAATTACATACTGAAGATTTTAATAGAGTTTTCATCTATATATTTTTATTGACTGGTCACAAACTGGTTTCTATTAAGAAGAAATTGGAGATTATTTTAATCCCTTTCTAATTTCTGTTCCAGTATTGAAATTATAAAAGAAAGAATATGCAACACTTTCTGGCCAAGTTTCAATATAAAAAACATTGAAACAAACAGAATTATCAACGTCTTAAATACCACATATAAATACATGTACTTGCTATAAAATGCTCATGTAATTTAAATTTCTATGACAAAGTTTAATTATTTCAGAAAATCTCTAGCTATGATTAATAACTAATAATACAACGTTCACAATCTAATTTTACTGACTATTAGTGATATTACACATATATCAACGGGCGGTCAAATAGTTCACTGTTATTTGTGTATCTAGAACATCAACAGCGGAATGAATTTGAAGTAAATGTAAAGTGAATGGGATACTATAATCTCAACTGGATCGTGTAATCGAATGAATCTGTGGAGAGGACTGGTTGAATGGGGCAGCGAATGCATGGAGTGGATGATTACATTTCGTCAATATGATATTGTTTATTGCCCGCAGTCATCACTTGTTACTTGCCACTTAGCCGCATATTTGCCATTGATTTTACTACTCGCGTGTTGTTGTTGTGATTTATGGTGATTCCGGTACACTAACTGACTCTACTGGATCTCTCTATTGGATGGGTTTGCAATATGTCATAGGGCATGGTTGAGCCGGTACCGTATGGAGTTAGCATTTAGTCTGCGGAGCAAAGTGCAGTGTTCAAATCCAACGCCTGCATGTTATTAACCTTCTTTCTCTAGTGAAAATGACTTTGAATTCGCATTCAGCTGTAACTTTTAGATTATATTCATTTTCAATGGGTTCTGTGTCGAATATATTGTAATACAGAAATATGCTTTGAAGTATGGGGCCTAAGGGGGAGCGCGGGACAGTTGCCTCTCCCATAATTAAAGGATTGCCTACCCAGCTGCCCCTCCAAATCAAATACGATTGTATTGACTATCCACTTATGCTTTATCAACTACGATTTAAAGTTGCCACCACATCACTTTCAGCTGCTATCCCATGAAAAATTGTTGGCTACAACACTAACTGGTGGTCCTAACTCAACTCTAAAACCTTCGCGACAAACAGAAACCAGCCTTAGTTTGGTCCATTTCGCAAGATCGTTCTTTATTTCACAATGGCGCCAGAAGTGAAGATTTTAGGAGACGCAATTATGTTGAGGTCATAATAGAGTAGTACCCCCTGAAAAATTATATTGCACTGGAATGAATAAAGGATTTTTCAGGTTATAGCTACGGTTGTGAGCTCTTTTTAGTCAATTGCGACCTTTTCTGAGTCTATTTTCAACTAAACAACGCAGTCGCGGAAGAAAAATTAACTAGTTAATTTTTCGGCCCAATATCTTACTGACGTTGCCAGTGGCTGGAGCCAGTGGCGATGTCGATAAGATATTTGACCGCGGATCTCTATATGCGGGGCTCAAATCGAGGGCTCTCCCATCACTGACATCGCTTTCCAGAGAGAAACCTGAGGTTAACTTTAGCTTTACTTTGGCTTTTTAAAACATTATAAGCAATATTATGTGCTTTAGTGAATCTCGTTCAAACGAACTGGACAATATTTCGTTGTAAGCAAATCTACCGAATATTGATTTATTTCATAATTCATATGAATTCTGTCATTCAAGCCATGCAAGCTTCATGTTCACTTTTTATGTCTGACAGTTTTAATCAAGTGTATGCAATGCAGTATCATATGTGTCATACTTCTCATACGTATCATGCGTTTCATAAGTGTCATACGAATACTGAATTAGAAAGTATAAGTTAAATGCTAGCTCCTTCTGGTATCATTTATTTGCAATGATGTCTTTGATTGTCAAACGGAATTTAGCTTATAATTTCGTCTAGCTTCTTCTTCATTTGAGCAGTAATGGAATACTACGTGCCAATTTCGCTATTTTGTGATTGCCTCGTTATAAAAATTTCGTTTTTTGATTGATTGATTAATTATTGGTAGCTCGATTGTCTTATTTTCTGACGGGTTGATTGAGTGACTGATAGTTTCATTTGTTCATTGTTACACTCATTAATTGATTGAGTAGGCCTGCATCATTTATATCAGTTTATATCAATAGTACATTAACGAAAAGCTGGTAAAGCTAACGTTAACATCAGTTTCCTCACTGGAAAGCGATGTCAGTGACGTATTGTATTTTATTATAATAAAATAATATTAACAATACATTATACTTATATATCAGTTAATGTCGGTAAAAAACTCCTATTTAATCTTCGCTGCTTAGTAAAGGAAGGTTATCGTAGGTTGTAGTGTGTTTAACGTCAAGATTCAGAAGCACATGGCTACTCTTCAAGACGACTCGACACACTCGAGCTACCGTCACAAAGAGTAATATAGCCAGTAAGTTACTGCTATTCAATGACAAGGAACTATGGAAGGTTATAGTTCTTATTTGAGCATTTTACATTTTACTTTTCTATTAAATAAAGGTATTATTATAAAATAAAATAGCTATTTAACCTTGAACTACTTTTTGTAGCTCGCCATCGCGCATGTAGCCAGTAAACGCTAGTGCCCGTTAAATCACGGGCTATAGTCTAGAGACAGGTTGACAACTTATGGCGGAAATTGCTGATAAAACCAAGCGTTAGTTACAAATGAGAAGAAATGAAGTTTCAACAAAGTAGCGGAAGTCCAGAGGCCATTAATCTTGCACGCCGTGTCGTTCACAGCAACTCAAGTCCTGGACTTCGATCGGAATCGGACTCCGAGTCCCAGAGGAACCTAGCGACGTAATGCCTGCAGCAGTCCCAGTTCAAGGCTGGATTCGCTGCCAGTAGGCTATTCAAATCCGTATACAAATATCCCCTCCTCGAATTTTAAATTACAGCAATTTTTGAACTCTTTGCATTTTGATCTTTTTGTGATATTTTATGGATGACTCTTATAATTTTTATATTTTTGGATACTTAAAAGCGAAACACGTGTCTAACAGGGACGTAACTACAGGGGGGGGCACAGGGGGAGGGCAAATGCCCCTAAATGAAAGAGCTGCCGCCCCAGATGTCCCCTCTTCAGTCCAAAGCAATTTGTGTTGATTATCTACATTTGCCTTATCCATTAACATTTAAGCTGACACCCCACAAGTTTAAGCTGACACTCCACTGCAACCCAATGAAAAATTGCTGGCTGGCCTGGCTGGCAAAGCAAAGCTAAGGTTAACGTCAGTTTCCTCAATCGAAAGCGAACTACTAAACCAGTGGCGTAGTCACTGTTTATTCAAATCTGTATAAAACCCCCTCCCGGAATTATGATTGTAATGACGTTTAATATTTGCTTTAGTACAATTAAGCGACACGTATTTACATTTCATCGTGTCATTCAGCGGCTGAAGTAGTTCAGCTTGGCTGAGAAGCGAACATGCTATTTCCAGCTTACTAGAAATGTATCATGCCGATTAGGCAAAATTCAATCTAAATAGAGATTTTAAAAAAGTAGCAGGAACCAATTCCTCTATTCCTCTCAAATTGTCCTATCTGAATGGGACCTTCACTTGCCTGCAGTGTCGTAGACAATGCCAGCTGATGCTCCATCATGTAATTGTTTCCTGTGTCGAAAATACCAAGAACAAACAATTGCTACAGACGTTGATAGCAGATGGCGCGTTATTAATCCTTCACACGATGGACGCTTACAGCAAGTGGAGTATAAATTCTGATGTGTTGTACTTCACATGACAGTGGGTACATGTATGGGAGCATAAAATATGATGCTTTGTACATTTTCTATGGCAAGCGGACTTGTAAATATCATGTTGTACTTCACATACTACACATGGCCAGTGGAGCATAGAGTGTTCATAACATAGTTTAGTGGTCTTAATAGCGTGGAGTAACGTCATGGAGTTTAAATGACAGATCCTGAGGTGAATTGAACTCTCTTGGGTTCGAAACGCAGCCTCGCCGATCTGAGAGTAAAATCTCCGACATTCATTAGACTGTTCTAAGGATAATGGACTAAATTGACTAACGGTTTAAACTTTTGATATTGAAAGTGATTGATATCAAGATAGTTGATAAGTTCACTAAAATGCGTGTTGACTCTTTTACATGCATTTGTCTTATAGGAGATAGGAGATACTACTTGTAGTATCTATTCTCTAGAAAGTAGACTTTTATACTACTATGTGATGCTATGATCTAGTAGCAAGTAAAACTGATCTATTGTCCTATTAGTAGCAAACAGATAATACAATTTAATGTTCTGCTTAAATTTCATTAATTGTCAATAAATTTTACATTCTTTTTGTATGACTATGTTAAAGTTTGATTTGTTGCACTAGCCAAAACATGATTTATGACTAAAGTCATAATATGTGAATTCTGAAATACGATGTTTCAATTCGCAAGGCATGTGGCTAATTCAATACTATTAGTGTAATAAAATTGAATTAACATTCAAATATATCAAAATGATGGTTTGCACTCCTTCCATATCAAGCGAAATAGTAACTTTTAACGCTTAACTTTTATGCTTTTGTTTATCATTTTTATCTTTTTCTGCGCAAATATCTTTCGATACTTAAAACACAGCATACAAAATATGTGCATTTCATTAAACTATTTGATCGCACTGCGGTAAACAAGTTTAAAACCACTATTATTTCCGCATATTTCTTTCATAGACGCTATTAATAGTTTATTTTGTACGTCCTATCTGTTTACATCTAAGCTGTTGCTACGGAAAATACTCTTTCTATGGCCGGTTCGTTGAAGAACGTTTTGTATGGAAATCGTTCATTTCCGCTGTCTACCGTTTTCTGAGATCGATACGATCCATCAGAGTCTATGATGGATTGTTGCCGTGTACCTAACAGCTTCCGTGTTGCTGATTTATATTTGTAATTACACGCAGAAACTCGTAATTGTTCATGATGGAATTACTCGAAATTCCGTTTCTAGTCATTTAACAAATCCGGGTTTTATTCTATCGTAACGAGATTCCAGTGAAACATATTTTTCAGTGTCATGTGGTTTCGTAAGTTATCATATTTAGATTTTTTCATTCCAAGACTATGAACTTCAGAGAAAATTCCACGATAAGTATTTATTAATTAAATTGTTGAATGATAATTTACTGATCAGTAGAGTGGAGTGTTGATTGATTGATTGATTTATGCATGTATTCATTAATTGATGGCTTGATTCATTCATTCATGCATTCATTCACTAAACAATCACTCACCGACTCACTGGCTCACTCATTCATTTATTTACTCACTCACTCACTCACTCACTCATTCACTCATTCATTCTTTCGTTCTTTTATTCTTTTATTCAGTTTTTTTGTGTAAAAAGATTATAATAGAGTATTGCAAGATCTCGTTTCATTTATTGGTTTATTAATCATCCAGAGTTCACAATTACACAAAATTAAAGCAAAGGCTTAGCAAGTATGGCAAATGGGATTGGACTCCACGGAACGCGTAAGACTTGTTATCAACACTTTCCCAGCCCATTCTGGTCTTTGGTGGTCCTTGGTCAAGGCACTGACAACACTTGCCCTGCTTTTCCTGCTCTTGGTCAAGGCTCAGGTACTGACAATACTTGTCCTGACCTCAAAGCCCTTGATAAAGACTCTGACGCGCTCAAATACTTACTGTTTTTTTAAAATTAAAGTAAAATTACAGAAAAAGATAGCTTCAACTTGAACCTTTAAAGGTCAAATCTTCATAAAGCAGAGCTCGGACGCGTCCTGTAGACCGATACTAATTAAGAGCAAAGAAAGTTTGCCTAGATAAGCCACTAATAATTTAATTTTTCTGTGTTTGCTTATGTATGTATATATCGATTGATATTATCTTTTAAAAATGGCGTCAAATAATGTTGATAAAATTGAATTATGCTTCAGTCGAAACCAGAGTTTATCTATTAGCTCTACCAATAAATTAGATATTAATAAAAATGATGATTGTATTGTTAATCTATGTGACTCTAGATATGTTACCTTGGATGAATGCAAGTCTTTTTGCAATCTAAAAACCTATGTAATTTTATGCATATGAATGTCAGAAGTTTATCTAAAAATTATGATCATTTATGCACTTTAGTATCTCATTTAGACGCACAATTTGTTGCGATTGGTCTTAGTGAAACTTGATTAAACCATTTAATTCTGATATTTTTGCTTTACCGGGCTATAATTTTGTATCTTGTTCTCGCCCATCAGGCCAGGTGGAGGTGTTGGAATTTATGTTAATATGCATGAACAATTTAGTATCATTAATGAGCTTACTATTATGAATGAAAATATTGAAAGTATTTTTATCGAAGTTGCAAAAAGGGATTTAAGGAAAAGTTCGATACTTATTGGTTGTATTTATCGACTCTCACAATCTGCTGCAGTTAATTTTACTAATCAATTAACTGAATTTTTCAGACATAAATATTTTTCAAGGAAGCAAGATATAATAATGATGGGTGACTTTAATTTTAATCTCTTAGCTAATGGTTCCATTAATCCTCAATCCACTTTTCTTAATACTATGCTATCTCATGGTATGCTACCTGCAATCAACAAGCCGAGCAGAGTTGCTAATACTTCTGCGACCTTAATTGACAATATTTTTACTAAAGCCGATGTTAGCATCTGTAAATCTGCAATACTTTATGATGATACAACAGACCACTATCCAATAATTTTCAGCCATCTCAGTAAATTTAGCGCTTCAAACCATCCAGCAAATAATTCGAACTACAAAAAAAGAATATTTAATCAAAAATCTACTAATAAATTTAAACTTTTTTGTGCTAATGATGCTAATTGGGCCCAAATTTATAAATATGAAAATATTAATACTGCAAACCCAGACATAGTATATAATGAATTTTTAGAAATATTTGAACGTGGTTTTAATTTATGTTTCCCTAAAACTAAATCTGATAAAAGTAGAAATGCTCATCGAAAAGAATGGATGACTCGAGGATTAGCAATATCAAGTGAAACAAAATCTAAACTTTACAAAATCTACAAGCAGTCAAATACATATGAAAATAAACTTCAGTTTATTGCTTATAGGAATAAATTAAACTCACTCTTAACAATTGAGCAAAGGAATTTTATTCTGATCAATTGCTTAAATATAAACATGACCCTAGAAAAACATGGCAGTGCATTAATAGCATTTTAAAACCAGATAAGCCTAAATCTATTCAAGAATATTTTAATTTAAATAGTGAAATGGTATCTGATAAAAAAGTTATATCTGAGAGTTTTAATGACTATTTTATTGGATTAGGAAAATCCCAAGCTGATAAAATCCCAAAATCAAAATGTCTTTTTATGATTTCATTTCAGACAAAAGTAAAATCTCCCACACATGTGCTCTCTATCTTACCGATCAATATGAAATCATTAACATAGTCCAATCTCTAAAAAATACCTCGAGTGCAGGTTTCGATGAGGTATCGTCCATTCTTTAAAAAAACATAATCTATTACTTAGCCAAACCTTTGGCAATTGTACTAAATCTATGTATTATGAATGCTACATTTCCGAGTAAAATGAAAATTGCCAAAGTAGGTCCGATTCTTAAGTCAGGTCGTAGTAACGAAATTTCAAATTATAGACCAATAAGTCTTTTAACTTGCTTCTCTAAAATATTTGAGAAAATTATTACCATTAGAATGCTCTCTTTTATTGACCATCACAAAATCATTACTTCAGCCCAATATGGATTTAAGAAGAAGCACTCTACATATATGGCCCTATTTAACATGCATGATAGGGTGTCTAAAGCTATTGACAATAAAGAATTTTGCTTGGGTATTTTCATAGATCTCTCAAAAGCTTTTTACACTTTAAACCATGAAATATTACTTAAAAAACTAGAAATGTATGGTTTTAGGGGAGTATTTAATACACTTTTAAAAAGTTACTTAACCAATATGTGGTATATAATAATTCAGAATCAAATTATAGAACTATTCAATGTGATATCCCACAAGGTTCAATATTGGGACCTTTGTTGTTTCTGATTTATGTCGATGACATATTCGAGATTAGTAAAATTATTACCTTCATATTATTTGCAGATGATACAAATATTATCTGCACAAACCCTGATATTTTGAAACTAATGAATTCAATTAATACTGAACTCCCAACACTTTCTGACTGGTTTAAAGCGAATAGATTATCTCTAAATATACAAAAAACTAATTACATGCTATTTGGGTATAAATACAAATATAACAATAATTCTGAAAATTTTCATATATACATAGCTGATATCAACATTTCTAGAATAGATAAGACTAAATTTTTGAGAGTGATTCTTGATGAAAAATTATCATGGCAATATCATATTTCTTATACTGCACAAAAATTAGCCAAATCCATTGGATTACTCTATCGGGTTAAAACTAAGTCACCTAAACATTGTTGTTAAATTTATACTACAGTCTAATATATCCGCATCTAATTTATTGTAATATTGTTTGGGGAAACGCTTCTAAAACCTTGCTCAACGAATTGATAGTACTCCAAAAACGAGCAATTAGAATTATTCAACTTGCAGAATTTCGTATCATACGAAAAATATATTTAAAGAACTTAAAATTTTAAAGTTAAGTGATATTCATAAACATTGCTGTTGCGTATTTCTGTATAAACTTATTCATAATGATATGCCTTTATGTTACAACTATTCGTTGCTATTAAATAATGTTGTAAATTCTGTTTATAAATTTCGACAAGTTTCGGAATTTACTATACCACCGTTCAGAACGTGCTGTCGCGAAAAGTATATCGTTGTACAAGGCCCTAGATACTGGTTATTCCTTCCACCTAATTTACGATCATCTCGTTCCGTTAACTGTTTCAATATTAATCTTCGTCAGTACTTATTAAATAGTTATTAATGATACTGATCTTATATGTATAATTATGCATACCTATTGTCATTAATTTTCTTTATTTTGAATTTTTTTATTTTAATTCTTTAATTTCTACTTTATATTTTCGTTTTAAGTTCACCATGGTTCACATTTAAATTGTGTTCACTTATTGCATTTACTTGATTGTTTGCATTGCTTGTGAACTGTACAGAGTTGAATGACCCTTTTTGGTGATCTAAATAAATACAAAAAATAAAAAAGTAACTCGACTACCTTTGGGCTGTCACCACCATACTGAAGGTACTCGATCATTCCGCGGCAATACAGAACAAAATAATGAACATCTAAAGTCCGGTTCCTTATCCGAAGGCGAGGAACCAGACAGGTAAAGATATTTTAATGTTACAATTGTACTCTTCTGAAACTAATTTGGACCGCTTGTGACTATATCATCTGTACACTGCATGTGTCTTGAGAGGCGACTAAGGAAAAAATAAGAACCGTCAAAGGAAAGCACTCAGTAATTCATATTTCTTTCTAAATTACGGAGCAGTTAAGACATATCCTTTGTGAATTGATTAACTTGCTGATAAATGGAGTGCTCTTTCTTGAACGATATTGCAGTCTTAATGTTGAAATACATGCCTTGAACCTGCCATTTGGCAGAACTCTAAGGAGAGTTTCCAATCTGACAGTACAGATTTGCTCAGAGGTAAGAAAGTAACTACTTTCTTACTTATAATTACTTATTAGTAACTACTTAGTAAATTAGTAACTACTTTCTTGCTTAGTGGTAAGAAAGTAACTAAAAAAGAAGTTAACTACTCGGACTCATCGATTGAAAGCTGAGGAGGATTTTTCTCCGTCATTACAAGCAGGCAGATTGCTGTCAACCTGCAGTAAACCTGTCATAAATCCTAGAGAGGGTTTAAACTCGAGTCTTGTCCTTGTTGAGAAGATGCAATGAAGTTATACTCGGATGTAGTGCAAGCGAAATAATCATTGCATTATTTGTATTCTTCTCTTTCTCTTTTTTGTCAAGTTCAGCTTCACTTCATTAATTCAATCAATCAATCAATAAGAATTTAACATCCCGTAATTCAACCATTACACGACAGCACTTGAAGATTAAAACTATTTTAAGCCTTTTGAATTGCTTTATTCTAATATACATGATCGAAATATAATTATATCATAATCTGATCAATGTTGTTGACTGTACTACATACTACAAACGTTTAAGATCGACGACGGTCAGTTAGCAATTTCAACTCTTTGCTTCCTTCTTATCAGGAAAGCATGCTACCAATCTGTAATCAAACAGGTACATTATAATTGAAAGGAAAGCTTTACTGATTTAAAGCTTTATTGCTAATGATAACAATTTTTCTACTTGTATTTCTTTTATAAAGGATATCAAATCGCGACTGGATTTAACTGTCGCTGATTGAAAAGAAGAATGCTGTATGCGAACACAACTAATTAGTACTGAGATAAGATAGATCTGATATGACAGCCTCCGAATATTAAAAAGTGTATATACAGTATGTCAAGCAGTGTGATGGTGATTGATTGATGGTGTGATGGTGCTTGATTCTTTGAATGTAATCCCGATTATCAATCTACTAAGTTTAATTTAATTTCCGTTTTATAGACTCACCAAACCGTCAGGAACATAACAGACAACGTATAGATACTGTCAGAGTGTCCATTCACTAATTTTATTAAAGAGCTGGTGGCGCTTGATTTCTAGCATCTAGACATGGCGCTCTGCGCTCAGTCCAGCATTGTTGGATCTTACAGGAGAGCTGCAACTAGACTATACTTGTCTTATTGGTTCATTTACTTCATACGAGCTTATGATTGAAGTCTAGCGAGCCAGCAGCCATTACTACATACGAGCCTATGATTGAAGTCTCGCGAGGCAGCAGCCATTACTTCATACGAGCCTATGATTGAAGTCTCGCGAGCCAGCAGCCATTACTTCATACGAGCTTATGATTGAAGTCTCGCGAGCCAGCAGCCATTACTTCATACGAGCCTATGATTGAAGTCTCGCGAGCCAGCAGCCGTTTTACATTCACTATATCATATAGTGTAGGTTCTGTATTTAGTTTCATTTGACGCCGAATATCTGGAACATGATCAACTGAACACTACTCTTGATTTGAGTAAGTTGATCCGGTCATGCTAAGGCGAAAGCTCTTTATTTATACTAATTTCTCTGTTTGAACTAATTTTTCTTTTGTAATAAATTTATAATATTACTATATTTATTGTTTTACTAATTTACATGCATTTTTAATAATCTGTTCAAGGTTGAAGCTACTTTTTAAAGTGACGCATCTGGTGTGGAATTTACAGTTTGGTTTTAAAAAATAAAGATTTAACATAAAATCAGCATCGGAAAGCAATAAACTCATCACCCAGAAACGATTCTTAATTATCTAACATTTTACTAACAAATACCTAACATTTAGCTAAAATCCACATAATATTTTGCTATCAGATACGTAACATTTCGTTAACAACTACATGTACCTAATATTTTACAAACTAACAGCTAAAACTTTCTAATAATTGTTAGCTGTTGTTCACACATTAACTCTAACAAGTTAATCTCCTCTGACAGCATTGAGGCTGTAACTCTACAAGTGAATTATAGGTCGCTAACTGCCCGTCAGTTGACGGACTTGAAGCTTGTTGTTAATATTTCAGCGGCTGTCGCATGGTAAGAATGAAGTAAAGCAAAAGTCGCGGTCATCTTTGTTTCGTTGCTCATGTTTTATTGATATGCTAGTCGTAAGGAACTGCAGGACTTCTTGTTGAAAGCTCTCGGTGACTACAATGGTACTATACGGTTCTTGTTTCCTCGTTGTTCACGGACTATGGCTGCAGCATACTTGCTATGCGGAATCCCGTTGCTTTTAAACTCTGCATAAAACACTGAATGAATTGTGTAGCGCTCAACATGCGAATGATTGTCGTTATGTAAAGCGGCGCTGAGCTTTAGCGTGAAATAAAAGACTACAATCGAAAATTGCATCGGTTCCAGCGTAGCAACTGGAACTTGAACGTTTCATGACAAATATAGCAGTCTAAACACGTGTTGTGCCCGGGTGCTGAAGAATAGACCGTTGGTAAATAACACGTGTCGTAAAAGGTGACAAAAAGCAGTGAGATCCAAACCAAAGTCGGAAAGCGCATTCGGTTGCTGATCGAATAAGTTCCAGAAATTGCTGCAAAATTTTCTAAAACGATTGGAAAAAAATATCCCGAGCCTGGTTAAACTAAAATTAAAGTGAAGATGATGAAGATGATGATGATGATGATGACGATGATGATGATGATGATGATGATGATGATGATGACGACGACGACGACGATGATGATGACGATGATGATGATGACGATGACTATGATGATGATGAAATAGAGCAGTCTAAAGCAGGAGGAGGAGGGAAAAACGGAGTTCATTCCCCTTCACCCTTCCTGTTCAGCTCGAAATTCGCAACGTAATTCTGAATCGACGTCAGAAAGCGAATAATACGGTGAATTCGTTTGGCACGTGATCCTGTAAAAGAATTGTTCGAGTGAATGTAGAATCACCGCCATCAGAGGTTCTCGATTCTCTACAACAGTTTGCCTCAGTTGAGATCAAACATTAGGTCTACATAACGGTTAATTGAAAATTTCGCGTTTACTCTCGTCAAGGTATATCGTATTTTTATAGTTCAATGTCATCGATTACGCAGCATTAGGCTCTAATGTTAATAATAATAATAATATAATAATAATAATAATAATAATAATAGTTATTATTATTATAGTAATAGCAATAATAAAATTAAAATAATAGTGATAATAATAATAATAATAATAATAATAATAATAATAATAATAATAAAATAACAAGTAATACGGTGACACGGCATTTCCGAGTGGTGAGCAAGATTTTAGAAAAAAGAATCCCCTTGTTATGAGGTTAATAAAGAACAACAATATAACAATAATAATAGTAATAAACGATAATAGTCAATTCGTCATTAAAATATATATATATATATATATATATATATATATATATATATATAATCGTTGTAAGAAATTTCAATACAATGACTGACTTAATTGATGTTTATATGAACAAGCGAACTGGGGAGTGAACGAATGAACAGAAGGGAGAAAGAATTGAAACGAGAAATCACGAAGGTATCTGGCTATTTAATGTAAACTTGATGAGGAATGACGTGATGTCCCAGCAGTATTAAGTGCCTTGAACAAGTGGACATTATCGTCCGCAGAGCAATACGCTCTTCCTAATTAAACTAACACTATTCCTCTCGACGACTTGAAAGAAGTGTAACAGAATTTAACACATTTCAGCACAGAATTCTGTTAATTTTTTGTGCAATTTCAAATACAAGAATAGACTGGTGTGCAGATATAATATTTTAGGCCATTTTGTTACTTATCTGGAAGCACCTTAAAAAAACAGTTTTACAGTTATTTTAAAGATCTTGATTTTTTTATACTTTTGATAACTTTGGAAAATTCTTTCCGGCAGCCAGTGTCGATGTAAGATAAAATATAATTTTATCAATACAATCAAATCAATATCAAATGTCAAATCAATAACTTTAAATATATACTTTATATAACCTTATTATAATTTAATCGATCATAAATCATTGCAAAGATCTCTCCGTGATCTTATTGCAAATCGAAATCTTTTGAATCTATTTTATAAATATTATTTATTTTTCGTTATTTATTTATTGTGGAGTGTTTATTTATGAAATATTTCGAAGAAAAGTTAATGATCAGCCGACTCTTGGAGCAGTTGCAAAATTTAGCAAGGACTTGATTCTTGGCATTTTGTCAATTGTACAATATCGATTCGAATTTTCTCGTATATTCTGTCGTAACTAACAGCATCTAGAGCTTCATTACTCAGTTTCTGGATGCTCATTAACGATTTATATCTATTTCAGGAAAACCAAATCTTAAGGGTACACTATTCTACAAGCCTCGTAAGACACTCAAGTTGACTTATTCTTAATAACAATTTTAAAGTAATTTCTTCTATATATATTGCTTCTACAACCAGTATCATGCAGAATTGGAGATTTATTGTCGCAAAATATTTTCACAATTAAATTAGCCAGCATGTTAACATTGAAATATATTGTTAAAGAGAAAAAGAAATATTAGAATAATAATGCCTATATGAGTAAGTTTCAATGTTTTTTTGCTAGAATGAGTACTTTTGTCTACATATGATAAATAGTAATAATATTCCTTCAAATGAATTTCAACTGATCGCTTTCTTTTACAAGTATATATGCGGTTGACTATGTCTTTGGTCTAATGATGGGTACCAAAATTAAAAAATAATCCTCTAGCACAATTGTGATAACCTTTTAAGTTCTTGCCATTTCGCTTTGAAATTCCAGATATCTGTAGCAGAAAAACTTTTTTACAAGCTTGCCAAATATTGTAGAAATATTTGGAAAGAAACCGGAGTTATCGGAGTTTTACGACAGAAATTGATTTCTTTAATTGACAGGACAGTATAATTAAGGTTAGATATTTAGTAACTTCAAATTAGCTACCGCGCGAAAAAGTAAAAGCACATATGACGTCAGGCTAATATGTTAGTCACGTCAATCTAATGGGCTAGTAACCTGGCTCAGACCAGTTAATCAACAGTTAAAAATAAAATGGAAGGCTTATGACCAAAATTTTCTATAGTTGATTCACAATAGAAACCAATGATCGGAATTCTCAACCATAGGAACGCTTTCAGCTTGAAGACCAAATGAGGATTCAAAAGTTAATTACGTTGTTTTTACGGCCGGTGAACCGTGTTGGAAATTTATCACACTTTCAAACCCAAATCCAGAAACACAACCGAATAGATCTTTTCGGTAATAGATATAAATAGAACATCGGGGACACCAAATGTAAACAGTAGACAAAAAAACGTAAACACTGCATAGAATACCATTGAAATATACTAGTTTCTCATAAAATTTCTAATACAAGCTTTCTTTAGAAATGTTATTTACTATACAACCTACTATACGGATATTAATTAAAGAATAACTTAACACTCATAGTTTAACTCTGACACCCATTATAGCGATATGCATGCATTATAACGAAGTTATAATGTTGACCCATTACATTTGCATGTAAATATATATATTAGATGCCAACATAAACAAACCAGTGTTAACATGCAACAAAATATGTTTTCAATTACCGAACTGATCTATTAAAGGCTGTTCTTTAAAAAATCTAGAAGATCTCCCACAGCAGCCCATTGACAGCCTCATTCTATCAGTAAGATAAAGAAATATAAAGTAACATAAAGAAAGATAAAAGCTAAGACTTCTGACCCTTATCACAGCTCTTGGCACTCACTTCAAGTACAAAATGTAACACAAAATCAGAGTCGTCATCATCTAACGGCCCTCTTCAGGCCAACTAATTTTTCAAAAAGGAATTGATTTTAATTGACGTTTCGCGTTGCAAGTTAAATGGGAAAAAATCTATTTGTTCGTGAAACAAGCATAACTTCGGTCCCGGACTTTTTCATTCTATGGCTACTGCATTCAGAAATATTTTGTTACTTTTTCGAATAGTCTCACAAATTACTTGTAACTTTGTAAACGAATACTCATTGGTATTGATTCTTGCTGGAATCGTGTTGAGTATAATGTTCCGTGAAAGAGCCTTGGTCGGGTTGAAACGGTAATTCGAAATTCTCTAAAGCTGTTAACGCGAAGTGAATGATATCCGCATTGAAA
The DNA here is from genome assembly GCA_905160935.1 of Enchytraeus crypticus. NCBI lineage: Eukaryota > Metazoa > Annelida > Clitellata > Enchytraeida > Enchytraeidae > Enchytraeus > Enchytraeus crypticus. Next base: position 28,310 of record CAJHZI010000646.1, on the reverse strand, counting down.
TGCGAAGCGATGTTGTCAATACGGGCTCCAGTGGACCGGTAAATATTTTATCCATGTCGTAAGGAGGCTATGGAATCGGGGGGGGGGGGGGGATAGATTCTGGACCCCTAGAGAAGAAGTTAAAGATAGTCGGGGTTAATTAACCGAGAAGAAAACAGCCAACGACTACAGAATGACATTTTTGTTCTGTAAAACAGCGACAGAATGTTTATAGAGAGTAATTAAGCTATTTTGTACTGAAATATTTACTTAATTATGTAAAAGTATAGTGTTTGGTTTTTATTTTCTATATATCTGTTAAAACATTTTACGCTTTTCTCATCACGGAGTATTACATTCTACAGTACATTCTAGCTAACCTCAACTGCTTCATTCTCCATTGTCAGTTTGATTTCCTATTGTATACTGTACATGTGCATGTACTTCATTAATTATTAAAGTGATTGCATGTTTAGAGATTGCAGATGCAAATGGATATGAAATAAAAGTTGTAGATTTATAACTACATGTTGCATAACATATTGAACCACCTCAGTAGCCATATTTCTAAGCTAAAGGTTACAGTTGCGTTGGGAATGATTTGGCCTCGATGATGAGTAACAAATTGGTCAATTTTGGTACTCTTACTTAGCGAAAAAGCTGACTGTTTAGGAATATGTACATTGGACTTAATTACTTGTCGAAATAGAGGATTTTACTATAGCACAGATTTGAAGAATTTTGAATAATCATTGAAATAATACAATACATAAACCCATACGTTAACTAATCAGTATAGCAATCGAAACTCGGAGCTTTATTTTAAGTCGCCAGGAACCCGACGATTGTTCCTCACACTTTCTTTGTTGTTATTAAATGTTGATATGTATATATGCTGATGCCTTGATTGCTTAAAGTTAAGAAAAGGTCAGAAATTTTTAATTTTCCTCTTTGGTAAAGGTACAAGCTGATAAATCTAATGTAAACGTCAGTTTGCTCACTCGAAAGCAATGTCAGTGACGGGTGAGCCCAGGATTTGAGCCCCGCATATACTAATCCGCGGTCGTATCTCTTACCGACATCGCCACTTGCTCCAGCCATTTGCATCGAGCTAATTTGAAAAATTATCATTTGAAAATTTGTTACATATACATTTTCAAATGGAACGAGAAAAAATAAACTGATTGCATTTATTTATTCAAATCTTTCATGTTTAGGAAGATGTTGAGAAACAGAGCTACTTTCTATTTAACCATTTCATACACCGAGTCTGCAGATTAAGAGAAACCTGTCACGTTCAACCTCCAATGCTTTAAATTTTAAAGCTTAAAAATTAATAATTTATCTTCGTCATCTACCTACTTCTTCCTTTGAATACCAGTTTAACGAAGGTCAGGACACAAGTAGTCTTTCTTTACCATTCATTTTTGATTTTTAAAGCAATTTCTGAATCATAGTCGTTCACCAATCTAATGCTCATTTAACGGAGAAAAAAAGGCTGACAAAACCTAATTATTTAACGTAAACTAAATATTGCGGGTGTAATCTAAATCTCCCTAAAGTTGAACTGTTTGTGAAAGTTTAACACAAGTTGCGTTTATACGAGCACATCAAACACCAAATGGGGGGGGGGGGGGTGGGGGGCAAACCACTAAACTGGGCAAGCAGTTTATTCCAGATTACAAATTAGAGCACAAATTACTCTAAATTCTTCGAGTAAATTTTTTACAAAGAATCGAAAGGATCAAATGATCTATGGTATCACAAAATCTATCAAGTTAACTACAAGCCGGTACACTTTGCTGCCTTCTCGCCAAAATCAGAAATTCCGGACATGTCCTATCTTTGTTCTGGTATGATTATGTGAACATGTATGATTAATGAGGCCGAGACCATTGTACTGCATAACGATCTATTATATTTTTTATCAGCATTCAACATTGATTCAAAGTTTCAGTACAAATCGATAAGCAATAGCTCCGTCAAAAGCATGACTAATGCAGCTGCTTCACCACTCTTGGCAGATCTGATATTCTGTTTTTCTTAATTTTGCATAAATAAGCAATTACAATTAAGCCTGTCTGAAAATGCCTAAAATGTGAATTAGTCTGTACAGAGTGATAATGGATGGAGTAGTTTACACATTTGAACCACATATCATTAGGTTAACATCTACAAAAGTGATTCAGTTTATGTTATCAAATTAAGAAAATAAAGAAATTCAAATTGTGGTAAATTATATTTCGAGCCTCTTTTCACTCCATAGAACCGCTTAAAATTTTCATTAAATAATTTTAATACCATTGTGACCAACGAGTGATGTGAGCATTTGGGAGGGGATAGAGGCCCTTAGTTTTAAGCTCTAATCACGTGCTAACCACATGGTTAGGTTGATATTGATCGAGCCAGATGAACATGTGGTGTCGGGTCCCTGGTCACGTTCGAAATCGTTCCGTCATCCGCTAGTAGTCTTTAAATATTCCGCCCTTACGGAAACATCGGTTTACCTTCTCGCACACATCATCAGTAAAACTCTACATTGGCCTATAGGAGGATGAGTCAGTAAAACTCAGGGAGAGCGTTTAGATGATAATGAAAATATATGAGCCCTTCCCTTAGCTTAATATTCAAAAGATCCAGTGGTGCAAGGAGCCGACATAAGACATGCTGTTCGTTGCTGATGACAACATTAAACAATATTTCATCAGCACCTATGACCCTATGGGGCCTAGATATGATATTAAATCATCATCATCATCATCCTCCCTTGAATCCCAGTTAACCAGGGTCGGGATATGAATAGACTGTTTCAAATCCTCTCTGTCCTGCGTACATCACACCACCAGCCAGTCCCTTATTTGAGACTGTTCCATTAGTTTAAATTTTTGTAGCAATTTCTGGAGCCTAGGCGCCACCAGCCGAATGCCTTTTCTAACGTTGGTATGGATTTTAGTGCCTAGTCGCCTTCTACGACACGTGCAGTCACCGGTTGGTCAATTTTTCAGAAAACCCGGACACAACACGGGACACATATGACATTGATTAATGTTCAATAAACTACCGTTATTCGTGTTTGGTCTTAATGCCAGAATCCGGTTAATGATTAATACAATTCAGTTTTCACTCCTGATTAAGTAAGCTAGTAGAGTCAGTAGTCTCATAGTTTTATTGTGAATAGAAATACCATTTCTCTGAAATACCTCTTCAATGCGACAGCTTGTGAAGTTTTTCGATATGTTTATTAGTACAATGTAAAGGCCTAGCACTAGGCAAGCAGCTGTTTCAGCAGAGCTGCAGCTGTTTTGTGAGGCGCGAGAGTATAGCAGCTGTTCAGGCTTCCGTCAATTGTTATTTAACCCCTACATTACTGAAATATTTTCTCAGATTTACGCATTTTTTGTTTTCGTCAATTGATTTAATTTAGCTTTAAAATTAAAATTTTTCTTGTAGTTGTTTTAAACAAGTGATATCCGAATAGTAAATAAAGAAAACTATTGTAAAAATGTCGTACATGCAGTCTGATACATATGCTATCTTTAAAACCTTTTAGAGTCTAATGTTAAACTACTTAAAATGAATGATTAATACTATTGGATCTAATAATACTATTGGATATAAACTATGGAATATTGATCAATTCAGTTTTCACTCCTGATTAAGTAAGCTAGTAGTCAGTAGCGAGCACAGAGGCAAGGCCTGGGGCCATGCCCCCAAAATCGTTGTGCAATTTTTAAGCTTCAAAATTGTGTCATATATTAACGAAAACGAATTAAAAATGGCGTTTACCAGTGGTCTGTTAGGGTCCAAGGTGGGTGGCAATGAAACGCACTGATATATTTTATTTATGGTGGGATTTAGTGCACTTGATTTAGTTGCGCATCAATCTAAGTTAAGTTGGCCTCGGTTCGTACATAGTTGGGTGACCACCTTGGAAGACCGAGTGTTGACAGCTTGGAATTCAAAAAATCCCAAGATGTTGGAAGGTTATGCTTAAATCGGCGCCGGCTCAATTTATGCGCTATCAAAAGGGAACGATTACAAATAACCATGGAGAGGAAGGAGGAAATGGGCCTTCAACAAGCATCTGTGCTTCCTGACCCAGTGTGTCGTTATGTTATATTATGTTATTCAGTCAAAAGTTAACAATACGGTTGAATTATTTAAAAAGGTTGTAACAAAAGTTTATGGCCCCCGAAAAAAATTTTGGATCCGGCCCTCGGTAAAGTCTCAGGGACCACGATTTCATGATAACAATTAAGGCGCTTCTGTGACTTACCTAAATGTTAAGAACTTATAGACTACGTTATTAAAGCTTTAATTGATTACTGCGTCTTGTTTTTATTGATATTTCCTGAATAGCACATCTTAATATAAGCTTATAAGCATATAATATGTATATATATATATATATATACATATATATATATATGGATATATAGATGGATATATATATGGATATATATATGGATATATATATATAAATAAAAATATATATATATATATATATATATATATATATATATATATATATATATATATATATATATATAAGCTTATAAGAATATAAGCTTAGCAATATTTATCAAATAAAAGTACTTGTTGACCTACAGATATCCGCAGCCATTAAACCGCTGAAGTGTATGTAGATATCTGATTGGTTGATCTTCAGTCAGCTAAGAAACTAGGCATTTGCTGCCAGTCAGCCGTCGGTATTGAAGTAGCAGTAAAACATCTGTAATCGAGCTCCCATATGGTCTAGTGGTTAGGATCCCAGCCTTTCACGTTGGTGGCCCGGGTTCAATTCCCGGTGTGGGAACATGTTTTTATCGACTCGTTAGAGCACTGATATTGATCTTTTTTGTCTATGTGTCACTAGAAAGTTATGGTCTACAATTATATTATATTTATCCAGCGATTTTTATGTATCTCTCTGTACTTTTCTGCAAAGTGGTAGGCCCAAGATACATTTTCCTACTCATCTGCTGCTCTTCAGGCTTCATAAAGAGTACTCCATCGATAAGAAAGTTAATCCGTTCACAAAAGGCTATGCCTCACACCAGGGCTGATCCAGGAATTTTTAGGGGCGGGTCGAAATATTTTTTGCCTTCTTCGGGACATGTGACGCAATAAAAAAAATGCTGTGGGGGGGGGGGGGTGAGGGCTCAAAAAGGTTGTCACTATTGAGCTCGATTAGTAGAGTGAGTGTATCATACCCCCCCCCCCTCCCCACCACTCATCACTCATACCCATACTAAAGTGAGAGGAAAACCTAAATTGCCTAAAATCCTTCATCTGTTTTGAAAAAAGTGGGTTATTTTTTCACCTCTGAAGAAACTCAGCGGATCTGGACGAATTGCAAAAGTGACCTAATTTTGGCGGTGGGGGGGCATAAGACTCTCCCAGCCAAGCTTAAGGCTGCTTGCACTACTTCTTCGGGACTGAGTTCACATTTTTTACTAAGCACTCTCTTTTCCTCTTATACAGTGGTTAAAGCGAAAATTGAGAGCTAGTGAAACGGTCAACATTTTCCGGATCCCCTTCCATTTACAGGGCTCCTAGTAGGCCTATACAAAATATGGGCCCCTAGTCTCATATGGCTCATATTTAAAAAAATTTGATCTAGTGGAACTGAGTTCCCTCTCGTACCCTCCCCCCCCTCACTCCACCCTAACCACCACCCTTAAAAACACACTGACACATAGAAATTGCCACAGAAACAATGAAATATAGTTTATAATTTTTTATCGTCGGGCCTAATGGGGGGGCGAGGCCCGGGCCCCCTGGGCCCCCCCGGATCCTCCACTGTCTCGCACCTTAATAGGCCTATAGACTATAGCTTGAGTGTAAAGCAATCTAATAATTTTTATGTATACCAAAAAATGTTGCGAGAGTGAGAGAACGAGAGTGAGTGTGTGTGCGTGTGCGTGTGTGTGTGTGTGTGTGTGTGTGTGTGTGTGTGAGAGAGAGAGAGAGAGAGAGAGAGAGAAAGAAAGAAAGTAAGCATCAAATTACTAGCCTACGAGTCTACGACTACTAGTTCCAAAATTTGAAAATAGGCCAATATATGACCATTTTGACACGGTATTTTGCGATATCAAGATCATTAGATTTGATTGAATCGATCTGTATTTATATGGATTCATTGAAATGAGAAATTTTTGCGTCTCATGAGAAAACAGTCAAAAACGGGCAGTTTCTATTTTACCATTTAACGATTAAAAATTCTAGGTACATTTGTAAATACATTTAAATACATACTTGCAAGTTGCAATGATTATTTGATGTGTCAATTAATACGAGAGACTTAAAATTCTTCGTTTTTTTGCGTATTTGCTTATTCGCTATGATATACCATCCATTCACTACATTTATCACAACTGCCTAACTAGAATGCAAAAACGTCTGCAATAAATTTAATGACACAAAACACTGGAGCAATGAGCAGCATATTATTGTCGTTAATGATTTCTGATATTTCCATGCTATAGGCTACATAAGGTATGGATAAGGCAAAGACTTTGTGAGGGATTAACTTGTTGATCTAAGGAGTGCTTTAATGGAGCGAGAAAGCAGACTTTGAGTATGAATATGTACCTTTAACCTGCTACTGGGCAGTGCACCGAAGAGAGAGAATGATTTCTGGATAAAATTTATATCGTTCAGGTCGCAGAGTTTTGTTTAGCGGCTGGAGGCATGTAATGAATGTTTCATTTACATTCCTTGCTGCTTACCCTCATGAAATCAATGAGATTTACTGTATAGCTGGACTGGCCGCTTTCCGCGTTGTCTCAGTATAAAACTATGCACAAAGGTGATTGGATGTTATTGTCTGATTGTAAGCTCTCTGCTAGTTTCTCCTCTATGCTAGATCCAAGGTGGAAATTCTTCCTAACAGCTCCTTTCAAACAATTCTCTCAATACCCACAATTCTCTCAATACCCACAATTCTCTCATCAATCATGGATCATGAGGTTTTTACATTTCACGGTTGCGCGTTTAGCAAAATACATGTATATGTATTCGATGTAGTCGTGGACGACAATGGCATTTTAATCATGTTGTTGTTGTTACTAAATTTCTTGATTAGAAATCATCACATGCCTTTCATGGCTCCTCCTTAATTGTCCATTCTTAATCGTTTATTATTTAGTTATTTTAATTTATTTAGTTTTACATTTAATTCATTTAATTAGTAATTTATGCACTTGTTTTTGTTATTATCTTCTTCCTCGTATTTTAGTCGTCAAATACAACGCGATTAGCAACACGTGTAAGACTGAACACTACATGTAGGCTACATCATGTCAATCGTTTCTACCATCTTCATGATAACTATTTTTCTCTTTTTTCTTTTTTTTCTCTTTGACCTCTCCTATTCAACCATTACACAGGAACTAAGACCAACACGCAAACCTCCATTCCACTAGTACCCTTCCTCGGACCGACCTCCCGGATTTTGGTTTGCACCGTTTTTGGACTCCACACTCTGCTCATCGGATTTGATTTGGTACCACAGTGCTCAATGTTGTCATAGACGACAGTAGCACTCTAATTCTGTTGTTGTTGTTGTAGTTGTTGATGTTGTTGATAACTGCACTACAATAGCCTTCGCATACAATGATGTCTAAAAACGATCACAATTATTACAAATCAGCCATCCTCCTAAGTTTAATGTATCACAGATTCTGATTTTTTAATGTATTTAAATTACGTTGATTTTTGAGGGTTGCGTATAATATGATGCAAATTGAAACTTCAGAAATCTGAGATTTTAATATAGTAAGGCCTATTTTCGATATTTACGGAATCTGTGCATAAATTAGGGCGTAAGGGCTTAATTTTATTGAGAACCACCTGGTTGTATTTTAAATTTATCTGTAACTCTTAGGTTTTAATTAAAAATGGCTTTAATTTTTAAAAATAAGTTTAAAAAAGCTGGCTTAGATTATATTTAGTCCAGTTTTAATCGTATAGCGTCTCACTGGTGCATACATTGGTTGTTGTTCTACGTGTACGACCATTGTTAGGTAATATTTTACTATTACAATTTATACTTTAATAATTATGTGGTGTTTTATTTATGTGGTGCTTGATTTTTATTGTATGTGTTTCTTACTGTCATGTATTTGGTGAAATACATAATTACATAATTACTTTTGCACACCAATAATAAAATAATTAACTCGATACAATTTCTACAGTAAACATTACCCCAAAAGCAAAAATCACATCGGTATTTTGTTATTGATTCGTACTTTGTTTTTTCTCTGGCAGTAATTTAAATGTAATCATCAAATTCAGACATTTCTTCAAGTAACTAGTCCATTCTATCTAAAGCAAGACCTCTTAAACGATTAAACAATTATTGTTACTTAATTAGACCTAAGTGAATCCTTTGCAAAATTATATTTATTACAAATTGTCTAATTGTAGCATTTTGCATTGCACTAAAATATAATAAGTCTGCAGTGTCATGATGTTTTCTACTGACTTATTGTTCATAAAAAAATCCATCCAAATATTACTTTAAGCCATTATGGTGATCATCGTAATGGCTGCAATTATATTTTAAAAACAATCGTAACCTAGTAAACAGATTATGAAAGTCCCGGGCGTTTTCTCATTTCTTCTTGAAACCGACTTTCACTATAATCACTATCTTCTGTCATTTGAGAATTGGTATAGGGAAATATAAATATTTGCTCACAATCGTGAATTTTCGATATTCCACAATGCATCTATGACTTTTAATACGAAGTACTTAAACTGTTGTGATATTATAGTCCATCTTACCGGTCATGAGAATGCCAAATTTCAGACAATTTCCCCGAGATTCGAATATCAAATGTTCAATTTATAATAAAAATCGGTCAATTTAAATTTCATGACGGTGCATGTATGTGCCTGTCTTCACACTGAACGTTTTAACATTCATTTGATGCATAAAGTTTTATAGAGTTAACTAATTCTTATAACTAACATTTAACTTTAAATAGTTAACTAATATTTTATAACTGATATTTTTTATCAAGATAGAATTCTTTAGTTATTTCGTACATATCTACCCAAGCAGCTTTAACATGCAAAAAATATGATGTCTCACAAATAATTGGCAGTGGAAAATATAGTAAATCAAAACATATTTTCCGTACAGACATGAATGATATGGTTACAATATGTTATTAACAGTACAGATCAATAAAACATAGCATGCCACATATAGTTATCGGCATAGATCGTCAAGTATAGCGTGCCACAAGCTAGTCATAATATAAGCTTGTGAAATATCGCATCTTTCAAATCTAGCTATCTACACAGAGTTATAAAATAGTCACAAATCATTACCTAACTGAACCTGAAGACTAGTGATGATTGTTGATTTGTCATAATGAACGGATTTGTCATTGATTGGAGCGCGCAGCTGTCACAGTATGTGCGTGATTTGAAGGACAAACAAAATCTTTGTTCTTATCTTCGTTAATTAAACTTCTCTCTGATCTACATTATACTTAAGCTCTCACACACATGACCATAATTTAACACACAGCACTTCGATTACTTATTCATTTGGGGAAAGAATTTAATGTAACGATTAGAGTGTTCGCCTCGGGAGCGAGTGGCCTGGGTGCAAAGCCCTGGTCAGTCAACAAGCATGCTGCCGTATAGAGCCATCAACAGTAAATACATGATTAATAGTGGAAAGGATTCATTGTATCACGTACGTCTGTCACGTGCATAACTAAAAAAGCTATCTATTATTTTTGTTAACGGAAGATCTAAAACATAATTTTCTAGCTAGCTCAGTATGCAGCAAGTCTTTGACTAATCAAATAACTTTCGTCACACAATCAATATCTTGGTAGCATCTAAATGATGCATTTGCTCAAGATAAATGTGATTTCTTGAGTTCAGTATTTGTGAGTTTCTTATATATAAAAACATGTATGTAAACAGTTTACATAAATGTCCCCATTATTTCACTTGAGACAGCCTACATCTATGCAGTAATCTACTAGGTTCTCTAAGTTAATTACTCTAGAGCATTAGAGACTTAGCATTTCTTTTTGCAGCAAGCGGTCCAAGCGGGCCTTCCAGCACACTCCAGAGATCTGGAATTCTCTTCCTTCCACTTTGCGCACACCCTCATCTTCCCTTGATCAGCCTTTCCTTTGCAATGAACAGTTTCATAGCCGGCTAAAACTTTTTCTCTTGGATCTGTCCTATCCGCCCAATGTCCTTGAACTGAGATCAACATGTACACTTCCGAATTCAGTACCCTTCCTAGGACTGAAGTCACGGATTTTGGTTCGCACCGTTTTGGAATCCAACACTCTGCTCATCGTTTGGATTTGGTGTACCATAATGCTCAATGTTGTCATGTACATCAATAGAACTGCAATTATATTGTTGCTGCTTTCGAATGTACTAAACTTTTTCTAACTATCAATAGAAATATAGGCTTATCACGATATATAGGCCAAGTACATGCAGGTGATAAGGAATTTAATTTTTAAGACATCACCAAAAGGTATATTAAACCAAGGTGTGGTCTGTCATATAAAATAAAAAGTATATATATATATATATATATATATATATATATATATATATATATATATATATATATATATATATATATATATGCATTGTGTATTAGAATCTATATCTATATATATATATATATATATATATATATATATGCATTGTGTATTAGAATCTATATATATATATATATATATATATATATATATATATATATAATTGTATATTGTAAAGAAATTGACACCCTTTAAGAAATATTAAAGGACTAGAATGCTATATAGATTTATACAGACTTTTTGTGTACGTGTAAGTATTATTTTCAATAATAATATAACTCATGCAACATAAAGGTGCAATACGTATTGAACATAAAGATGCAATGCGTATTGCTACGCAGCTATGAGCCTGGGATACGACCGGACATGGAATGATGACCCGTTTGACTGGAAGCAGGGATTCCGCAGCGAGGGTCAGCCAACATTCCGTCCCACTGCTCGTAACGTGACTGTGGGCTCAGGGGAGAGAGCGACCTTGACCTGCAGGGTGGACAACCTGGGCCCAAGGACGGTGGGTGCTTGTCTGATATTTTATATTGCTGTAGTGTTGTAGATATACATGTATGTTATTAGAACATTCATCGTAAGAACACAACTTGCTGCATTTGCGGTCGTCTTCTTGAGTAGAAGAAGAGATAAGGCAGAGAGAGAGAGAGAGAGAGAGAGAGAGAGATATGTATAAATATAGAGAAAAAGAGAGAAAGAGAGCTAGAGATTGAGAGAGAGAGAGAAAAGTGAAAGAAATGGACAAATGAAATGGATAGGAGAAGAAAATAAATTGATAGAATTAGAAGGCGATAAAGTAGGGAGACATAGAGAAAAATGATGGAGCCAGAAAGTCCGGGGATAGTAAGAAAAAGAGACTTATGAAGGAGTAGATGGGGAGAGAGAGAGAGAGAGAGAGAGAGAGAGAGAGAGAGAGAGAGAGCTAGAGAGAGAGAGATAGAAAGAGGGAGTTAGAGAGAGAGATAGTGAGAGAGAATAAACAAAATACGCTAATGAGAACAGAGATAAATGAAGGGTGAGTAAGAATAAGTTTGAGGAAAATTGTTAGCAATATATCTTGAAGTTGCTGCAATATCAACAGTATAAAGTTCGCAAGTTTTTGAAAGAGTTAACTATAACATACAATTAATTGTGTACATGTAATTGTAAAATTACTTGCTAGAGTGTAAACATATAAAACTACCAGCTATACAAACGTGCAGCTTTAACCGTTTAATAATTTTGTTCCGGTATGCACGGGTGTTCTTATGGCGTACACGTATTCATACATTTTGTCGGTCGGCATTAGATTGCACAGCATTTCGTTTTGTGAGTCCCATTTGTAAAATTTCATTAACAACAATTGGCTTAGGACGTAATTGAATTGCGATATTTATGAAGTTGATCGCTGGATCTTATCACGCCAGCGACTGCGCTGCTATCATTACTAGCATTACTAGCATTACTACCATTGCTCTCATTGTTATCATTGCTATCATTGCTATCATTGCTATCATTGCTATCATTACTATCATTACTACCATTGCTATCATTGCTATCATTGCTATCATTGCTATCATTGCTATCATTGCTATCATTGCTCTCATTGTTATCATTGCTATCATTGCTATCATTGCTATCATTGCTATCATTGCTATCATTACTAGCATTGCTATCATTGCTATCATTGCTATCATTGTTATCATTGTTATCATTGTTATCATTGTTATCATTGTTATCATTGTTATCATTGTTATCATTGTTATCATTGTTATCATTGTTATCATTGTTATCATTGTTATCATTGTTATCATTGTTATCATTGTTATCATTGTTATCATTGTTATCATTGTTATCATTGTTATCATTGTTATCATTGTTATCTCATTGTTATCATTGTTATCATTGTTATCATTGTTATTGTTATCATTGTTATCATTGTTATCATTGTTATCATTGTTATCATTGTTATCATTGTTATCATTGTTATCATTGTTATCATTGTTATCATTGTTATCATTGTTATCATTGTTATCATTGTTATCATTGTTATCATTGTTATCATTGTTATCATTGTTATCATTGTTATCATTGTTATCATTGTTATCATTGTTATCATTGTTATCATTGTTATCATTGTTATCATTGTTATCATTGTTATCATTGTTATCATTGTTATCATTGTTATCATTGTTATCATTGTTATCATTGTTATCATTGTTAGCTTGTATCATGGTTATCAATTGTTATCATTGTTATCTTGTGATAATTGTTCATCATGTTATCATGTTATCATTGTTATCATTTATCATTGTTATCAGTGTTACATGTTATCATGTTATCATGGTCTCATCATTGGTATAATTGTTATCATTGTATCATGTTATCATTGTTATCATTGTTATCAGTGTTATCATTTTATCATTGTTATCATGTTCATTGTATCATGGTTATCATGTTATCATTGTTATCATTGTTATACATTGTATCATGTTATCTTGTTATCATTGTTATCATTGTTATCATTGTTATCATTGTATCATTGCCCCTTTATCATTGTATCATTGTGATAATGGGATCATTGTTATCATTGTGATCATTGTTATCGATTTTATCATTGTTATCATTGTTATAATTGTTATCATTGTTATCATTGTTATCATTGTTATCATTGTTATCATTGTTATCATTGTTATCATTGTTATCATTGTTATCATTGTTATCATTGTTCTCATTGTTATCATTGTTATCATTGTTATCATTGTTATCATTGTTATCATTGTTATCATTGTTATCATTGTTATCATTGTTATCATTGTTATCATTGTTATCATTGTTATCATTGTTATCATTGTTATCATTGTTATCATTGTTATCATTGTTATCATTGTTATCATTGTTATCATTGTTATTATCATGTTATCATTGTTATCATTGTTATCATTGTTATCATTGTTATCATTGTTATCATTGTTATCATTGTTATCATTGTTATCATTGTTATCATTGTTATCATTGTTATCATTGTTATCATTGTTATCATTGTTATCATTGTTATCATTGTTATCATTGTTATCATTGTTATCATTGTTATCATTGTTATCATTGTTATCATTGTTATCATTGTTATCATTGTTATCATTGTTATCATTGTTATCATTGTTATCATTGTTATCATTGTTATCATTGTTATCATTGTTATCATTGTTATCATTGTTATCATTGTTATCATTGTTATCATTGTTATCATTGTTATCATTGCTATACCGCAAATGTGTGAACAGCCGCAGAAGATATGACGTAGATTCCGCAGATACGATCTACACCATTATCTGCATTATAAAATTATTAAGAACTTGAACTATCAACAGTAAACATCATGTGCAATTATGATTAGCAATAATTGGTATGGAATTATCAAAATGTAATGCTAATAAATGTGATTTTACTCGAAGCTTACAATATTTATTTGATGAAATGATAATAGCTAGTACTGTTGTAAGAGACGATATAAACCGAGGATAAAAATGGGACTTGCACGATTTTAAGAGTTTTATATTTTAAGATATGATTTGATGACGTGTGAAGTGTGCAGGGCCTGCAGGCCTAATAATTTAATAACTCAATCTGCACTCAAATTTGTTCCTATATGCCTACCTACCGTTTAAACATCATGCCATTCAGCAGATATTTAGACCCTCGTAACCACAATACATAACATGTGTTATTTATTTTATAAATATCCTTTTAACAGAAGTGAGGCGTATAGCTATTTTTCTAAAGTGTCATTATTTTGATATGAAATTATTCAGAAGTTATGCTGTTTCTGGTGAAAAAGAGAGCGTCGTATTTTTCATCTGCTGCACACACTTTAAACCACGCATTGCTTGCAAACAACCGTTCTAAACACGATATATACAACTGGATTTTAAAAAGTCGTCTCAAACTCTATTATCGTTTTTGAAATTGCGTGTCGTGATAAAAAAAGTCATTCAATCGCGAAGTCTGTAATTTTTTGGAGTACACGTAGGCAATTCACCATAGAATACTAAACAATAAGACGGTAGTCGAAAAAAAAGTGAAATACTGAGACACGGACACTGGAGGAGCTATTTACTCTGCTATCAAGAGTTTAAGAGGTGACGTAAGAGATGACAAATATTAAATGTGCCACACGTGATTTAATCATGAATTAAGGAATGATTACAAATTAAATAAAACTTAATATGACTAGGAAGGATTACATCATTATCATCATCATAATCCTCCATTGAATCCCAGTTTAACCAGGGTCGGGATACAAGTAGACTGTCTCAAATCCTCTCTGTCCTACACCACACCACCAGCCTATGAATGATTACATATGAATTTAAAACTTAATTTCACTTAACGTGTAATTAGCTTACTAATAACGACATGTGGTTCTACTTCAGATAACTTGGAAGAAATCCGGTATATCTTATCCTCTAACCATAGGGACGTCTAAATTTGCTCCGGATCCTCGAATCCAAGTGGATTTCGACGAGAGACTGAAGGAGTGGACGCTGACCATTGAGGACGTTAGTTCAGAGGACGAGGGCCTCTACCACTGTCAGCTCTCTGTCAGGGACCTCTCTGACGATGGAGCGGACTCTTATGACATCCAACTCAACGTTAGAAGTCAGTCAACATTTCTACAGTTTCTGCCTTGAGCCTGATCGATTATATATGAAGTTTACTAGAACCAAAGTAAAAAATATAAGAGAAATCACAGTACACACACATCATTCAAACATCATATCAATGAACAAATAAATAAATTCATCAGGCATTTATTTGACGTCCCTGACACTGCCGTATGGCGAGGAACCGGAGTTGATTGATTGATTTATATCTCATCAATCGTTCAAGTCAAAATCAAACATCTTATTCATTGAATTGATTATTCAATGAATATTATTGAACTGATTATTGAACTGATTATTGAACTGATTATTGAACTGATTATTGAACTGATTATTCAATGATGAGTTGCCCGACTGCGGATTAGTCTGTGTTTGGCTACCTTATATCGCCTTCGGATGAGGAAAGTGACGTTAAATCTTTGTAGCTTGAATTCAGTGCCCACGGGGTCCGTGATATGCTTTCGATAAAGAAAATTGAGTTTTAACTCAGCTTTAACTTTTTTCAGAAAGTCTATTTGATGTAATTTTTCTTCAATAACTGATATAATTATACGTGTAAGGTTCGTCAATGTAAAAATGAGGGTTAGCTACAACAAATTTTGTTTGAAAGAGCCGACTACGCTAGATATTTATATAAAGGGCTTAAATAGGTAAATCTTCATCAAATCCACTCTCGAGTGAGTGAATTATATATATATATATATATATATATTGTGGCGGTGTGTGTGTGTATCCGTAGTGGGCGCACACAGTCGTTGTCTAGGGGTATGATTTCAAGGTGACCAACGTGGAGTTACTCCGAAAATGCCTATAATGAACAATGCCAAACGACCGTACTGAAGAGTGATGTGAAATTGTATTACCACAAAAACATAGTATAACACAATGTAGGTAAGTAACAAAAACAATCAACGAATACTTAACTTAGGAAGGAAGCAGAAGAACGCTCCAACACAGCAAGCCAGAAACTACGCCGGTCAAGGAAAGTCAAGAGGGCGAGATCCAACCAGTCGCAGAGTCAAAACCAGAGTTTCGCTATCAAACGGAGGATTACCTAACAGGCCGAATTCCCGCCTAAGAAAGAGAGCAGAGTGGTCACTGTCTAAAGAAAGAAAGACAGAGGACAGCAACAACAAGTGGGAAGAGCTGGAATCTGTTACACCTCCGCACCCCAAAGACAGTGGCCATCTCTTGAAGAGGAAAGAAGAAGAGCAGTGCAGGATAAAGCAAAGATAGCGCAAAAGAAGATCACAAGAAAGACAAAGAAGAACTAAAATCACAATAGAACAGAATAGAAAAGAGATAGTATGGAATAGACTAAATTAAACTAAACAATCACACTAGCAAGAAAACAATCGTCTATTAAACGAAATGTAATTCGACTCAAGCATCCATCAGCATTCATACTTTAAAAATTAACTCAATATCATATCGTGTGTGAGACAAAGAAATGTTCAAATAAAAATGTTAGACTCCACTCACGATGAAATAAAAGAAACTAAAATAATCTACATATGCGTGAACTTGCGCGAACAATCGCATAGTATTAAACAAAACGCAAGGATGGTCAAAAAGAAGTCCAGACAGCGCTCCACGAGAGCACAGAGAAAAGCAGTCGACGAGGACGGCGACAGAGGGAAACCTCCGACGACGGCGCCCACAGCACCAAGGAGAGAGAGAACTTCCCGCCAGAGCAGAACAGAGTCGCCACACAGCAACGAACGCCGGCTCACAACCATCAACCAGGAGGCAACTCCAGGAACGGCGGCAGGGACGACACCTCTAGCTAGACAACAGCACAGATCCTAGACTGCGCAAAACGAATAAACACAAAACATTAACTAAGTGCGAAGAAAACAACTTAGTATTATTCAGTCAATAAGAGTGAAGCGACCGGCTCCTAACCATAAGGCAATGTCAGGGACGTACAGCCCATCGACAATACAAAATTTAAATGAGGCATCGCTAACGTAGTTAAAGAAGACTTGGAATGAAATGAAAGCAACTCAACTGAAAACACAGTTAAGTAAAACTAAATAAATAGAACAATTTATTCAGAAAAATTAACTCTCTTCCAAGCTTTTAAAATAAAATGAAAATTAAAGTGGGCTCACTAAAAATAAAATTTAATTCTAGAGAAGAATTACAGTGAAACTTGAATTCAATTTAAACTTTCTCCGTCTAATTAAGTACAGCCTGAAACTAGATGAGAAGTAAAACGAACAAGTACTAAGTACTACAGTACTGTCGTAAACATAAAGTAAATTAAACTTAGTCTACATAAAGATTCAACTGATGAAAACTAACTAGGAAAAATGTAACTAAAAAAAATAATTAAAAAAAAAAGGTCATGTTTAAAGCTACGTGGTCGACTCAGTGATCTAAGCACCACCGAGGAACTTTTAACATATCACAAAATATCTAATAATAGCAATGAATGAAGAGGACCAAAAGAAAAAAAAAACATTAATTGAATCAAATCAATTAATTAAGCAAATTGAATCAAATCAATTAACTAAGCAAATTGAATCAAATTAATTAATTAATTAATCAATTAATTAATTAATAAATTAGCAATTCCTATAGGCCTATAGAGCCAAACTGTTAAGTAGATATGAGGCTAGTCAAAAAAATATATTTAAAAAAAAAAAAGAAAATATGTAAGTCTCATGAAATAAGTATGTATTAAGAACTATTATTAATGTATTAAATAATGTCTTGAAATAGCAAATGTAAGACAAAAAAATTTATGTTCAGAAACATGTATAAAATAACTATGTGAAGACTTACTAATAACGACTTGAGGTCTAACACAAAATCATGTATGTCACAGCATAACACGATTAAGTAAATGAAGAAGCACATAAAATAATAAACCAAATAGAGAAATGATAGAATGGAGGAAGAACAAGGAACGGGCTAATCACTGATGTAGAGTACCCTATTGGTTACTGCTACAACTTGATGAAAGCTGTAGCAACCTCTCTCTTAAAACAACATCCAGAATAGGACAAAGGATACTCTTCTGTATCTAATTAAGTCAGAGTGGGCCTGGACAATAAGTCAGCCATGATATTTTCTCGACCAGGTTTGTACTTAATCTCAAAGTCAAACTCCTGTAATTCCAAGATCCATCGAAGAATCTTCCTGTTGTGGTCCTTCATGTGTTGCAAGGCAAGTAGAGGGTTGTGATCCGTATGTATGGTGACTGGTGAACCTCCGAAGTATACTTTGAAATAGAGAACCGATGTCAACAAGGCAAAGAGTTCCTTTTCAATAGTGGAGTAACGAGATTGGTGTACATTGAGTCTCTTACTGAAATAGCAAATAGGACGGAATAGTTCTCCCTTTTCAACTATATCTTCAGCATCATCCAAGTACTGCCCGAGTACTCCACCTACACTGGACAAGGAGGCGTCACAGAAGATGTGGAAGGGCTTATCAAACCTTGGAGGCGTAAGGATCGGTTTGGATGCCAGAAGAGATTTGAGATGTGAGAAAGCTTCAAGAGTCTGTGCACACCAGACAAAGGGAGCATTCTTACATAAAATATTTGTGAGTGGAGCAATGATGCCTGCCATATCAGGTATATAGCGACGATAATAGCCCACAATGCCTAGAAACTGGCGTAATTGCTTCTTGTCCGTAGGTCTAGGAAAATTGAGTATAGCATCAATTTTATGAGATACTGGAGAGATGCTCCCACTTCCTACCACATGACCCAGATAAGAAACAACTGCATTGGCAAAATCACATTTGGATTTTTTAATGGTCAGTCTTGAGCTCTCAATCCTCTCAAAGACTGTACGTAGATGAAACAAATGATCCTGCCATGTATCAGAGAAGATAATCAAGTCATCCTGATAGGCTTCCGCAAAGGAATTTAGTCCTCGCAAGAGTTTCTGAGCCAGGCGTTGAAAACAGCTGGCTGCACCAGAGAGACCAAAAGGTAACACATTGAACTCAAACAAGCCAAAAGGAGTGACAAATGCACTAACTGGTTTGGAATCCTCTTCTAGTTCAATCTGCCAATAAGCTTTGCAGAGATCTAATTTGGAAATTAGTTTAGAGCCAGCTACCTTTTCAATTAAGTCCTCAATCCTAGGAAGAGGGAATGAATCAGCATCTGATACTGAGTTGACCTTGCGAAAGTCTACGCAGAATCGGACACCTCCGTCAGGTTTGTTGACTAACAATATGGGAGAAGACCAAGGACTAGAGCTCTCTCTGATGATTCCTTGCTGAAGCATTTCTTCTATTTGAGATTTGATAACCTCCATTTTGACCGGGTTAGCCCTATATGGTTGTTGACGGATGGGTTTGATATTACAACGTAGTGGAATGGCAAATTTACAGAGAGTGGTGCGGCCTGGAACATCACTGAAAATGTGGTTATAATGCCCTAGTACAGCCGATAGCGATTGTTTATAGGAGTCAGGCAAGTGATCAAGTTTGAACACAGACCCCTGATCAGTAAGATAAGGCATAATTTCAGCAAGAACCTCTGATTCAGGATCCTTGTATTCATCCGAATGTTGATCATAAGAGTTGGACTTGAAACAAGTATTGACTCTTCTAACATAGTGTTTTAATAAGTTAACATGGACTGTTTTGACAGGCTTCCTCTTAGAGTCAGTTTTGATGGTATAATTAACCTCACTGATCTTGCGAATGATGGGCCAAGGACCTGTCCAAGATAGTTCCATGGGTTTGCCTGCAATGGGGTTGAGGAACAAAACTTCATCACCTACACTAAATGTGCGAGCTTTGGAATTTCTGTCATATAGCAGTTTGCGCTTAACTACTTCACGTTTAAAGTTATTTTCTACATTAGTT
Organism: Enchytraeus crypticus; assembly: GCA_905160935.1. Taxonomy (NCBI): domain Eukaryota; kingdom Metazoa; phylum Annelida; class Clitellata; order Enchytraeida; family Enchytraeidae; genus Enchytraeus; species Enchytraeus crypticus. The sequence goes on along the minus strand of CAJHZI010000646.1, from coordinate 8,248 downwards.
TTGATCAGTTCCATCTTATCAGTAAGATCTGAAATGTATTTGACAATGTCAGCATTGTCAGTGTCATATTGACGAACCCAGTTATCATGGATGATGTTTAAGGGTCCTCGAACCTGATAATTAAAGATAAGTTCGTTTGGAGAGAAACCAGTGGTGGCACATGGGGCATCACGATAAGCGAACAAAATGAACGGTAGGGCTTGATCCCAATTGTCCTCGAACAAGTGCTTGACTGATCTTAACATGTCTTTAAGGCAACGGTGAAAGCGTTCAATAATACCTTGGCTCTGAGGGTGTCGTGGTGTAGAAACTATGTGATTAATGCCATGTTTCTTAAAGATTTCTTGTGAAAGTTTAGCAGTAAATTCAGAGCCCATGTCACTCTGAATCTCCTGAGGGAATCCAAACTGTGCAAACACATTGGTTATAGCCTCACACACAGAGACAGCAGTGTGTTCACGTAGGGGAACTGCTATGGGATAATGAGAGGATAGGTCAATAATCGTAAGAATGAAACAATGTAAAGCCTTAGTGGGAGGTAGGGGACCGACAATATCTGCCTGTACCCTGGTGAACGGATGTTCAAATCTGGGTAGGGGCTGTAAAGGTGCTTTTCTTAGAGGATGGTTCTTGTCCAGTCTCTGGCACATGTCACAAGACTTGATATAATTGCGAACAGACTTATAAAAGTCAGGCCAATAAAATTTATGTTCCAGTCTTTGTCTTGTCTTCTCAGTACCAAGATGACCACTGAGGGGAATATCATGTGCAATGCGAAGCAAATCATTGATTAGAACTTTAGGAATGACCACACGATGATAGAACAAATCTAGTTTGGGAGCATGTTTAGCATGTATGAGAACACCTTCATTACTCAGATAGTAATAAGATTTCCTAGTAGGAAATGGAGATGTCACAACTAAGCTAAACAGTCTAGCTATTCTGGGATCTGAATGTTGCAGTTTAACTAACTCGTCAGTGGAAATTTGGAGACTGGGGGTAGTATATAAGTCTCCACTGTGAATGATAGTTGATGAGTCAGTAGCTGAAGTTGAAAGAGACGTTAAACTTGACTGATCTGAGTCGTCATTGCTATTGCTATTTGTTGAGTCAGAAAATAGCGAGGAAGTATCAAAATTAACATCAACAACTGAAGTAGAGTCAATTTGATTGACTTGTTTAGACATAGAACGCGTTATGACATTTACGTTTGACTGATCATGATCATTGATATCTAAGTTATACTTAAGAGCAAGATCATTGGATACCAAAAATGAAATTCCATGTGGCAACGTATTGATTTTTCCAACTTTAACAACACCTTTGAAGTGATTAGGAATCTCGATGGAGACTTCAACTAATGGAATAGTGAATTCCTTACCATAGATTCCCCGCACTAAGCGAAATTCATCAGTATACTTATAGAATTCAGAGGGAACTGAATCTGATATCATTGAGAGAAGTGCACCAGAATCACGTAGTGACACCAATTTCAATTTATGACCCTCTGTTGATTCTAATACAAGTGGTTTTGTGAAAGGCAAAAACATTGTATCTACTTTAGATAGGTCATCGAGAGAGCAAGAGATAAGGGAATTCACTGATATAGCATTACTGACAGTAATGCATTGCTGAATAATCTTATGAATTCTAGCAGCATTAGAATCGTTAACATCATTAGCCTTAACATCAACAGCAGGAGTATCATGTGGATGAAGAGCCATATCGACGAGGTATATCTCCGCATCCTGTGTATCGACTCTATCTATTAAGTTAACAGAACGTGTGTAATCACCTTTGTGTTTGTGGTCATTTGTGGATTTCTGATTGGAGGGGAACCTTTGAGGGTTCGATGCCTTGCTATTGAAGTGTGGACGATTTGATTTTTCTTTACTACTCTCATCACGAGCTTTTCGTCTGCACTCGGAAGCCTTGTGACCAATAGTGTCACAGTAGTAGCACTTAACAACAGGTCTATCAGAATTGTGATGATTTGACTGATCAGAATCAACAGGGACAACTTTATTTTGAGAAGAGTCTGATGACTGCTTAGGTTTATAAAAATTGTCGTCTTTCTGACCATGTAATGACTGATTAGAGACAAAAAATTGCAATGCGGACACTCTATCATCAAGTTTGCTGGCGAGTTGATAAACACTATCATATTGTAGATCTATCGAGTACCTCTGAAGATCCGGTGGGAGTTGAGCAACTAACTGCTCCTGAATTATTAGCTCTTTAAAACCATCTAGGTTGTGTAAAACATCCTTGGAGGACATCCATCTCTCAAGACGTATTCCTTGTACATGGACATAATCGACGAAACTTTGTGAAGGAGCCTTCTTGGAGTTTCTAAAGTTGGACTGGTATCGGTAGGAAGTGAGTTGAAACGATTTTAGTAGCGTTTCCTTAACACTATCATAATTATAGTGCAAGTTCTCTGGCATACTAGTCCAGACTTTAAGCAATTGATCTTTCAAATGACCTTGAAAGATGTGTACCCAAAATTCCTTCGGGATTTCGAATAACGTTGCTGAACGTTCCAGAGCGATCAGCCAGGAATCTAGATCAGCAATAACTAATGGAGTTAGTCTCCTTTCACAACTATTAATAGTTGAGAGCCACGATGAGAGAGAATTCCTATCTCGAATGGATGGATCACTCTCTGAATTAGTTCTATCCTCAGATCTAGATCCAAGAGTTGCTTGTAACCTTAGGACTTCAAGTTCATGAGCTCTAGTTTCTAATGTCTGCTCGTGACGTTGTTTTTCTAATTGAGCATTATCAAGACGAGCTTGAGCCTCGTGACGAGCGGCTATTTCTAACTTCTCCATCTCAAGTCTGTTTTGCCTCTCTAATTTATCAGTCTCAATTTGGGCAAGTTGTATTTTGAGTTTTAATGTCTCAATGGAGTCAGAATCAGAATTGGGTTTTTGATTTTGAGACAATTCAGTCTTGGATCGTAGATCTACAGTGGACTGTGAAATTGTGCTATCTAATTTATCAGATTTAACATTGGTATCTGTTCTGGGGCTGGCTATGATAGAAATAGGGAAAAGTTTATCTTTTATAGCCGTAGTCAACTGAGCTTTAGTGAAACTAGTTGGGTGCGCAATATTATATTTAGATGCAACTTCTTTCAGTTTGGACATTGTCATACTACTCAAATCTGACTCTGAGAGCTCCTGGAAAGCTTCTGAGCTTAACCTAGGTTCTGATGACGCCATAGTTTTAAATTAGAGAGCTCACGAAATTTACAAGAGACTAGACGAAGCTAGTAACCAAACAGACTAGTGCTATACTAGCAACCCAAAAATAAATAAAGTTTAAAAGCCTTACTGATTCGATTTTGAAATAAAGGGAATTTTAGGGACTGATAACTTTAAATTTATTCTAATTTAATGAGCAACAAACATGAAAAATGTTTCGTAGAGAAATAATTATAATATGCTAGAGAAACTGACGTGAAATTAATTAAATAATTTCTACAAACTTGTAAGAATGACTTTTAATGAAATGAGATGAAATATTATTAGAATTTTAAGCCAAAATGATTAATGAAGCGCTACACTAATCTAATGAGAGGTAAAAGAGTAATTCCCGTATTAAAACGTTACAAAAACTTGTAGATACCTGAATTAAGTGCCGAAGTAGGCGATGAAATGTGAAAATAAATCAAAGTAATTAATTTTACCACATAAATAAACTTTAACGCTGCGCATGAATACCGTGGTGGCTGTAAGAGCCGTGAATTTTATGAATGAAATGAGCTCGGGCCTTTAAAATGCTATTTAAATTCGCCAAATTTCAAGAATAATTTTACGAGGCTATAAATAACCAAAAGTCACAAAACTTGAGTACTATGTTCAGAAGAACTTGAACTTACCCTATGTTAAATTGTAGAGAATTTAACGGAAAACAAGAGTATTAAAATCTCTGTTTTAAACTTAGTAACACTAAGTGAGATACGCAGCAATACAAGCGGTGACACAGGTATAGACACTGGACCGTGTATTCTCGTAAACAAGCTACTACCTTACACCGAGGTAAGTAGTCAAATTTTAGACTGTGAAAGTCATTCAACAAATTGGTAATAATTTGTGAATTTCTGAAAACTAATTAATGAATGTTAGGACAGGTACAGGAAAATTTCTTGAATCCGCAGATAAACAAGAATGTATGTCGCTAAGCATTTTGGCTTGTCTAGTAGTAAAAATTTTGAGAAAAGCCCAATTCTGAAATTTTTGAACTACGGACAAAAATTTTCCCAGGTCTCCACCTTAAACAGGTTTAAGACGGGAGGACGAGGCCCCATGTGGCGGTGTGTGTGTGTATCCGTAGTGGGCGCACACAGTCGTTGTCTAGGGGTATGATTTCAAGGTGACCAACGTGGAGTTACTCCGAAACTGCCTATAATGAACAATGCCAAACGACCGTACTGAAGAGTGATGTGAAATTGTATTACCACAAAAACATAGTATAACACAATGTAGGTAAGTAACAAAAACAATCAACGAATACTTAACTTAGGAAGGAAGCAGAAGAACGCTCCAACACAGCAAGCCAGAAACTACGCCGGTCAAGGAAAGTCAAGAGGGCGAGATCCAACCAGTCGCAGAGTCAAAACCAGAGTTTCGCTATCAAACGGAGGATTACCTAACAGGCCGAATTCCCGCCTAAGAAAGAGAGCAGAGTGGTCACTGTCTAAATAAAGAAAGACAGAGGACAGCAACAACAAGTGGGAAGAGCTGGAATCTGTTACAATATATATATATATATAAATATATATAATATATATATATATATATATATAATATATATATAATATATATAATATATATATATACAGTGTATATATAATTATATATATATATATATATATATATATATATATATATATAGTCAGTCAATGTTTATATATATATATATATATATATATATATATATATCGCTGACTGATAGTTTGCCAATAAAGGCAGTGTAGGATATTTAGTTTAGCGGCAGAGTTGGGAAATCTTGTCCACTCTCTTCACTTGGCTAGTAAATTAGAACACTTTATCTACATGAGTTGATCAATTATCTTGTTGACATTAAAAGTACGTCGATTGATCTTTGCATGAATCATCAAATGCTTTGATTTATCGACTTATTCAATAAAATAGTAACCTATCAAATAGTCAATGTATTTATACACTATAAATTCACGTATTTGCGTAACCTAACATGCCCGGGTAGGTTTTCGACAGTTAGTCAGACTGAACAAGACTCAAATAGCTTCTCCGTCAATGATATGCCTTCGATTGAATAAACACTTGCGGCTAAATGCTCAACGGAAGTAAATTGTCGGGCTTTGGTTTAAGCTGCTAGTAGCAGCAGTGGGCCTAAAAGGCTTACTGAGCCCTTGTCTCTGCAGTAGACAGCAAAAGTGTTGATCTTTGATCAATATGGATAGAAATTATTAATTTTACACCAAATTCTTCTAAAGAAAAGGTTTAAGCGATATACTTCGTCGATATTAAGACGTCTATAATGCTCAGGTTGTAGTCTATACTTATCGAAAATGATATGTCGTAATTATATTTTACTGAATCCAGTTGAATTACTGTTGACTTTACATATCAAAGGCGTAAACTAAGATTGTCTTTGTCAGTGAAATTTAGACATTGGATTTAGATTATGTGAGAAAAAGCAACAAAAATCTGCATTTTATAAGAACCAGTGAAGTTAAATATCTTTAAAAGAAAGGAGAATTACCACAGCCCGAAGCTTAATTTTAAAGTAATAGCTATATTACGGCTCGAAAAATGTGTACAATTCATCTAGATAATTTCTTACGAACCTTCACGCTCTAAGCTATCTAACCGTTCTTTCCAGCATTCTGCACTGCAGATCTGGAATTTTCTTCCTTTTAGCTTTTTACTCATTTTATGGATTTCGGAATTTGCATCGTTTTCGGAACTTTCGAGCCAAATATATAGGCTCGATCGGTCGTTATAGCTTCCTGTAGCATAATTGTTGCTATGTAATGTATGTGTGAATAAAAAAACGTGGTGTTTGTTGATTAAATATTCTATGAGAGAAGCGGGTGAATAATATTAGGCCTACTGTGTATACGAATGCATATAAATCATAAGCACTAAGAAAATCGACGTCAAATCATAGAACTTGTCTGCCTCAATCGTTGTTTTACTGACCAGCTTTAAAGCAAGTTAGGCTTAGACCTTCTAGATGGTTCTTCAGGAGTATGGTCTGCACGAAGAAGAAATGAACACTAAACTTGTCGAAAGCGATCAGTCGATCACTGCAGAGACTTTAGTAATATCACGCTTCTAATGTCGTCTTTCAGAGCGATGGTTGTTAAGATATATTATTTAAGCTATTACTCTTAACTGGTAAAAGTTAACATATAAACATAATATTATACAGAAGACCCAATGAAGACAAATTGATATAAACTACTTCTTTACATCATAGTACATGATAGGCACATTGCGAACAAATTTAACGCATTTCAAGCTCTGTATACAGCGTCCAGAACATTTGCTAATTAATTATCGTATTATTTCTAGTCTCTCTCTCTCTCTCTCTCTCTTTAGTGTTCTATTAAGTGACAGGTCCAAGGTATATATTCCCCCTTCATTGCAGTTCATTGTTGCGAGTGAATATTTTGGCAGGTCCAAATTTCTCAATAGTCAGAGCATCATACATTTGGCATTCTCATGCATTCTTCATTCTATTACATCCTTTAACAAACCATCCCGTTTATAATATGTCCTATCAAGCGTTTCTTTCTATTTCTTATCGCATTTATTTAGCAGATTATTAAATATTATTTCCACGTAGGCCTAATGGCTGGATCCAGTGGCAATGTCTGTAAGATATTCGGCCGAAGTTCAGTATGTGCGGATTCAAATCCTGGGCTCGCCCGTCACTTCAATAGGTTATATTAAGAGGCAGGAAACAACATCGGGAACATCTCAATCTAACATCAATCATTCTAACAGTAATAGTCTAAAATTAACTGCATTGACTAGCAACTGAACTGTCGTGTCAAACCCTTAATTATCAATGGCAATAATTCAAATCTTCCGCCACTAACAGTGTCCGTATGAGTATTAAGCAAAACAAACAAGTCATCGATTATATCCATGATCCATCAGTGGACTGCATATAAAATACTAAAAATAAAAATTCCAATATTCACAGTATCAAAATCAAAACCTACACAACACACATTTTATATACATTATACCTGTACCCAGTAAAACCAGATGTCCATGCAATGAGAAAATATTGCATTTTTAAAGAGTTACACGGCAACATTATAAAAGTTGATAATCAAAAATACAGAAGGATCAGCTATCTTATTACAACAAGTCATTACTAGATTCGCAGTATCATTATTATTACTGTCAGGGACCTCATTCTACAACTTTATCTGAGGTAAAATGAGATTCTAAGATTAAATGTTCTGGGGCTTAAATTCTTCATAATATGTCTCTTATAATTAATTATTTTGGAATCTTAACCTGTCCTCGATTATTGACTGAATACAGATATTCTACAAAACGATTAATAACTTCAATGACTGTATTTAATTAAATATTAATTTAATACGAAAAGAAATAAAATGCACGAATATGCAGTAGAACGAAAATTAAATCGATTTCAAATAGCACGTTTAACAGAAATCAGTATAACTTAAAATTATACTTTTCTACCGAATCACGGTTCACTTTAAATAGCATAAAAGCAAGTACTTTACATAAAATATAATTACTTTCGACACACAAATTACTACAGCACTCACTAGCACAAATTCCTACACTTTACTTTCCTCTCGACTACTCGTCTACTAGGATTCTTCCTAATATATAACCACTTCTACTGCAGTAGTAATAAGAAGTTTCTTTAAGTGGACATTTTCTTGCAAGCTTCCTAAGATAAGTACAGGTTTCTTTTACCTGTATATCAGCAAACCATGTGTCAAATTCTGATGGTGACTCAAACGTTAAATCTTCAACAGCAATTGACTGACTATGCATAGAATTCAAATGTTCAATTAGATCTGAGATGCAAACAAATTTTTCACTACAGCTTGCGATTGAACAATTCACTCTCGAAGCAATGGCAAATGATCGCCGCTTATTTACATTTATTTGACATGACAGTTGCAGTTGTGTAAGGCTACTGGCAGAAGACTGAAGGGAACTTGAGCCACTTGACCCTGTGAGCACCTTCTTGTCGT